>JAWPHD010000046.1:425000-647500 GCA_037043455.1 Cyrtodaria siliqua
TCAATTCAAAATTCAATGTTGATATGAGGTTTCATTCAAATTTTAGAAGTATTTGAACGAAGCACCACATATTCAGCTAGACAGTGTATGCATTTTGCATTTGTCTTATGGTTCACATAAACATGAGCGAGAAAAGAAACCAACACTGCAAACTGATGTATTTTACTGTTTTAAATTACTGGTCTTGGCTATACTGACGATATTAAACCAACGACAATGTCTGCTGCCCAGCTTTGAAGCTCAGATGTTGGTAAAGTCTGTACAGTAACCCTATGGGACAATTAATTGAGATGTGAAACCATCATCATCAACATAATCAATATCGACATAGTCGTCGTCATCCTCATTATACTCAAGATCATCATCATCGCAGTTATAATTATAATCATCATCGTCCTCAGCATCATCTTGTTATCATCACCACCACCTCCATACCACCACTATTCCCACAACCAGAATTATTAGTCGAATTAAGTGGATAAAGTGTTTTATAACGCACCAACACACAAAGCGTATGTCACGATACAAAGTCATACATAACATACAAAGAAAAGAACAAAACAAATAAAGAAAACCCACATTCATCGTATAATAGGGATACATTTGAGATAAAGATCAATGACGTCACATATTGTGTAAACCGCTCAATACTATGTCCGACATAATAAACCTATACTTTTGTATATATACCGTGTATTAATCAAATGTTTGTCCGAAATCTTTGACCGTTTCAGTTTATTTTTAAAACAAACTATATCTAAGATTGAGCCCTATTCCGTGTTGCTATAGTTAAACGTCTACATAACCGCAATCTTATTTAAAAATAATAACAGCAAATTGTGTTATAGCACATTAATGCGGCATTTCTGCAGCTGAAGACTGGAATATAAGAACAGTTGTCATAAGTTTAAACATACCCCTTTACTTACAAATGTTAGCAGTGTTTCTTTTTCCCCACGTGAAGCCTGGAGTTATCAGACTGGTATATCTCACAATAATACAAGGTCGTGGTTGGGTGGTGGAAGTACGAATGAATATCAAAACGTATCACATCGTTATTTTGATATGATTCAAGTAGAAAATTGCTGGACGGAATGAATTTTGTGCCACGCACGCTCTAAAGGTCACCGCGTGGTGTTAATTAACGCCCACAAGGATTCTGCTATGTACTTTATTGCGCGAACAGGAATGAATTCTTCAGGTCCATCAAACATATACACTGAAATCAGCTCAGTACCTTTAAACCAGCAGAACTGGATAGTTCTGCACATTCTGTTGTAGACATTCCATTTACGTAAGAGCCATAATCGTAACTGTCACTGTATTATTATAACACAGTTAATTAACAATTACTGTCTAGTGTTGAAAACAAACTCTGGGCGTCATCTTAACTTCAAATCTTAACTTGAAAAGGAAATATTTTGTGGAAATTTCCACTCCCATATTCATTAAACATAATTGACTTTGAATCCGAAGACCACTGGTTCACTACCACAATTCAATTGATACCACGCCCACCAAACGCTCTAACTGTGCTTGCGTCTGCACCGTTGGGGAGTATCCGGTGCTGCCGATTGGCGCTATTTTTTTTATGGGAAAAAGGTATGTTGTCACGTTTATTTGCAAATTATTTATTTTCACCCGTTTAATCAAAAATCGAAGACAGTCGTTCAACACTGCTGTGAAAGGTCTTAATCCACACCAAATGTCCTAACTGAAAATACATTATATTTTCTTTTAGATTTTACGTGTTATGAAGTAAAAATGCATGCACATGTAATTAAAATGTTTCATTGACAACATGTTTCATATTTGTTTCCGTTAACACATTGAGTTATCATGAATCAAAGGCACGTACACAAGTTTGAGGTCTTAGACAGTCGAATTAACACAAATGATGTTCAAAATATATCGATGCTGCATTCGAGTGGCCGGTGCTGCATTAAAGCTATGTAATTAAGAAGGAATTTTGTTTTTCTTTTTAAGACACTACTACAGACGAACGAAACTTCCCTCCTGTGGTAGTCATGTCAACTCAGTCTAGAGATTCATACTGCTAATCTTATATAGGAAAATTTTCAATAATTTTGGAAATGTTCGATGTTTAGTATGTTTTGAAAAAAAACTACCGAAGAGCTATCGGACACTCAGCACTATTACATTACGTGTTCCAAAATCCGAAATTAGGGTTTTATTTCATATCCCAGCCAACCTCGTATTTGCACATTTGTTCTACTTTTTAAAGAACTTTACACTGCATACACTGATTTATCATTCCCAGGTTTTAAATCTACAGAACATTTCATGTAGAGCATGCATACTATGATATCAATACATTACCATTAATACTCCGATGACTTACGGGACAGCGTGATGCAGGCAGACAATATTTGTAGGAATTTCTTTCAGAAACAAGTTCAAATAACCGATTCTACTGATTAAACAACATGATCACAATCACACTACTATCATAGAACAGAACGTAGCATATTCGTTATTTGCCTAAACTTTACAGTTTTTCGTGACACACAAAAACATACATACAAATTCAGTAAACATACTTGAGCAGAACTCAAACAGTGAAGCTGACTGAGGGCGTTGACATCAATGCTTCCACTTGGATGAAAATATAGGAACACCATACAAACTACGCAAAATGGTGTCTTGAATATTTGTCAGAAATGAAAGTGACAGTTCAGGAGTTAGGACAATTCGTAAAGCAATAATTACTTCAGCCATGTTCCACCCCAACCAGGCAACAAAATAGATCAACCGAATGTGCAGGCCATTAATGGCATCAACGAAATTGCAAGAACCCGTTTTGAGATACATGGGCAACAATGTCATTAGAGAACATAAGAAGAGCTGTCTGAGAGCAGTGCAGCTCGCCATTTCCAACAAATTATACACCTGACTTACCATCAGAAAACAAAGCATCGCTCTTTATACGAGTAATCTTTAACGAAATAGCAAATATATATTATGTAGTCCATTTACAGATAAAAAAATACCTTAATGATGGACTGACATATGAAGCATAAGTCAGCAATGGTAGGATATTAATTACTAATTAAATATGGATGAAAGTATCCTTCTTGAGTTAATTATTTAAAGTTATATGAATAAATACACAGGGAATACGTTTCGCACTGAATTCCGTACGGACGGATGTTGAAAACAAGAGTGCAAAATTGTTAGAAAATACGCTGTCGTGAATGGAATGATTGGAGAGTTACTTACATTTAGATTTCAATTACTCAAGTCATAGAGCTAAATTCGTTAAATTCAACATGTTTAACCAATACAAGAGCAATATCTCTGGGGTACAATGGTCGGATCTGAATTGAATTGAATTGGATGTTATAGTCGCACCAACAGATCAGGTCATATGTAGACTTTTCCAGGTTTCATTCGTGGTCCTAGACCCCAGGTTCCCTTCCGTCAATTTTCTTGACATGCACAGGTTGGCACTTTGGTAAAACCACCGACATTCCGCAAGCCAGCTTGATAGATTCTTCAGATAAAGATTCCTAGGCCCATGAAGGATCGAACCCACGGCGGGACGCCCCTTATGGTCGGTTCTGCCTGGTTATCAAAATGTAATCAGACAAGTCATTGAGCAGACCGTGTACATTTTAACAATGTTCGCTGAAAAAGGGGAGATAACTCCTAGGTTACTGGTGCGATTTGACTAGTTTTCACAGGACAAATAACTCAAGCCCTACTGGTGCGATCTGGCTGGATATACAATTTGACCGTGATACTTTAGCTAGAAGCATTTTGTCGAAGTTTGGTAAAATATCAAATACAAGTATTGAAGTTATTGAGCAAAAATCGATTTTGTCCATAAGCATTCTTTCAAAGTCTGGTATAATTTCAATTAAAAATAATTATGTTATTCAGAAGCACATCGTCAATTTCCATAGATTTCACCAATCAAGCGGCAATAACTCCAGGGATACCTGTTCAATCTAGTTGGTTATCGAACTTGATATTTTGTTCATAAGTATTTAGTCTAGAAATAGTATAAAAGTCGAACAGGAAATGCAGCTTTCACAGAACACAGTAAGCCGCACAACACTCAAAAGGCAGACATGAACTGCAATATTAACAAAGAATAAAGGCATATGACGTCACAAACACAAACAGGGTTGACAATAGGGCTACCGCCTTGGAACGGCCAGTGGCAAAAAGGCCGATGGGGGTTTAAACCAGGTTCTAGGGTGCACCAAACTTCACACTTACCCTACTGCCATCCCAATAAAACGGGACAGTGTAAATACAGAAATTCAAGCCATGAACTATTCTCTAACTAACAAGGCAGCATTAATAGGCAACATAAGTAAAGCACAAAGATGCTCGTGTATATATAAATACAAAACAACAATATCGTAGAAAGTTTGGTTAGATTTGAATAATAATTTCCCATCTTATTCAGCGGACACTACATTTTCGATTGTTTGCATTTAGTTAAACTTTGACCTACTTTGTGACCTTAGATGGCCTGAATGGCAATGGCATCCGGACCTACAGTGTTCGGGACACTCCAATAATTATCATGGTATCAATGAAACACTTCTACTAAAAAGTGCAATCAACTCGAAAAATAAGTGTTGTTATTGCTGAGTGGCTGTCTACTATGGTGTGTTATGGGTTTTTAACACAGAAATAACCCAACACCAGAAAATGTACAGGCAATAACCACATAATGTAGCTCCTGTAACTACGGACGGACGGACGACGGAGACCGCACCACGGCATAAGCTCTGCTTATCTTTGATCAGTAGAGCTAACAAATCCCATTTCATTGTGTCAAACCATTTTTTCTAAAATCAAAAAATAAAAT
This sequence comes from Cyrtodaria siliqua, assembly GCA_037043455.1. Taxonomy (NCBI): domain Eukaryota; kingdom Metazoa; phylum Mollusca; class Bivalvia; order Adapedonta; family Hiatellidae; genus Cyrtodaria; species Cyrtodaria siliqua. Next base: position 429,847 of record JAWPHD010000046.1, read on the forward strand.
AGTCTTACAGTATAATCTACTATATCTTAGAATGTCATATATTATATCATACACATTTGTTGATACGCATATATTAGTTTAGGGATCACTTTCTTGAAGCGTTTTGCCGAAACACGTGTAGGACATGTAGGATTTTCTAAATAAAATTATTTGTGAAACTTAATGTCTGTAGCGCGAAATATCCAGAAAATAATATGGATTTGACTAATTAGCTTAGTTTTTATAGACGCTGGTAAATTTTGTCCATAATATCATATTCATGTTACTATGTAACGCTACCCATGGTTAGATTCTCATATCTCGGCTCAAAAACATTTAGTTCAGGCATAACCAAACCTGTATTAAATCATAAAACAAAACATAAACTATTTGCACACTTTAAGAACAAAACAAGAACTAAATAACACGGTTTTAATTTACTAGATCTAATTTTGTCTGGATCTAAAATGTTGTTATAATTTACGCTATAATTTTAAAAATAGTCACCCGCAAATTTCAAGTATGGTCATTTCATGTACGGTTTTAGCGTAAGTTTATTCAAGAAGGATTTCATGACATGCGACTGAAATCTTTCTTGAATAAATTTAAGCTAAAACTGTATATGAATTGACCGTACTTGAATTTTTCGGGTGACTAATTGATAGCGTAAATTATAACAACATGTGGATCCTGACAACATTAGATCTAGTCAACTTGAACATGTATAGCATTGCAGAGAAACGACATACGTGTATCTTTAATAATTCCTTCTTTAATAAAGGACTTATCATAATTGTTATTTCTATATTGTGTGTTATGTTTTCTTTACCTCAAAGTAATTGAACACCGATACTATCCAATGCATAGTTTCCATATGGTGTAACAATTTATTGGATGTGGTTCCTGTCTCAGATGGTCGTCACAGACACAAACTATTATTACAGAGATGGGTCACATCAAGGTTCCGAGGCAAATCCGAGACACACCTTACACACATACATGTATAGCTCTGTGCGGAAACGTTCAATTGCGTGTTTTATTTCGAGATGAATGGATTGTCTCCCATAATGAGAAAAATTGTTGCCACAATTCTTATACATTATTCCCAGAGTTAAAAGTCAAACAGGAAATGTAGCATTCACGAACCACAGTCAACTCAAAACACGCACAGAAATAAACACTAATTGCAAAGATAATCAACAGGCAAGATGACATCACACACATAAACGGGTTGCAAATAGGGCTACCGTATTGGAACGGTCAGTGGCCAAAACTACCTTTGGGCGTTTAATCGAGTTTCTACGGTGCACCAAATCTCACTCTTACCATATTGGCATACCAATGAAACAGGACAGTGTAAATGAAGATCCGCAGCACGACTGCAAGCTTTAGAAAAATAAATAAATTGAGAAACATAGACTCAAAACGGTCAGTCGGTCAGTGGCAAAAGCACCGCTTATTGTGTAAATCAGGTTCTAAGGTGCAGAATCCTCGCTCCAGGCCATACATAATTTGCCATACGTCATAAACACTTACATGTACTGGACAGCAGTATGCTCTTATCAAATTTAGGCCCATATGAATGACCTTATCCTACTTTTCGCCCTCTGTGTGTACTAACATTCTATGATGTCGAAAACAACACCTTAACATTATACTGAATACAAAACGACGTTGATAATTCATTGTTTTTAGAACAAAAATTAAACCAAAATATAACCAATGAAATACCTGATGTGCTGTTTTAATATGTTGGCTTTATAACAAAGCTATATTGGTAAGGCTTCAGCATCTGATAAATAAATCGAATAACACCATTTTCTCATGTAATTGTATGTCTAACAGTGATTTACAGTTACATATACAAATTCATGATGTGTTTACGTAATTAATTGGTGTGTTTACAAGTATATACATTAATAACGAAGAGTTACGACTAATCCACTTTAATGTAAGATGTAATGGTACCCTTTTTCAGATACTGAAGTCATGAATTCGTGCTTACAGGTCACAAAAGCTTACGGATTGTCCTATCCGTTCGCAAAACTCAGCAAGTAAGTATGATTATAAATAGTTACTAATAAAAATTAAAAAAATTAAAAAAGAAACGCTGAGTACATAAGGAAATTAAAGAAGTGCTGAAAGGAAATAAATAAGTGCCGATACGGCTAAGAACATACATAAAGTTAACTACATTTACGGACTAGCACAGACTCATTAGAATTTTACCTAGGTAATTACTTCCTACCGACTAAAAATTTTGATTAGAACTTACATAATGACTACGACCTAAAAAACTAACTCAGAACTTACTATCGTACTAGTAAACCAACCACTATCAAATACACTCTGATTAGGCACTTTTACACATAAACAGATGACGGACTAAAACTTAATTGCATATTCTCACTAAGTCATTACAAACTGAACAAATATTTACTTCTGTCGCGTGCGGACGAATCAGATACAGATATTGGCCCTATGACAATAACATTTTCGCATACAGTCACGTTTTTGATTATCACCACATAATTTGGCAAACGATTCTATTCTCTGTCAGATTATTAGGTGGCGATGCCCCCTGTACCCTACCTTGCCACCCATGCCCAGATCACCTGTTCCCATAACTGACTAAAACATACTAGATAGTACATATTATTTATTTAGCCTAACATACAATGAGTAGGAACGAACTAGCATATGTCGACAACGGCATAACGTACACAAACTAGGTAATAACCAAGATATACTGTCTACGACAAACACACGAGGATTATTACATTACTAAAATAAACTGACTACGGTACACACTGACTAGGTACTTACAAACGTAAACTGGTATATATTTTGAAGCGTAATACAAATATGTACGGCATGCATGTAACAAACACTGACTATTGCCTGCAACATTTATGATTCTACTAACACAATGCTAGTTATATACTACCATAATGATTGACGTTAACAATATATTAAAAGTATGACATTGACGAACCATTAGCAAAAAACTTTGAAACAACCTTTAACACCAACGTTGAGATAACTAACAAATAGACATTGAAACAACGTCAAACATCAACGTAGAGGCAACATCCAGTAGTAACCTTGATATCAAAATTGAAACAACGTCAACAGTTGACGTCGTTTTGGTGTGCCCTTAGTTAAGACATTTAAAATAACATCGCCTGTCGGATTGAGATATAAATCGGGTATCGGAATCCATCATCCGAGCATGCTATCGAATTATTGGAATCTATTCGATAATACAATAAGTGCACAATTCCTTTTTCGCGATGGCTCGAAATAACATAACAAATGTGATTCTGATCCGAAAGCAACATTTAATTTTAATTTTAATGTTAGTATGTACTCTTACTACGGTATCAATTGTTTAATAAGAAAATAACTGTCTCCTGTTTTTAGGCTTGAAACGTTAAACATATCCGTAAGCATTTTCATTATAATGTAAGTTCAAACAAAATGTCTAGTAAACCTCTATACACATTAGAGGCGTGTTTGTTATGTTTTGTCAAATGTAGGGTTATTCCTAGAAAAAGTAATTAATTTCAAAACAATTATTTACGTTCCTTCAAAGTACTATTCTGTAGCTTGTATGTAACGGTTTCACCCCTTAACTTCTGGTAAACTGCTGACTAAAAGGACATTGATCAATAGTGGAAAAAGAAGGTAATCACATGGAGAAACGTTCTGGTGAGTTAATTGCATGCACGAGTACCGCATTTCTTTTTGTTTCAGAAAATTTGTTTTTTCCAGAACCCATATCTCGTCCCCAGTAGCAATTCTAAAAACTTTGAGTATCGTATTTAGGGAACATTTTCAGCAGCTAGCTATCAACGTGGATTCCGGTGCCAACGAGGCACAACATACATCTCATTCGATTTGAATCATTTAGTAGGGAAGCTTTCTGAAAAAAGAAACACCTAGTCGCTGTAGTGTTTGACTTGGAGAAAGCTTATGATTCTGCGAGTACAGTAAAAATGAGATATAGGGTCCTATAGAAACCACAGCGTCCGAGCGCAATGGTTTCGTAGGTCCGCACTGTGCTGCAAACAAGGACTTGAAAATACAATGAAAGAGACAAAAAACAACAGAAAGGGTGGTAAGACAGGGTTACCGACTTGGGACGGTCAGTAGGCAATACGGCCTACTGGTTAGCTTGAATCGATTTTATATGCGCACAATCCTCGCTATTATCCTTTCCTCAGTGCCCAAATAGACACGACAGTGTAAACAAAACTACATCCCATCAAAAGGAATTATCTAACAATAAAGTCCACATCCAGAGAAACTAACTAAAGAAACACATTCAAAATAATAAACATCTCAGGATGTATCCAGAATCGTACTGAACAACCATAGTAGTTGCAGCTAAAGAGAAAACCAATCTAGGGTACGAACAGAAAACCCGAGGGACGAAAGCTCATGCACCCACCTCCCTTAGTTGGAGTTTCAGTAGGTACAATAATAGAGTCCCAAGAGTAGTCCAGTCATCGCGCAAGTGAAAATTGAAGCGTAATGACTGACTGTAGAGGGGTCAATCACTAAACATGCAGTGCGCTGTAAAAACAAAGGGTTATATCCTTTTCTGACGAACTTCCTGATTAAATTTGTAAAACGGTCAGGAAACCCGTCAGACCCCTTTAACTTTCGCAGTTTATAGACCACATCTCATTAAAATGAGGGTTGTGATATGCCTAGTCGCAGAAGTGTTTTAAGGTTGGTATTGTACTTTTCCAGCAGGCCCTCGTTGCGGCGGTAGAATTTAGAGAAAGATATACGTAGTTTGTGATAACGAAAACCCTGCTAAAGAAGTTTACTTGTAATAACTTGATTTCGATCATTGAAGTCTATAACATCATTACACGCTCTAGCAAATCGAATGAGCTGGGAGATATACACCCCGTATGAGGTAGCACGAAGGATACGCATCGATAAAGCATCATAAAGGATACGTTTGACCTATGTCTTAGAGGTCGACTACTTATTTGTATAGACAATTTCTTGGATAATAGACAGTTTTGGGTCCGAATGAGTACAACCCTCTCTGATATCCATGAACAGGAGATAGTATAGTTAAATGCATTAATCCTTGTGTGGAATGGTCTCTATGTGTTGACAACTTTGTTATATGTTATGCGGTATCGTTCGATAAGAAATGAATATCTCTACGCTAGTGTGAAAGCCAAAAAGTAGCCTTATGTGTTATCCGTGAGTTGTTCGGGCATTGACAAACTATAATAAAGACCCATCGTACATGGAATACTTCATTTATATCTAGGGACAACTAAATTTTAATACATAAACCTATATTTTATAATATTATTTCAGGAACTCCTGCTTTTTGATATTACCAGATTACTTATGTCAGGCCGAAAAGAGGAAACAATTAGTAATTAGAAGCGAAATCACCCAACGACGACTGTATCGTTACCTGAGAGTAATAGACAATAAAATCTATGGTCAGCGTATATACCCAGGTAATCGTCCATCTATTAATGCGTTATAATTTTCTTTATTTAAAAGCGATATTTCTCGTGAACAATGTGAAGCAAAATTAAATTAAATACATGCATATAGTTTGTTTTAAATATTTTATTTCGTGTTTATTTCATAATGCTTGTCTTGTAGTTCACCGAAATAGAATTTAACGATGATGATAGTTTACATTCATCGATGATGCTCTTAATGACATACCAGCAATGCAATCCTAATTGATTTAGGTCTTGGAAAAAAAGGAAGGAAATTATATATGAGGAAGTGCATGCCTTAAATGTAAGGAAATAGGCGTACATCGTTCAAATAGTGGCTACACTATAGAAAAATAAATAAACGGTATTTAGTCACAATACAAGATATATGTATGTATACGAACATAGCAGTGTGTGACAAGTTGTTAGTGGAGTCGTTAATATCTCATTTAATATATTCCACAATCAAAGAACAGATTACACGTTTTCTCTCTTGATGAAACACATCATTGTTTTTTAAATAACTCACACGGGAAAGTTATAATTACCTTGATAAACATTTAAGCGGCGTGAAAGGTGTTGCACATTGCATTACCTCTCCTGAACAGACTCTATAAAACCGAGACTGCTACGTTTCTCTCTGTTTTTTTTATTGTTGTTTCTAATTGATACCCGTTTCAGTATTGGGATTTCCGTTTCAGTATTTATTCATATGGTACAATAGCAAATAATAGTAAAAGTTTGTATGTGTTTTCTATAACATTTCATAATTAGAAGAAAAACAAATAAATACATGAATGAATGAATGAATGAATGAATGAATGAATGAATGCATGAATGAATGAATGAATGAATAAATGAATGCATGAATGAATGAATGAATACATGAATGAATGAATGAATGAATGAATGAATGAATGAATGAATGAATAAATGAATGAATGAATGAATGAATGCATAAATGCATGAATGAATGAATGAATGAATGCATGAATGCATGAATGAATGAATGAATGAATGAATGAATGAATGAATGAATGAATGAATCAATCAATCAATCAATCAATCAATCAATCAATCAATCAATCAATACATTGATAAATAGATAGATAAATATATAGGTAAATAGATTAATAAATAGATCTGTAATAATTATACTTAGAAGAAAAAATACATAAATAAATAAATGAATGAATAAATAAACAAATATATATATTGATAAATAGATCGATAAATAGATGTGTGTTTTCAATAATATTCTATAATTAAAAGAAGAATAAATAAATAAATAAATAAATAAAAAAAAATAAAAAAAAAATAAAAAAAATAGATAAATAAATAAATAAATAAATAAACACTTTACTGATACAATACAATACAGATCACGACACTGTTTGTGTACCATATTAGTGTGCGTGTGTGGGATGGTGGTCGTGTGGATGGGTGAGCGGTTAAGTATGGACGTGTGTTTTAGAAGGTTATTATTGTCAAAACCCCGAATACGCAAACACATTTCCATATCAATTCCTTTTTTTTAAAAGAATGGAATCAATTAAGTGCCGACAAAAATACATGAGTCTGCTGTGGGTCTGTAAATTTACGTCTTAGTTAGAATTGTTTTAGTTTTAGGTTTGAAGGTGAAAACCGGCAATTTAACACATGCGGATTATGTATGGGATGACGGTTCACCACTGACGTATACGAACTGGTAAGTTATATGGTCAATAATGCCTATCCCTGTAATCCAGAAGGAGCAACCGGTCAATTGTAACTTGACGGTTCTGTGGATTCATGTTTGTCTTTTACCAAACATTACTTTCTCCAACAATATGTTGATATGTCTTTGACCTATTCAGGGCAATTAAGTCAACGATTGATATTCATGAATCTAAGACTAATGCCACTTTAAACAGGTTTCGCGTATTATAGCTATTATCTTTGGCATGCAACTAACCCCACTACACTCTGGTATCGTGTATTATATTATGCATACAACTAAATAATGCCTCCACAAACAGGTATCGTGTATTAAAGCGATTATCTATGTGCATGTAACTAAAGCCACTATAAACTGATTTCGTGCATAATAACGATTATCTATGTGCATGCCAATACAAACTGGTTTCATGCATTATAACGATTATCTATGTGCATGCAACTAATGCCACTACAAACTGGTGTCGTGAATTATAACGATTATCTATGTGCAGGCGACTAATGCCACTACAAACAGTGTCGTGAATTATAACGATTATCTATGTGCATGCAACTAATGCCACTACAAACTGGTGTCGTGAATTATAACGATTATCTATGTACATGCAACTAATGCCACTACAAACTAGTGTCGTGAATTATAGCGAGCGCAAGCGAGCTCCTATGGTATGGCAGGCGAAAAGTAAAAATACCAATTCATCCTTTTGAAAAGTCTTGGGTCATTTGCGGTAGTTTTGGGAGACTACAACGGTAAAGTAGCATATTTCTTTACGAAATTAAGATGATAAGCAGTCGCGTAATCATTAAGAATGGTAGTTTCTAAGCAGAATGAGGTGAAAAAAACAATAAAAACCTTCCTCAAACCCATCCAAAAATGACAATAAAATTGCATTTTTACCTTTGTCGCCAAAACGGCCATTAACTTATTAATGTATATGTCTTCCTAACCGAATATGATAAACAAATGATTTGATAACTACCGTTAAAAACATATTTTAATTGTTTATCATTATTCATCCCGTTTTTTCCGTAAAACCGTAAATGCATTTGGAACTCTTTGCAGATTTCCGTATTCGGATTGTCCACTTTTGATAGCCATTGACGGAAATCGACGAGGTTATTCCGTTTTCATTCGTGCCAAACCCGAACAAGCTGGCAATTTCCGAAAATGTTACGGAAATCATAATATAATTTGATTTAAACATATTTTATTGCCAATATCTTACAGACAGAATAATATCCACATATATACAATAGAAATATTATAATGACAAATGGGTCGGGTAGCAAGTTCTACAAACATTAGTTTAAACCCTTCCCAGTTAACATCTTGAAATTACAAATGAGTATGGCTGAGTGAAATAAATTACAATGGCAAATAATACATTAAGAGAGAGAATGATGAATAGTAAACACAACATATATGAGAGAGAGAGAGAGAGAGAGAGAGAGAGAGAGAGAGAGAGAGAGTTTCCCAATCTTTAAGTTCCAATCAGTTCGAAAACATCAACGCTTTCACATTACATCAACTGATATAGCTGTATGACCTTGAGATATATAATAACAACAACAACAAACACTGCAATGGTATGCGTGTAGAGTGTCGAAATGCGTCGGAGAATCAGACACTTATGTAAACCTATGTGTTTCTTGTATATATGTTTGAACTGCTACGAAGAGGGACTTATTTTCCCTGTCAGTTATCTGTTCACGGCCATAAAGGAGTGTGCTTACATTTAACGGGTGAAAATGGCGAGTAGACTGAAACAGATGAAGCCGATATGCTGTAAATTTGTTACAATGGAAAAAATAGTGTTCAGCATCTTCTACTTCACAGCCGCACTCGCAAGTCGGTGACAAGACGTCATTGACTTACGTCTTCATCGTATGTCATCACACATTAAGACGTATGGTCTATTAGTGAACAATTAGTGATCAAAGCTAATTACAGATCCATCCTTCTATCTTTTTTTCGTTCTTCCAGTACTATTGTACACATACTTTTGATTATCACAGTTTCGTTTCTGTGCATGATTTTACCTGCAGGCTTTTTTGTGACAAACACAGTTCAGCGAGATAAGTTTGTGGTTTGGTGCACCCTAGAACCTAGCCTTCGTTGCCACTGATCGTTCCAAGGCGGTAGCACTATTGTCAATCCTTTTGTGTTTGTGATTTCGTTTGCATTTATTATTTCTTTTGCCTTCTCGTTTGTCTGTTTGCGTGTTTGTTTTTGTGTTTTGTGGTTGACTGTCGTCCTTGAATACTGCTTTCCCTGTCCGATATATGTATCTTTCTTCAGCGAGTTTGTTAATGTGAATAGGGTATGTCTCTCCCTGCACGGGGGACCAACGGCTTTACATTCGTAGAAATAATGACATTCTTTCACAGTAACTTTAACTACCTTGCACGAATATAGATCTACGGGAATGCGTTTTCAATTCTCGAAACGTGAACCTCCGGATTCACAGACTTCTATATCCAGAGGCAAGTAAGCTAACCACTTTGCCATTGCATCTGTTCACCGCCACAGTAACATTATGGTCCATTATGAAAATAATATAACTATTTAGGACAACACCAGGTCTAGAGTGACTAAAATATTGTTAGGCCCCAAGACGTTACTCACAGGGGGTTGGAACAGCCTCCTTCGCCAGGATCCGAATAATTTGACTGGCGTATGGGTGTAGGGGATGTATCTGGTTCGAGTTCAAAAAGTATTTTTACCCTATGTTGTATATCGGGGCGTTTCGAACTTTTATCCAAAAATGGTTTTAATGAGTTGGGCAAACCGAAATTAAGAGAATTTGATTATTAGTGCAATATAACGAGTATCTATTTGCATGCAACCTATGCCACTACAAACTGATGTCGTGCATTTTAACGATTACATATGTGCAAGCAACCAATGAAACTACACACTGACGCCGTGCATTATAACGATTATCTATGTGCATGTAACTAATGCCACTACAAACTGGTGTCGTGCAATATAACGATTATCTTTGTGCATGCAACTAGTGCCACTACAAACTGGTGTCATGAATTATAACGCTTATATATGTGCATGCAACTCGTGCCACTACAAACTGGTGTCGTGCATTATAACGAGGATCTATGTGCATGCAACTTATACCTCTACAAACTGGTGTCGTGCATTATAGCGAGTATCTATGTGCAAGCAACGAATGTCACTAAAACTGGTGTCGTGCATTAAAACGCATAGGTATCTACATGCAACTACTGCTCTTTAAAATGGTTCGTTTTTTATTAACGATTGTCTAGGTACTAATGGACAACTAATTCCACTTCACACTGTGAACTATAAAGTCTCTCTCTATGCAAACAACCTATCGTCACGACAAAGTGGTACCGTGTACTATTAAAGATGAGTAGTGGCCTAAATCAACAAATCCGTTGTTAATGTGGTTTTAATTATTAAATATCATTATAAATACGATGTTTACTATGTTAGTGATGTATGTTTGGTGAAAACTTATTTTTAAAGATAAACATATATAATACGGATTTTTCATAATGATAAATAATCATAATTAATGAAACAACCATATGCCATAAGTCCCCGCCACCATACAACACAGTAGGAGTGGTGTATTAGTTGTGAATGTGAACAACTAACAATATGCTACGCATCAACTAATCAACTATTGCGTTGTCCTACTGAAGTATGGCATAATTAGGGCGACATACGTCCGTATATTACAACAGCGCACCATTTAGTGGATCGTAGTTCTATGACACATTTCCTGTTTATTGCAATTTTATGAGCGGTGTAATACCGCCGCGGCGAGCCGCGTAATGCCCGAGACGGATATAAATTATGATGCGTGGGAAACTTTGTATAGTTTATCGCGCACAAGGAGAATACAATACTACGATCGGAATAATATAGCTAAATGTATTTCGGGCACGAAAGTATGTATTATGTACATGTAGCGATCGAAAAATCAGTCCCAACAGATCAAATTTACAACCATAAAATAAAAAGGTATGTATATATGCTTGAGGCACATGTTTTAATTATGTCATGAGCAAAGAGCCGTAATTGATGTTTATGTTTTTTGTTTGCCATAAAATACTACTGATCTAAGATAATAGTTAGTACCATTATCAAATGGTCTGCCTCGTAATGTATATTCATAAAACATGTTGTCATTTTTTGTCAAATATAGATATTTATATTAAACAGTATTGGCAGGAGCGGGTGTATAATAAAAAATCAACTAACAACATAAAATTATATATTGAAAAAAAGTCACAAGGTTTCTTCCACCGGATTTATTTAAATTTATATGCGGAACTGTGTTAAGCCACCTTTGAAAAGGACGGCTAAATTATATAAGCGTCGTCAGCTCTTGACTGATTCACATAATAGACGCATGCTTTTCTAATTCAACCGCTAACCAATCACGATGTATATACAGACCAACGCTAATACCTTTCTACAATTGGTCATAAGTATACCCGATGACGTGCTTAGACAATAGAACAATCGCTTCTATCTTACCTTATGTATTAATTTACCGCTCAACGCTGGTCGAATCGGCGAATACAACTTGCTCGGAGACGACGGAGTAGTCAAATATGGTTGGTACCGCTGTTTGTTTAACGACATGACCGTCCGTTCTCCAAATTGAACGAAAACGAATCAAAATCAAAAGGTACACTACAAACGCGCGCGTTTTGGATAGGTTTCCCACTTTTTTGACAAGACAGGCGGTTTCCGGGTGCACACAATCACACTCTTATCCCATTGTCATACCAATAAAACGGGACAGTCTAAATAAAGCAATTCCCGCCAACCTATATTCTCTATCAAATAAGACAGCATCAACAGGCAATATAAGTATAACACATATATGTTGATGTATATATGAATATAAAAATGCCTAGAAAGCCATACAGCAAGTACTAAAGAAGTAAAAAAACAAAAAGAAATACGATTATTTCTGTACTTGTTTATGATGCTTATTCCCCTGTTTATATTTTGTTTTCGACAATGAAGATGGATTAGACATATGCCAAAAATTAATGTATCAGGCATTATTATCCTCTCACAATTTGTTCTTCTTCCCACAGAAATAAGAAAAATGGTCATATATAAATCATAGCACTTAAACGCAATACATGTTGCAGCGTAGGACCGCACTGCACCACAAACAAAGAGAAAATCACATATAAAGTGAATTGAATTGAATTGAAATGGATTTTATAGTCACACCAACATCTAAGGTCATATGGCGACTTTCCAGCTTCCATTGGTGGAGGAAGACCCAAGGTGCCCCTCCGGGCAATTTTCGTGCACGGGCGGGCACCTGGGTAGAACCACCGACGTTCCGCAAGCCAGCTGGATAGCTTCCTCACATAAAGATTCCTAAGCCCCTGAGGGATCGAACCTGCAGCGGTGAGGGGCAAGTGATTTCAAGTCAGAGACGTTAACATATAAAGTGAAAAGGACAATACACAACACATGTGGTGAAGACAAGGTTACCCATTTGTAACGGCTAAAATCAATTTATGTGTACACAGCCTCGCTTTTATACTGTCGTCAGCGCCTAACTTGACACGACGGTGTAAATAAAAGTTAATGTCATCAAAAGGAAATCTAACAATAAAGTCCACATCGAGAGCAATTAGGAAACGATACAAGTATACACGTAGCTATAAAGTCTTCATATACTTTATTATCATATAATATTACTGGTGTTATATTACAGTAATACTGGTGAAATATTTAATGTACGCTTTGATGGAAACAGTGCATCAGAAACGTTATTCGTCTCATTAACTGTAAATAAAGCAATATTCAATATAATAATAATTATCAGGGTTTAAGTGCGTAAAACGGTAAATTGTTTGGAGTATAGAGGCACTAACTAGTTAGTAGAAGAAAAGTAAAGTATAGATACATGATTCTTTTTGGCTGTATGCATGACGGATTCTTATTATGTAAGTATTCATGTTATGGTCTTTAATTGTATGTATTACGTTATTGTTTTGAATGAGTTTGTAATGTGTATATGTATTCTCCGGTGTATTGCAGTAACATGTTATTCTACACTAATCAAGAATGAACTACGTTTTTTTATTTAAATCAAAATTAACGTTTTTCTGCATTAAATATGTATTTAAAGATAACCGACAATTGGCCTATGCGTCTATACATTCAAACAATGGTCATCCACAATTTTCCACTGCTGTATTTTCTATAGGCAGCATTATATAATAATAAATGATTCACTACTTTCATCGTACGAGACACAGGTAGACATTGCACCAGTGCATGCTTCTTAGGTATTCACAGCGATTAAATAAATGTCAACAAAAAACAAATGTGTTAAGTACCGCTCAATAACATTATCCGATTTACTACCCAAGCAGTCAGCAATAAATTCACCCATGAAAAGCACACACCCATATCTGAGTAAACACTTCATCCATTATGTAATTCATCAAAATAATGTCTGTTCTGTTCAATAAAATCATTACTGCAAGTGCCAGTGTGGTCAAGAGTACTTATGTAAATATATTTATTATATAAATATGAACTATATCTAAGATATACATATAGTTTCAGTTAATCCAGTCCCAAAATATACGTTGCCACATATAAAACGTAGAATGCAACACCGGCTGAAGCCGTCCGTGACACTATGTTAATACAATTAAATGTATACACAAACTGTTGGTGTGTGATCTGTATTCGTATGCCTACCATTATGTCGTCGTCAATTGTTAAAAGTGTCACGTATCTAGCTAGGGACGTGGGAGGTTTTGCATATATATTACCTCTCAAGAACAGTCTTATTAAAACTGAGTCTGCCACTGTTCTCTCTTGTTATGTTCTCGTTTTCAGAATGTTTATTACCTCTCATGAACCGACTCAATTAAAGCGTGTCCGTGGCCGAATGACGTTGCGTTGTACACGTTCGCCTCTCACCGCTGCTGGTTCGAATCCCACTGAGAGATCGACATGTAAGTGAGAAAGTGTCGATTCTTACGGATGGCGGGAGGTGTACAGTACGGATTCTACCCAGGAAAAATGGGTGGTCTGCCTCCACCACAAAAAAATCGACCGTCATATATAACCCTGACATGTGTTGAAAATGACGTAAAGCACCATACAAACAAACAAACAGACTCAATAAACCCAAATATGCTAATTTTCTCTCTCGTTTGACTTTGTTTTATAATGATAATTATGTATTTTATAGGAATTCGTCAATACCACCACTTGCGGGATTGTGTGTCAGTATACGTCCTGAGTTATGGTGGTCCGTACGTGAGTGTAGTCAAAAAGTTATGATGCATGTGTGTCTATTTACAACCACGGAGGATATCAAAACAAGTGAGTACTACATGTATTAGCATTATTTGTTTCAAGCAATCTCCAAAAGTAACAATCAAGTTTCTGCTATATATATATATATATAAGGGTGAGCAAATCTTTTTCACATTTTAACTCTCTCTTCATAACTAAATGTCAGGGTACAGTTCTACCCTCATCCAACCAGATATGTTCTTTTATTAGAATCACATTTGGCTCCAGAGTGTCTATTCAAAGTAAACAGTTTCTGCTACACTGGCAAACGATAAGTTGTTTTTTAAAGAGTTTTATTTAAACTACCGTGTATTTTAGTGTTTTTTGTTTCGTATTTGTTATTTTCGTGTTAGTGTACTCCTGATGAAGGCGTAAGCCGAAAGCGATTGGGTTTTTATAAACTGTAGCACTGTATAAATGTTTTTCCCCATCTATATATATATATTGCGATATATATATATATATATATATGCGTGAACATATGTTAAAGCTTTTAATTTGTCGTGTTGCCTTAGAACACGTATACTACTGGGTTTGTAGGACTGGGTTTATAGGATTGTGTTAAAAAAAGTACTTCGAATTAATTTAGCTTTCGATGTTCCTAATTCCTAATAAACAGCGACAATTATTTTGACATCTAATTGTACTAGCATTAACACTACAAATGTGGTTGCAAAAAAAATTCTGGAATATGTAATGTTATACAATTACTTGAATTTCAAACGATATTCAATTAAATGGGAGATCATTTATGATTATCCATGTTTCTTTTTGTTATAGACGGAGAATCTGCAATAGATGGGACTTTTTTATGTGTGTTTTTATATTATTTCATACCAATTAGAAGAAATATATATCATTAAGCCTACTTTGATTCATGTTACGTGTTTTATCAGCAAATTTCATCGCTTTTATATAAAGCGAGGCTAACTCTCAAAATATATAAAATACCATATAAGACATCACAAACACTCAAGGGTTGACAATAAGGCTACCGCCTTCGAACGGTCACTGGCAAAAAAGGCCTTTGTGGGTTTAAATCAGGTTCTAGGGTGCTCACTCTAGAAAAACTCACTCGTACCCTATTGTCATCCCAATAAACGGAACAGTGTACATACAGATATACCCGTCGGGTTATAAACTCTAACAAACAAGACAGCATTAAATATAAACAAAACACATAAATGATCATGCATTTATAATATGAAAAACAAAAGCCTAGAATGCCACAAAGTAAGTACTCAATGAATTGGCAGAAGCCAGAGCAAAACATATATATTACGTATATGTGAAGCCCAAGAAATCCATTATTCCGTATGCGTACTCTGAGATTAGAGGTGGAGTCCAAATAGTCCATATTCCATATTTGTACTATGGGATAAGATGTGGAGTCCAAAAAATCCATAGGCTGTATTTGTACTATGTGAAGATAATTCTTATCATGAAATATTAATGAGTCATGGCCGTTTTAGCTCGCAGTTTTATTTCAGTTGAGCTTGAATTGAAACACTACTGGTTTGATAATTTAAGTGTGTTTTGAAATTACAATTTGAAATTTGAGCCATCCCGAAGATGGTATGCATATGACGGTGAAAATGGAACCTTCAATGCGGTATTTTCACAATACTGAAATTAACTGGACTCGTACCCAGCAGACAGAATCTGTATTTTGTATATATAATTGTAAATGTAAATTCTGTCTGCTGGGAACTCGTCCAATAGAATTCAGTATTGTACACAACACTGTTAAATAACCTCATAGAATTCAATATGTACAACAATAATACCAGTATTACACATATAAACATGTCTAGTTAATACTTGTGAGAAATTATATTACATATGAATTTCGTATTACTTACAAATGGCACGCAATGGTTTATTCGATTGTTGCTCATTGAGTACCTTCTGTTTGGCTTTCTAGGCTATTGCTTTTTGTATTTATATATACACGAGCATCTTTGTGTTTTAAATATATTGCCTATTAATGCTGCCTTGTTGGTTAGAGAATAGTTCATGGCGGGGATTTCTTTATTAATTTTACAATTTTACACTGTCCCGTTTTATTTGGATGACAGTAGGTTAAGTGTGAGATTTGGTGCACCCTAGAACCTAGTTTAAATCACCAGCGGCCTTTTTTTTCCACTTACAGTTCCAAGGCGGTAGCCCTATTGTCAACCATTTTGTGTTTGTCATGTCTTATTTGACCTTTTATTCATCTTTAAAGTTGTTATTTGTTTCTGTGTGTGTTTGTGGTTGACTGTCGTCCTTGAATGCTACTTTTCCAGTAACCATTTAAACAAAACAAATGTTTTGCAAACTATGGGTCAAAACAAAATACTTATCAAAAATGTTATGGCAAAGAAATCAAGAGTAAGGTATTATCCGGTCTCATGGACGCCCGAAAAGCGTTTGATCGTTTATGGCACATGCGTAAGCTCCTTAAAATGGTTGAGACCGAATTAAAAAACAAACAACATATTCTTATCGTTTGTAAATCTGTATGTAATACGCAAAGTTGTGCAAGAAACCAAGGTCACATTTCAAACTGGTTTTATGTAATACAAGGCACCATACAAGGTGGGAACAGTTCCCCAATTATGTACTGTCTCTTCATAAATGGGCTTATCAAAGAGTTAGAAAATGTGGCCTTTTTGTTTTAATATCTAACCTAAATGCTGGATCACGCTATTGTTGCTGATGATATTATTTTTTAAAAACTTCAGTTCTTTGACCAATTGTATAGATAAACCCAATTGAAAATCTCGCGAAACACATAAATAGGTTTATAAGAGTTTTATGTACCAATTGCTATATTCCGATAGACACAGACTGCTTAAAAAAATATTTTATTTATTATTTACTATTGAGATAAGTAGCAACGGCTTATATTCACTCAGAGTGTTCATGGCAACAAATTTTGTGTGAATCTAACCAAAGGCTTTCAAGAGCAAGCCTTAAAGCTACAGAGTCCCTATATCAATCGATTTCTTCTTTGTAGGCGTGTCTTTATTTGTAAATTCATTTTCACCAGCTCATGTCGAAATCGGGTATTTAAGCGAGCAAATACAGCGCAGGAAATCATTTACTGTATTTATTGAAATAATTTATATCATATTGATTCCAGTCATTTGTCAAAAACCTGAATAATAAATGGATCTCCGCAATATTTCGTTGAGTGAACAAAATAGAATCAACATGGGCCGTTTTAGTGTTCGCTAGAATAGCATTTATTCTAATATACCCGTACTGCTAGTCCAATCTGATTTTGTTTGAATTTAGCTCGTCATTTTCAACACATTTTAGGCGAGATCGTATCCTGGACACGGATGCGCTAGGCCACCTTAAAATACTATATTATATCTGGAATGTATACACATGACCTGGGAACATTGCTCAATGAATTATCGTGTATTGTACCACGCTTTTGGGGTTCAATTACCACATTTCTTCATCTTCTTGCATGGTCACATCATCTTCGCAGTCATCCATACATCATTATCAGTGGGCTCTCAGTTCGGGTCCATGTGCAAGTCATCTTTCAAGTCCACGCTATTGTCTTCGTCGTCAAATTCATTATGTTCTGACTGGTCTTCTACACTATCCGCAGGGTCAGGAAACTGATAACACTTGTCTACAGGATCAATTGGGGCATCTGGGCCGGAAAGGGTACAATTCACCTCTAGCAATACAGTCATTCCAGCTTCAGACGTTTTTGGTTTCACTTGTGAGCCATTGTTTGCTGTTGCTTTCCTTCCCATGGTCTTAAAAATGAAGAAAATAAATGAAAACTAGAACCATAATTAAAAGATATTAAAGGGACACATTAAAATGTTGACGGATTCAACACGCATTGAAATAAGCGTCTTGATTTACAATCTGAAAAAAAAGTGGAGTTTTCAAATTATTTTACCATTATGCATACATATACTATTGGTGCAATTCTACCATGGGTGTAAATACATTATTTAGGTAAAGTATAATCAACATGCAAAACAGATTTGCTTTGATCTATTTGCAAATTTATACATGTATACAAGTGCATGTTGAAAACAGAATGTCTCAAGTTATAAACATCAAGATTGTCATTGTCCCTTTAAAGAATGTAAAGAAGTTTTTAAATAATCCCCGTGTGGTTGCCGGGGTAGAATACAACCACTGCAAATCCCGCTAGAGGCAGAAGGGTAGGACCCCCCTTCATTTCATTTTGTCATTTTTTATCATGCTCATTCAATGTCTTTATCATGACACCGTGTATGCAAACGTGGAAACGTGGCTCCATCGTAAATGGAATGTCTACTATAGAACTTGCAGCAACTCTGCAGTTCTGAAGGTTAGAAGGTTTGAGGCCCATTCTGCATATTTTATCGGGATGTAAATGGAGGATGAGCCTGGCATGTTCATCCTGTTAGGCGCCATATAACCTTTCATGTGTTGATGCGCCGTAAAACCTAATTCAATTTTAAATAATCTAAGAAAATCTCTATTTAGTATTAGCCTAATAAACTGGCTCCTATGCAGTGTTTTTTTTATTATTCTGACGTTGTGTTGCTCGCCAATATAAACATTTCAAAAGAGCATCAAACGTGTATTTTAACACACAATATTTAGTATATGCATCTAAATGTTTTCATGTAACATCGAAAGTCTTGGTTATATCTTCATAAACTCGTTAAAGTTGGTATATGTTTTCCATTTTATACTAAATTTGTTTGTTTGAATGGTGTTTTATGTCATTTTCAGCACATTTTAGGCTATATATATATGACGGTCAATTTTGTTGTGGTGGAAGCACACCACCACCCACTTTTTTCTGTGCAGAATCAATACTTTATGACACCCGCCATCAGTAAAAATTGAATCGTTAAACGTTTTCAAATATGCTCGAGTAAAAACGAAATACTCGAGCCTAAGCAACACACGCATATATATACCTCTATTGTCTGTGAGCCTGTTGACACGAAATTACGTAAAGGGTCATGATACACGGCACTTATATCATATGCTGGATGTGTATGACTTCTAACTTGGTTGTGCTGGACTTCCAATTCTTGCAGATGCTGCTGTTCTTCCAACACACGTTTCTCAGTCTCTTCCTTCTGCATGTTGAGAAAGTTCTGCTCCGCAATCAGCTCATTTACAACCTGTACGTTATTTAAAGCAATGTTGCATTAAAAAAAAATAAAAAACGTTAAAAACAAGGATGACACTCGACACAGCAATTTTAGTTATGCAAATTATCCGTCGTTATTTAAAAAAATAAATTTATAAATGGAAGGCTTGTTCTTTCACAAACGAGTGGATGCCATTGGATGAAAGAACAAAACACACCTACCATCTCATGAAGGATTTTCATATAATTGAACCAAGGAGTTAAATAATCTAATTATTTCATTGTATTCATGTGTGTATGCTTTTAATCAAAATCGTTCATTTTGTCGAACATTATCAGTTGGATGTATCGACGTCAGCAATACTTTATTGTCTATACTTTATTTATACTCAGCGTCACCATTGTTCTCACTTTCGCTAAGTACTCCGAGTAATTAGTACTTGTGAAATACTTTTCTCACTGAGGCGTATAACAAAGATATTTGTTTTTCATTTCCCTGACCGACCCTGACTTTTCCACACTACCCTAAAGTTTTTTATAGTTTTAATAAGCACTGTAAATGACAAGAGTGTAGTTAGTCCTATATATAGAGGATAATTGTTGGTTTGGAGTGAATACAGGATTTATTTGCATCGAGAAGTGAGACAACTTTATTTTCAAGGGTGCTTTAGCACGAGTTGAAATATTTGAGTTTTCACACTTCGAGAAAAAATCCTATATTCACGACAAAACAACAAATATTCTTTTTATTATATACTCACAGTCGGAGCCTTGAAACTAATAATGCAGAAAAATGGGGGAAGCCAATGCGCAACAACAACAGTTGCATGATGTATAAGGGTTTGTTTTTTAATCATAAAATTCACTATTTCACTGGAAAGTATATAATAAAAATCTAAAAAAAAAGTGAAATAAAAATAAATAATCTCCTTACTATTGATTTTAGCATGAACTGGAAACAATCAACTATTTTTGTTAGGCCTGATCATCATGATTACAAAATTAAACTACTCTAGAGAAGATATTATATATTCTGACGTTTAGATCTAAATGTTATTTTATTATAAGACCTGTACTGTATTGTAAGCATGTACTCAACAGTGAAAGATGTACACAAACAAGGCATGGGAAGCACATCCTGTGATTTGAGTTTTATGACCCCTGATTATGCAATCAATAAGCTGCAGTACCCCATGCTTGATGGCACACTTGGTGAATCCAATCAGTGGTTTATGACCCAGTGGTTTATGACATTGTTACATAATAGCTACTGTAAGTCACCAGGTGGCTTTAAATAACTGCACACTAGCAAGTGAGAATGGGGTTTGTGTTGAATAATTATACACATCTAATGTTTTCGTTGAAATTAGATGAATTATACGGTAGGCCTAGATCTACACCCGTATCTAATTTATTCAGGTAAACAACACTATCATGATAACAGTATAATACTGTACTGAATGAATGCTATCCCAAACAAAACATCATAATGGTAGATTAATGTATACATACATAGATTTATTCAATAAATGCAATGCCATTTTGTCAAGTGAATTGAAGATGGGAATGAGCATGATAATTTTCAGAAAGTGTTTTAAAAGTGCAATTTCCACCGGTCCGCGTTAGCAGACAGTACTGTAGGCCTACAATGGCATAAACTTGAATAAAATCAACACGCTGTTCAACATAATAAATAATGACACCATGTGATATCATCTTTCAATTCCAATTTCTGCAAGAAACTCATTGATAAGTTCGTATAGGATGACCTTTAGTGGCAGGCATCCGTCGAAGTATGCGCTAAAAATAAACTTACATCATTCTACTTTCACTTTCGGTTTACAGAATATAAGCAACCTATTTTTTGAGGTTGGTCACTGGTAAAACGTCTCTTATATGTATACTTACATCTTTTCTGTTCCTCTTCTCAAAGGCACCATGTGTTTTACGTTTCGTTTTTATTGGTCTGAATTGTTCAGTTGGATGGCACGACTATTGTTTTTGTCGGAATTCTTCCTTCTCCTGAAATTTGGTTGGCACCGTCGTTTTCAACAGCGACAGTTTCAACGCCACGCTGATTTCATGACTGACGGCGGATGTACAAAACACGCATCCTCAAAATGGTTCATGCATACGTATGATGTCGATGATGGACTGATTTGAACCAACAGAGTAAACGTCATCTTTAGGAAACCGAAAGAATTCCTTTGAACCTTTTGCGCTCGTATTGTTGCAACCAAACTCAATACAGTGCACCATTTTCCAATAATAATCCAAATACTAACCCAAAATAAGTTGTCATAAACAAAAATAACACAATTGCGATGTATCCTTGGGAAATCCCTATGCATGAATGCTGCGGTGACTGCCAGGTCGCAAGGTCAATGACAGAATCTACGTCAATACACAAAGTGCGCGCGGAAGCTACCGAATCGTTCCGGACTTTCACGAAGACAAATTTGGTTATAAAATCAGCTTTTTCTCCTCTACTTATTATTTTTTGGGGTCGAAAACACTTCCTGAGTGTTTTTATTATTCTACCAAATATAAAAAAAAATGGTTTATATTAATTTGTCAGGAGAACTTTAACATATTTGAACGCAACTAAAGATGGATCAATAAATATGCAGTCCATATTGTCGCACGTATAAATTAACATTGCCTGGTGTAATACTGCATATTATCAATATGAAACTTATACTTCGCCTCAAATCAACCATATCTCGACTTGTTATTTAGCGCTTGATGAGTTTGTGTGCGCGCTCTTCTTATTACGTAATGCCTATTTAGTGTTAAAAATGCTACAAAATACCAATAAATAGCAGTGGTGTAGAGGTTCAGCGTACATCTTTCAAATATTACAAGTGCAAGGCTGTGGTTCAAATCCCGTTCCGTGCAACTTCTTTTTTATCACATATATTCTGGAGCCGTATATTTATCGATGTTACCTGTACGGAGGCTAAATAAAAATGTGAACTTTTACGTATCGATTTCTCCTTATATACCGACTTTTGGGGTGTTCGTCGACTTGAAACTACTTCACACGTGACTCATTCATATTCAAGAGTTATTACCAGTTAAAATAGGGACTGTACAGCTTTAAGTTACATGTAACTCAGATACCATATCACAAGCGGATCCAGGGGGGGCGCACCCGGCGCGCGCCCCCCCTAAAAATTCCGGATCATACATGTATGTCCATGTTACTGTAGATATAATATCAAACAATTTCAATGCACGCCCTCAGTATTAAAAAATTTCTCGCTCGCTTCGCTCGCTCTACGCATAATGACTAATGAGTGGTTTAATTAACACATTGTTAAATCCTTTTATTTGAAAACGGACTTTTTTTATTCATACATGTCCATGTTACTGTAGATAAAATATCAAACAATTTCGATGCACGCCCTCAGTATTTTCTTTTTTTCGCTCGCTTCGCTCGCTTGACGCATAATGGCTAATGAGTGGTTTAATTAACAAATTGTTAAAACCCTTTATTTTAAAACGGACTTTTTTATTCATACATGTATGTTCATGATACTGTAGATAAAATATCAAACAATTTCGATGCACGCCCTCAGTATAAATTTTTTTTTCGCTCGCTCGACGCATAATGGCTAATGAGTGGTTTAATTAACAAATTGTTAAAACCCTTTATTTTAAAACGGACTTTTTTATTCATACATGTATGTTCATGATACTGTAGATAAAATATCAAACAATTTCGATGCACGCCCTCAGTATAAATTTTTTTTTCGCTCGCTTCGCTCGCTCGACGCATAATGGCTAATGAGTGGTTTAATTAACACATTGTTAAATCCTTTTATTTGTAAACGGACTTTTTTTATTCATACATGTATGTCCATGTTACTGTAGATAAAATATCAAACAATTTCGATGCACGCCCTCAGTATAACTTTTTTTTTTCGCTCGCTCGACGCATAATGGCTAATGAGTGGTTTAATTAAAACATTGATAATTCCTTTTATTGGAAAACGGAGTTTTTTACCCTATCAATGCACTACCGCAACCGTTTTATGAGGCTAGAAACGGACCCAAAATTTTCCAAAATCTTACGCCCCCCCTAAGCTGAAATCCTGGATCCGCCCCTGCATATGATTAAATACTTGACATGTCTGAACCGTGTGATATTTGGAATGTAAGCAGGGAAGTACCGGATTTAAAGAAACAATGATATGCTGCATTATCAATACTTAGTAAACTGTTCTCTTTCAATTGCCCTGAAATGTATCCGATGTGTAATTTGGTAGTAGACATCTTAATATTACATATTTTGCAATATTTTTCAGTTAATAGATTCAAACTTTACAACGTTCATTCTTAAAGGTTAAATAGATCAGATATGCATATTATTATGAGTGTTCAAACATCTTTCGGTAATTAAGACCAAACGTGTTGGAAACTATTGTAAACACAGTTTACACTAGTTTAGTTATACATAGTCATAGTATAGTCACGCAAAACTAGTTGTGATTAAATATTATTGGGTTCGTTATGATACGAAAATGCTGTCATCAGTCACTGAATATGCTGTAAGATAGATGTGCAAGAGATTGACAGCGCGTGCTAATGTGTAAATATGATTGATTTATGCATTATGCAAGTATGTTGATTTATACATTATGCAAGTATGCTGATTTATACATTATGCAAGTATGTTGATTTATACATGATGCAATTATGCAAGTATGTTGATTAATACATTATGCAAGTAGACTGATTTATACATTATGCAAGTATGTTAATTTATGCATTATATATGTGTGTTCTAAAATAATCAGTTGTATGTTAAATATGTTGTATCTTTGTATGAAGGGCCCACAACTAAAGAAGTAGGTATATATTACCAATACCTCTGTTAACAAGTATTTCAATGCTTATTTATATAACATTTACAATCGGAAACGGATACTTTTAAATCAGATATTTTACCATTGTAAGCAGTGTCAGTTCATTCTTCTAAGTTTTCATAACGTCACTAGAAAACAAACGTTTTCAATCGAATATATTATGTATTTACTTGTTTGTTGCAGCATATTCCGTTATGAAAAATAATTTTCACGAGGAATGTAAGCTTAGTTTTGGAAATAAAGTAAATACACATTTACTTGTTTGGACCGTATAATCAGTTTTGCTTTATGCCCTTCCTACACCCCCACACCCCGTTTAATAAAATCTTACCATACGTTCATACCAAAAGAAGGCAAACTCATGATTTGTAGTATAGGTACACCAGCATGTTTTTACAACATTTTTAATTTGTTTAGTCAAAATGCCAGAGGTACAAGATGCAAATAAGCCGGTGCAGTATGTGCATTTTGTATGTAACAGCGGAGAGATGATACTTACTATCTATGTCTGCGATACGGTTAAAGACTGTTTTGACAACAGCGATGAGATGCATTGCGGTAAGTTACCTAATATGTTCGTCGAACATTTGCATGAAACATAAATAAGACATTTGTATTTTGTCCCGATTAAGGTCCTGCTGTAGTCGTTTAGGTTTCCCTTTACTACCTTCTTCTACTTTCTCTATTCATACTCATTTGCTCTTCTCTTGTCTTCTTTATTTCTTCTCTAATGGTACTCGAATAATTTAGTTTAAAGTGCTTACCTACACGTTTCCTTTTGTCACTTCATGCATTAGATGTATCGATTGATATATACATCTCCAATGTTTAACTTAATCCCTATCTAATCCCCACAATGTACAATCCTTATATGCGAACTAATCACGTGGTCTCGCAATTATTCAATTAAGCGATGGGAACGATTATATTAGTAGGAGTTTATAACGGATATTTCGACAATAAAACATGTTTAAAAAATATTTTACTGAAAAAATGCGATATCTTGTTTAAAATTACCTATTAAATGTTTTAATTTTACAATAATGACAACTGTTTATTATAATAAGCCGAAATTAAGGTTTTATTTCATACGCCAGCCAACCCCGTGTTTGCCTATTGGAGAAGGGGTTGGATGGGGAATGAAAGTTAATACTCGGACCACGTAATGTGTTTCGTTCTGATGTTGTTGTTTCTCTTGTACAATTAGTTTTTTTTTATATATTTTAAATAAACAAATTTCAAGTATCTTGGGCGTTTTTCGATAAATGCTCTGGAAGTGAACATTTTGAAAATTGATTATATGTATGGTTTTACGTCATTTTCAACCCATGTAAAGTTATATATGAAAGTGGATTTTTTTTGTGATGGAGGCAGACCACCCACTTTTCCTGGGTAGAACAAGTACTGTACACCTCCCGCTATCAGTAAAAATCGACATTTCCTCACTTACACATGTCGATTCTTACGGTTGGCGGGAGGTCTATAGTGAGAATTGATAATATCCATAGAAAGTACACAAATAATTAAATGAAAAGGTTATTGTCAAAAGGCGCCTCCTGACCATTAGGTTGATATGTTTGGTAAATTTAATGAAGAAACTATGAACGTTTTTTTAAGTTAGCTCCGGACATAATAAAACGTGACAGAATGTTGGATCTCATCTGTAATCCCCTCCCGATATCTTATTTTTGCATTGATAAACGCGGAAACGCGGATGCACAACGTGTTTATTTCACATACTAAGCCGAATATTATACAATTATGGACTTTTCAGCTGTTATACATGATGTGATATGCACCAAAAAAATCATTATTGACCGAGGCGATAGCCGAGGTCAATAATGATTTTTTGGTACATATCAACATCATGTATAACAGCTGAAAAGTCCATAACTGTTTTATTATATAACCCTCAATTTACAATTATATAAAACAGGTCAATATCAAAAAAACAATTATATAAAACAGGTCAATATCAAAAAAACAGGTCAATATCGCTAGATATTTTTTCTAAAAAATTACTTTTTAGCCAATGAAAACGCGTCTATTTATAGGTTATATAATAATTGTGTTTATTTCACATAAGCCGAATATTTAAAGGTGAGCTTCGGGATAACTTTTCGTCAGTCGTCGACAGTCCACCGTTTTTTTTCACAACTTCTTTTCTCAGAAACCTCTCCACAAATTTTGAATAAACTTGAAGCTCCCTTTTCAGTATTTAATAACATTCACATTGACGTATTTTAGTGCAGTGTGTGTTCTCAAAGACTTAGCTAAACGGCTTTACATTCGAGATTGCCGCCGTAACGTTTTACATGTTAAATAGACTTCCTTGATCATTGCCACTTGCATACAATCTGTAATGAACGTGTTAAAACGTTTATCGAACTAGGTTATGACCCTATCATTTTGCAACGCACTGCATATTTAGTGGGTGATCCACAGTTCGGCACTAAGATTTCCTCTTTGTGCGATGACCTGATTTATTGTGGACCAATGTGACATCTACCTAATTCCTGGATGGGATGGTAACGTTAAACGTTTGTCTTGCCTTAACTGTTTATTATCTTGTTGAACTGGCTTCTGCCAAGTAGAACACTTTCTTTACGCCTTTGTAGGCCTTTTATTTTTTTTATTTATGTATTTTTGACTATCTTTATGTTATATTTAAATTGCCTATTAACATGATTAATGCGACGGTTTTAACTTTCAGCTGCAATAAAAACAAGCGTGTTTGTTTAACTGTGTTTATGCTTGTGTTATTTTGCATACCGGATAAGGTAATCCGCGTTTTACATGGGAGATTGAAAGCCTGAACTTACACATGAGTGAAGATAAAAGTCACTCGCTGATACCAGCAATGACAGTTGCATGTTGTCATTGTGTAAATACACATGAAAAAAGTTAGTAGTTGGCGAAGTCAACGTGCAGAATATATATTATATGCAAGAAAAATAATCAAGCATGGGTATCCGGTTCAGATAAGGAAATTCCAACCTTCGGTATAATTATTTTAATCGTAAACTCGTCAGACCCTAGGTTCCGATAAAAACAATTAATCCTCGTGTTGGAATTCCCGATCTTCACCGGATACCAATGAAATATTCTTATACTAATCGCAATTAAACTACTATTAATATTATAATTATTATCATTATCATTATTATCAAATATTATTATTATTATTATTGTTATCATTATTATTATTATTATAATTATATATTAATATTAATATTATTAGTAGTAGTAGTATCACATTGAATACAAGACTTTGAAGTTGTAAAACATATTATGCTGGAATTGTAACTAACATTGCAGCACACGCTCTAACTAATAGTTAAATAACAGATCGTTCTGTTTTATTGCATACAATTTCACATTTTAGATAAAAACGGCAGAATAAAAATGTATACCTGTGATGATGGAACACAAATTAATTTCGGTTTGAGGTGCGATTTCTACCCCGACTGTCAGGATGGATCGGATGAAACTAACTGTGGTACGTGTGAACTATGCACTAAATTACGTAATGCAGTTGATCGTTATTTAAAGTGATTTATTTGAATAAATTTTAAATATATTTTGAAACACACGTTAGAATATAATAATGTTCAGCAATAAAATCGCAAAAAAAGAACCATAATGCCTTGGAGATTCCTTCTGTATAATTGGTATTCAAGTTACGCTCCAGCAACATTAATCTACATATAACTATTTGTCTATGGTTCTGTTTCTCCAAGATATTATAGCTTTCAAAATGTCAGTGTACTTTTACATAATCAGTAGCCGTTTATTTCCGTGAACTCTAATAATAGCAGTCTGACCCTTTGACCGCGCGGCAAATACAGTCCCAGAAAAATCTTTTCACGTCAGTGTGTTAACACGTCTTTTGAAATGAAGGTTTTATATGAACAACAGGATTTAAACGTATAGCACGGTTTTTCTCGTACACATACACTGTTACCACCTCACAACTCTGTTATACTAACACATACACTGTCACCACCTCACAACTCTGTTATACTAATTCTGACATGGGCGTATAAAGCGCATGCTTATAGTATTTTTTGCTTTTAAACTTTTTCTTCTGAAATGTATGTGTTTGTTTTTGTAACTTTGTGTATGTATCCTGAAGAAGGCGATAAAAGGCCGAAAGCGCTCGACATAATTGTGCTGGTTTATGCACTGTTTGGTTGATAATTTGTCTTACATATATATATAGTATTGCATATCATTGATAGTATTGCACACGTATGGCAGTATTGCAAATCAATGGAGGCACTCCAGAACCAAAACTCAATAAAGCTAACGTTTCGGATTCTCTTACTCCGTTTCTAAGAGAGACGCTTTTGATTTCGATATTGGATATTGTGAATTATCCACATATATATCTATAAACTGGGGGTTGCCGACCAAAATCATCACAACCTAAATTTTTTGATTTTTGCGGACTAAAATCACCAAAATCACTAAATCATCAAAATGGCAGACTAAAATCACCAACATTCTGATCCAAAAAATCCCATAACATGGTCAATATCTGTCAAAAAACCATAACCTACCTGTCCATGGACTAAAATACATAGCCCACCTGCCCATGGCTCAAAATATATATATTTCTAGACCAAAATATATATATGGCTTCGCCTACCGTGGCTTTGCTATGGTCCCACACACTAAGACTAACGATGCTCAACGTATCGTCTTACCAGCATGTAGTTACGTCTTACCAGCAGGTCACCTGCCGGTGGCTTGGCTTCGTCCGCCATGGCTTCGCCATGGTCCCACACATATAACGCCTAGAATGCAGCGAGGCTTCTGGCCCACCGGTGGCTTCGCCCGCCATGGCTTCGCCATGGTCATCTCGCTATACCTACAGTCCATTGGAGCACAGGGAATGTAAGGTGTAATGGCTTCGCCTGCCATGGCTTCGCCATGGTCGCTGGTCATGGCTTCGCCATGGTGTAGCTGGTCCACTCGCTATAATGTGATTAAACTTGAATACGTCTAAATTTTAAGCACTCAGCATTATAATTTAAATTTCCAATAAATTTATCCACTATTCTGACTGAAACTCCACAATCAGCACAAATTTTATTTTTTGCTTTTGTACCTTTTTTACATATTGAGCATGGCAATACATGACAATCAGCACAAATTTAATTTTTGCTCTTGTACCTTTTTTACAATCAGCACACATTTTATTTTTTGCATTTGTACCTTTTTTACATATTGAGCATGGTAATACATGACTTGTTTTTAATCGACACTTATGCAAACTGCAATAATTAGAATCTTTTGTAGTCTTTTTTTTACATGGATCGTGTAATCCAATTTTAAGAAATGTGCAAACATTGATTTCTTTTTGATAATTGTTTTCTTTTTGATAATTGATTTCCATTATTTCTTTGTATTATATATATATATTTCCTTAATACTTTATAGTGAGATGACCGGTGGGCTATGTATATATCTGAAATTTGGGGTTGTGGCTCACCTCCCAATCTCCACGTGGAGTAAGTATGCCGTATATAGTGATATACATGCATTTATACCAACCGATAGTGTTTTTTTACACCTGCTTCAAATTCTTTGTATTATATACATTTTTGAAACTCTCTTAAGGAAAATAATATATATAAAAAAGAAAATGGGGAAAATGAATACTGGTTTAGAACGACAAATACATCTATTGGAAACAGGTGTAATACCTGAGCATACTGTTTAAGGAAAGATAATATACCTATTTGGAGCATATATAATAGGTAAGCAAGCACTAGTTGCTGCAATAAAGCGGTGGTCTAAGAAAGAGGAGGGTGAATACAACACGATGAATATCCATCTTTTTGGATGGAATAGACCTAGGGAGTGGATGATGAAAGAAAAAAAAGAAACTTGAAGAGCAAAATCAATACTTGAAGAGGAGGATGAAGATAGATCTTTTTGGACAGACTTTTTCATGAATATGAAGTAGAGGGGTAAATTTAACAATTTTCCGACCTTGAATACAAAGGTGGTGGATCATACTCATACACATTACTAAAACAATTTATCACATACTTTTTAGACTTTTTTGTAAGGTTGCCATTGCTTCCTTTCTCCCCTGCTCCACTAGTTCTTTTTTTTGAACTTCGCTAATTTCAAGTGTCTTTTGTTCTTTCAAATTATAGTATCTCTCCAGTTCATCCAAAACCATCTTGAACTCTTGCTCAGATATCTGTGCATCACTCAATGCTTTTGATATTAACTGCTTTATACTATTCAACTTAGACTTTGCCAAAGTTTTTATTTTATGATGTTTTTGAGCTTTTACATTAAGCTTGTGTCTGATGAAATTAATACAAACACCTGTAGCTCCACATAGTATTGCTTCTATTTCTAAAGGTAACAAAACTGGAACAACAAATCCAATCCCAGCCATAATAACACCTGCAGATATTAAGGTAGTGTCAATTCCATCCGTGATATTAATACCACGTTTATATTTTTTATAAAGAGACTTGCGTGCGTCTCGCTCTGTAATTAACTTTTGTTCAATCTCTGAAATTTTTTGTAATCTATAATTCTGTACGTCCTCTGGCAACGGAGGATATAAACTTGGTGCTGTCGGTTGCTTCATCTTTTTTTAATAAGAAAAATTAATTCAATTAATAATGATGCCACCGTATTTACAGCGGTAGCGTTAGCAACCTTGCATACAAAGTTGACAACAGAACCAGCATCAATCTCTAAAGGACTATCAAAGTTATCGTGTTTGCGTGGGGTGGTGTGAAGCGTTATACCATAATTAGGTTGTTCAACACCATCGACAGAAACTATGACAGTTACGTCACCAACTAATCGGTCACTTGCTAAACCTATTCCCATAATCCGACCACGGCGTGTCATTACATACCCCACATTTGTTTCTGCTCCACCGTTACCAAATGAGAGTACTCTATTCATTGCAATCGGACCCTTAGCCTCCGCACATAGTGTTATAATCCCATATTTAAGATTATCAACTCGGTTAACAATAGGCGCAACTCGCCTATATAAATCTTGAACATCATTTATCAAAGCCTCTAAGTCTTTTGTTTTTTTAGGTCTTGTTGGCCCAAATATACTCATTGTTTTTTTATAAAAATATATTTTTTTTTAAATAATTTCTAAAACACAACTCATGGGCAAGCCGTGATTATCTATCTTGTCGCCATACTCATCTCTGACTTCTATTTTTAATTCAGAAATTGTACCACCCGAAAGACGGTGATATTCAGGATAACAACGAATAAACAATATCTCCATACTGCTTATTTACTACAGGTACAACCCCTATAACAGTGCTTGGCTTACCATTGAAATAATTACCACTTGTATTAATTTGTTCCAGATGAACATAGAGCTGTTTATAAGGAGCTAAATCAATTGGGCAATCTCCTATACGAACAACTTTTATCCATCTTCTGTCCTCGAATCGCAACATTTTTGAAAGACGGGTTGACATTCGTGTCTCTATTGGCGTATCTAAAACTGCTGTAGCATTTTGCGTATAAATGGCTAGGATATTATCTTCATTAAGCAATTTAAACCTGTCTACCAAGTCTTGAAAGTTATAGAGTCCACCTGATATATGTTGCGTTTTATCTGGGTTTCTTGTCTTTATGACTTCTTGATCAACATTAAACCAATCGATAGTGTATGTAAAACATTTTAATCCAACGCGCTTATCTCCATTTCTATTATCAACATACTGTTGTAAGTTAATAGAGTTGTCTATGTTTGAAATTGTATGAAACCTTTTTTTTTTATATATATAAATAAAAATGATTTCTAAAGAATTCAAATATAACCCGGATGCTCACTATTTAAGTACTTTCAGCAAGAAAGTGATAGATATAATAAATCAAAACATAATCATTACATCCAACGGTAAAGACTTGAAAGCATCATTTCCCAATGTCTTTGGAAAATACAAACTCCCATACGTCAAATTAGATGCTATAGTCCAACGCTGGGGAACAGATTGGATGTTATTTTGGCAGAACCAGTTGAATTTTGCCATTTGGTGCGCGACAACTG
Source organism: Cyrtodaria siliqua (assembly GCA_037043455.1). Lineage (NCBI taxonomy): Eukaryota > Metazoa > Mollusca > Bivalvia > Adapedonta > Hiatellidae > Cyrtodaria > Cyrtodaria siliqua. The sequence goes on from JAWPHD010000046.1 coordinate 462,415, forward strand.
GATGTGGTATTGATTTTAACAACCATCTAAAAGCTGATGCCTTGGTGGGTTCGTTATTTTGATTTCATGTCTATTACCAAGTTAGAATAATATTATTTGAGATGAGTGTAGCAATGCCGCAAGACTCAAATTGGAATGCGTTTAATAACACATATAACCGAAACGCGTACGAAAGAATATGCAAGGAGTTTAACGTTGACTTATATTTAGACTGGAGACAAAAACAAAGCTATGATGATGGTCTAGGAACAATTTATAATTACTGGACACATATTGGTTATCATCCTTTGGAAAATACTGTATACGACAACAAAACCATGAGTTTCACAGTCTATGAGAGTGATAAAACATATCACATTGATTACATTGCACAAGGATCTGAAGCAGACAACAGCTGGTCTACTTTTATACTTGATAATTCTGCGGGATATACAAAAGCTGGAGTAGAACGCATCAATGACAGCATAAGAACATACTGCTGGGCAATCCTTGGATCCCAATCCCAAACCCGAACAGATATAATTGGAACTGGAACTGCATTTGATGCACAGAAGCAATTCTTAGCTAACATAGAAGATGCAATAAACAGCCCCATCAACTTGCCCAGTCAAATTTCAAGATATGAAAACACCCTAAAATATGCAAGAAGTAAAGTAAATTTTTGTCTATGGAAGTGGATTGTACATGTCTCCGGGTGACATGGAATTAAGAATTGGAACAATACAAGACTACAATAATGAAATTGTAATAGCAACCGATGCACAAGCATTAGGATTAAATAATGATGTAAATGTAAAACCAGTACCGCCAAAAAGTGTTCAAACTTTTCAAGGCACCACAACAAAGATATTTTTACCGGAACATTCTGACTTTGATAAATCAATACATAAAACTGTGGACCCAATACAAAAAATAGCGATTGAACATGAAGATAATAAAACAACCATAATTGTTGGTACTATAGTAATAGGTCTTGCTTCATTACTTATCTACGAGATTTACTAAACCACTCTTTAGCTGCCACATACAACAACCCAGAAACAAACACAAGCAAAGCCCATAGATTGTTACCAAGCCAATTAATAACATTACCTGTTGCAGATAAAAGCCATGATACTATTGCACCAATAACTCCTGGTAAAGCTGCTGCAGCTTTACCAGCTAGATTGGCAAGAAGTTTACCAAGATTACTTAGTTGTTTTTTTATCCAATCCTTAGCACTTGATGGATCAGGTTTTGGAGTTGGAACAGGTGCAGTCCCTCCCGTTGTGGGAATAATGGCCTCAACTAATACCCCAATAATCATACCAAAGGCAGTCAAAATACTTACCATAGTAATACCTTGCTCCCTAAACAAGGTTTTGATTCTCTCACCCAATGTTGTGTCTTCTTTTAACACCTTATTTATAGTTTCTTTTATCCTGTTTATTTGACTGCGTAATGCTTCTTTGTTTTCACTCGCCGCTTCAAGTCGTGCACTTTTTCCATCTTCTAAGTTTTTTATTCTGTCACGTAGGCGCTCTTGTTGAAACTCATCCTCCTGCCCGGGGGTGCTCACCTGTTCTAATTTTTGTTTTTCTTTTGCTATATCTTTATCAAGCTCAGTGAACTTTGAGAGATTACTAGTAAGTTCTCCATTGAAGCTTTTGCAATCTCTTATCTAAACCTCGTATCTCTCGCAGTGTTAGATCTTCTGGTTGAACAGCAGTTTTAGAATAAGTTTCATCTATATTACTCTCAATTATAATTACAGCATCTACTGTATTTTGTACATCTTCAGTTGTTGAAAAAGTTTGCAATGGTATATTCTCTGCAGCGATGGTATCTCTTGTTTTTACCAAGGCTGCTATTTCCGCCCTACCCCGAGTAAGTCTTTCACGTGGAACTAAATAATTATACATTTTTAAAGTGTTTTTCACGAAGTCAATACCATGTTTTCTAACTAAAGTGTCCAGCTTATAAAACTTGATTGGTTCGTTTGGATTATTTCCCCTATAATAGGTAAGTGGGACGTCATCCTTCCCCAACCGAACTGCATATAACATTGTTCTACCGATTTTGTCCTCAGCCACTCTAAAATCATCTTTATAATCAATTCCGCTGATCTCAGCATTAACTTCAGTAAACAATTGATCTACTAACCACTTTTTTTGTATGAGCTGTTCTTTTATTTTATCTTCCCATTGAAGCTGATTAATATGATTATTTTCATTTACAATTAGTCTCTGGAATTCTAAGCCAGGTTGTATAAATTCTTCATCAAGTAATTCATCTACATAAGCATCTGGATCAAACGTAGGATTGTCAAACTCAGCCATTGTTTATTTTTATTTAAAAAAAAAATATATATATATATTTAAAAATGTCAGCTTACGGAAACAAACTCAACCCTCATAGAAAACTAAGAGAACCTCATGGTGCCAAGGGCATCCGCACAAGTGTAGTTATTACTAACAACCCTTCAACGATAGACCAAAACCAGCAACTGCTTGTGAGATTTCCCAATCTAAGTACTAATGATGTGATAGTTCCACGTACTGCTCGTCTTGCCTTTGAAATAGAACTTAAAAGCAGAACAGACGCCAATGCTACTCTATTCCAGAATCTGGGTAGAACAATTGTGAAAAAAATGACAATCAGAATAAGTGGCAACGAAGTCATGTCAATAGATGACAGTGATATATATCATTGTTATGTAGATTTATGGAAAAGCCCTAGCGAACGACAAAACATAGCTTACCAAGGTATGGGTAACGCAAACATGTTAAAACATAGAGTTGGTGCGGGAGATGCTTCCTCAGACACCAAAGATGAAGCTATAGCAGCAGCTTATGGAAATAGATTTTGTATTCCACTAGACTTTGAAATGTTAGAAAGTCATATGCCATTTTATCAAGCGGGGCTTGGTGATAGGTTAGAATATGAATTAACGTTTAACGATGATAACAAAGTTATCAAAAGCAGTGATGCTGATGCATCTTATGTAATAAAAAATATCTGCTTGGAATTTGATATGGTTAGTGATGTTGAATTAGCCAGACAAATAAGACAGCAAACCAATGGTAAGATGTCATTTATGTATGATCGTATCTTGCGACACAGAAAAATAATAGCAAACAAATCTGATACCCTTTGGAACATCAACATTAATGTACCAGCACGGAGCATGAAAGGTATTTTAATGCTGTTTGAAGACCCAGAAAGAACAGACACGGAATCCTTTTACAAGCCAAAGATTGAAAAGGTTGAAATGACAATAGAGGGCGTGCCAAATCAGTTGTATAGTCAGGGCATGAGGGCATATCAACATTGGGATGAAATTAACAAATATTTTGCTTTAACCTCAAAAAGAAACAAAGAGACGGACGTAGTAGCGATGGACTTATACTTTACTCATGTTTCTCTTGAGACCTATCTAACAAAAGCATATGCTTTGTGGCTTGACCTTAGAACATGTGATGACAATTTATTACACGGCAGTGGAAGAAGAATAGAAAACGGCAGTGAAGGTATAACGATACTCATAAATAAAAAAGCAGATGCAGATCAACTTTTAAATATTTATCTATATATAATACAAGATGCGCAAATCAATTTCGAAGATGGAAGATTCAAAGAAGTACGATACTAGTTTACAACAAAAATATCCTAAATATCCACACAGTGCCATTATATGTGGTCAGACAGGCTGCGGCAAAACAGACTTTTTTCTTGACATACTTGAACAAGAGTATGTTGGAGATTTTGAACATATAATTATATTGTGTCCAACCATAGAGTGGAACGAGGCTTATAAAAATAGACCCTGGATAGGAGATGTGAGAAACCCGAGAGATAAAAAAATAATAATTGTCAATCCCGTGAGCAACGACAAAGAAATGCTACAAGAACTGTTGCGTTTATTTTTCAAACAATATGCTGGCAAGCCCACATTATACATCATTGATGATTGCTCCGCCACAAAAGAATTAACAAAGAGAAAAAAAGATATGTTATCAGAGTTGGCATTCTCCGGTCGTCACGCCAAACAATCAGTATGGGTCATTTCACAGAGATATAATTCTGTATTGAAAGATTTGAGAGAGCAAGCAAAATGGTTGTGTATGTTTTACACCAAGGACAGAGATAGTTATGAAAATTGTTTGAGGGAAAATGATGTTATTCCAACGCTGGAAGAGAGAACCAGAATAAGAAAAGCTTTAGCAAAGACTAAATATTCCAAGTTGATATTGAGGACTGACCAACCCACTGGTTATTGGGTTGAATAATTTTTAACAGCATGTTGCTAATTTATTTGAACTTGTGACTCCCAATTAACAGTTTGGAGTACTAGTTTAAACAAAATGAGGTTTTATCCATTTTTTCTACATTGTAGTAAACGAGAAACTAATAAGGCAAGAAGGAGGCAATTGGAGCTTTTAGGTTTTGTAAAATGTGGTATGATCCTTGATAACCAAGATGGAATGTCTACGCTTGTGACGGATCGCGGGAGTCTTAAAATACCTCCCATGTACACGGACGAAGCTAAAAATATTCTCAATAATTTATTGTGGACCGACGACACCGACTTTTCCAGGATGGAGCAGGATATAAAGGACTCCATGAAGCTGTGGAACAACGTAAACAAGAGGGACAAACTGAGGATAAACGACAAGTACGTGCTTGGGTTGGAGTGCGACATCAAGGAAAAGAAACTTATAAAAAGTGTCATCACAATAGCATTAAATTTAAGGATGATACAAACTAATGATATCACCTATCAGGATTTTGAGATTAAAAACATAGATGGTACATTCGATGGGGAATATTTTTCAAAATGAGTAATGCTTATAGCAATGCTAACAGCAAATGAGTAATGCTAATAGCATTACTCATAGCAAATGAGTAATGCTATTAGCAATGCTAACAGCAAATGAGTAATGCTAATAGAAAAAAATAGTATTGTTAATAAGAATGCTATTAACAATACTAACCATTACTAGTTGTGTGGTGAATATCGCAGCTGGTTGTTTCGTATTTTATGTTTATTCCAAAATAAAAAATAAAATGACTACTATAAAAATGAATGCGGAAGAACTATTACAAGGTATCATACCGGAAGATTCCACGGAACGTTTCACAGATGAATCAAATCAACAAGAAACAAAAAAAGAAAGATTATCAGCCATAGTGGCTGGCGGTGGTAGTCGTCAATATTTGGGTAAAGACATACAACTCACGACTATAGATAGCATGCCCCCAGATGAAATTAATAAACTTTACTGTAGATATGAAGCAAGACTTGGGGCAAGCATAGCTAAGACTTTAGGCAATTATTTTATTAACTTGTATGTGATGGGAGTATCAAAATATTTTAATATAACCAATCCACCAAAACTGACAGAAGATTTGGAGGAAGACCCATTTATTAAACATGCTTGAACAAGTGCGTTTTGTGAGTTGTATTACAAGTATGGGATGCATTTAGCGCCATTTACAGCAATGCTGACAACTGTTCGACATATTGATTTTAATAAAAATAAAAATGTAGATAATAAAAATGAAGAACCAAATGGAGAACCAAGAGAGTGAAGTTATACCTGTACAAAAAGTAAAAAATCTAAAAAGAATAGGAGCTGGGAAAAAAGGAGCAGCGGCAAGGAAGACAAAGCGTTTGCTTCAAGATTCACAGGATGCACAAGATGCAGGACAGATAACAAAAGTACCAAGAGGTGAAGAGGAACCAGAAAAAACCAAAATAAATGTATACAAAAATTATATTCCACCGTTTTATTAGTAGGCTTTGCTGGTTTGGGTTTGTATATTTATAACAAGAAATCGGTAGCACCACCTGTAGCTGTGCAACCTGTTCATGTTGCACCAAAAGACCCGTTTGATTTTTTTTTTTTTTTTTTTATTTTCATATTAAAAAAAAATGGCAGGAAATATTGACGTAAAACAAATTGTAAATATGATGTATCACGCTGGAGTGGAAACACTTCTAACTGTTGGATATTCTGAGATTGGCAGAAAAGTACTAAAAAGACCAGCACCTAAAGTGGCTTTTAATATGGCAGATGTTGTGATGCTGTCTGTGGATATAATGTTAGCAATGGCTACAAAGGATATGTTGATTAAGCATGGTATTATTCCTGCGGATATTATGAAATAAAAAAAATATATATAAAAAAAAAATGGCAAGCACAGTAGCAATGATGATCGGTGGCGCATTAACAAACGCATTGGCATTTAGCGGTTCAAATTATTTCTTTTCAAAAATGGGAAGTCATTCAGATGAGGAAAGATAAAGGCATGACAAAGCCGTAGAACAATTGGAAGCAGCACAAGCGGCGTGGAATAAAAAAAGAACAAAGAGATTAGATTTTATTAATAAGCAACTACAAAAAGAGCATCATGCAGGGCAGACTTTTGATGATGTGGACCAAGCTATGAAACAGTATTATTACATAACTGGCAAACATTTGCTTTTGGAAGCGGAGCCCAAGTTGAGTGATTTTTATACACCATCTCCGGATCAACAGAATAGAGAAATTACCCTTATTGTGGTGGGCATGGCTGCAACTGGATTTGTAGCGTACAAATTGAGTTCATAGTTTAAAACTATATAAAAATAGTTTTAAACTCTAAGTATGTTTACTTTGGAATGACTAAGTCAAATGCATGATACTTATTATTTTTTTTTTTTTACATGGTTTCAATCCAAGTGGTCGCACATAATATGGTGGTTCTACACTTGCCTCCTCTATTTTATCTTTGAGACGACTAGGCGCCCATACTTCACCGTTGTCTGATAATGTCAATACCATGGATGGACCATATCGAGTATCCACTATTTTTGTATTTGTAATAGCGTATATTTCATTCTTTTCCAAGTCGGTCCATTTCTTTGTGCTATTTTGATTTTGCGCTTGCGATTGAAGCAGTTGATCAAATCGTGCAGTTTCCATTATTTTATATAGTATATATATTTTCTTAACCCATCTAAAAATGGAAAAGATTTATTACAGTCCACAAGGATTTTGGAGAGGTTACACAGCAGTTAAAAAATTAGCAAAAGAGGCTGGTGTCAGTAATAAACAGGCATAAGAATTTTTAAAGAAACAAGCTGTGTGGCAGATTTATTTACCTGCGCCGAAGAAAATAATTAGACCCAGGTTTGATGTTTCTGTTAAGAATGGAGTGCATCAAGCTGATTTGTTATTTCTGCCGCATGATACTTTTGGCCGCAAGACGTATAAATATGCATTGACTGTGGTTGATATTGCGAGTAGATACAAAGAAGCAGAGCCGCTGACTTCCAAGAATAGCAAAGAAGTTGCCGAAGCATTTGAAAATATATACAGTCGGCATCTAAAATATCCAAAGTTATTACAAGTGGATCCAGGCAGAGAATTCATGGGTGCAGTATCACAATTAATGGTCAAACACAATGTAAATATCAGACGGGGCAGAACAGAGATACACAGAGACCAAGCTATAGTGGAAAGATTTAACAGAACATTAGCTGAAAGATTGTTTGGTTATCAGTATGCTAAGGAAATGGATTCCCAAAAACGCAACAGAGAGTGGGTAAAGAGATTACCAGAAGTTGTTAAAGCCATAAATGTGGAGACAAAAAAGCCTCCTCGTGTTGAAACAAAAATATTAAAAGGTGATCCTATCTGTATGAATGCAAGTGTAAGATATTTATATCAACCCGGGGAACAAGAAGGTGGAAGACGCAGAGCAACTGATCCAATGTGGAGTGTAGGTATTCACAAGATTGATAGTTATATGGTGACGCAAGGTATAAGAGTTTATTATTTAAAAGCACCAGCGCCTCAAAGAGGATTTGTCAAAGAAGAATTACTTATTGTTCCTGCTGATACCAAAATTCATAAGTTTTGATAAAACCCATATGCATCAGTTGTAATTCCATCTTCTCGAATGTATCTTTTGGTGTAAAATAGTGACAGTGTTACTTTGTTTACTGTTATGCCATATATTTGATGCTTTTTCGATCGTATCATATTCATTTCATGGATGTATTTTTTCTTCTTAAACAATGCATCCGTGTTGTTCTCAAAGTTGATATGTTTTGGATTACATATTTATTTACTCCCTTTGCTTTCTTAATAATCTGCTCATCCGCTCTCAAAATAGAATATAGCTTGGGTCTTAATCCAATACACTCAACTATAGGAACACCAGCACATTCATCTTTCATTTTACCTAATACTTTTTTGTTTGTATCATCATGCATTGGGTGACTTTGAGGATAATCACTTAGATCATACTCATCTTTCATTTCAACCATGTCTTTGTATGCATCATCTGTTTTGATGTCTACCAGTAGGCTGTCAGTGTCTGTGTATAATAAAGTACAGCCATCTCCGTACCTTTTCTTCAGGGTATTATAATACCAGTCATACATCATGTACTTTGATAAATCCAAGACTGTCATCCCAACATAAATTGGTTTGTTTAATGTTAATTTCGTTTTGTTTACATGTAATGCCGACAATTCATCTGAAAATGTTATCCACCTGTTAAAGTTGGGTTTAGCTATTATTCTTCTTATCTTTTTATTTTCAGAGCCTTCAGTTTTGACTAGTTTTATATCAGTTCGCTTGCGTATATTTTCCATTGTTTTGCCAAACACAGAGTTGTTCATAAGTTTGTAAAAATCTTTTTCAAAGGTTGATTTAGCTTTTTTAGCTTTTTTCCTTAGTTCTGTGTTTAGGTTTATGTATGATGCCATCCATGTTTTTTCATTGAATTCTAATACTCTGTGGATTTTTGTTAATTTCAATGAAAATTACAACTCTAAATTTTTGTAATGTAACACATATTTTTCTTTGTCCATAAGATTGGGGACTAGTTGTTCTGTCATAACGTTATTTTCTAACAGATCTGTCTGGTATTCAGATAACCATACTTTTTTCACTGCTAATGTTTCCGGTGCAAGTGGATAATCATTGTGAGATTCATGGAGTTCTTTTGGATATTCCAAATCCACTTCTAGAAAATATCCTTTTCCTTCTTTTGGCTTTGGCAACGTTTCTGTTTCCACCCACTTAAAGCCAGAATATGGAAGTGGCTGACTCATTGACCACCCATAAAGATTATTTGCATCATAATACATTAAAAAGTTGTTTTTCTCGATAGGGTTATAATCAGCTACGTGTGGATTGTTTGCTTTGCATATCGTTTTGATACCATACTAATTCCACCACGCATAACTTTTTCTACAAACAAGTGCTGGTCAGTGTCTGTCAAAAGTTCTAAATCTATTTTAGAATGTTTAAGTAAAGCATCCATGATAATCCAGGTGCTGTGTAGTAATGCAAGGGATCGAGTTTATATGCATTCATGCATGTTTTTCTAAAGTTTGGAATACATCAGCCAACAAAGTTACATCCGTTTTTAGATATAAATCATGATAGTCTCCAAGAGTTTTACAGTTAAACTCTTTCCATATTTTTTGAGCATGCTCATAATCTTCGGGACTTATACTTTCATCTGAGAGACTACTGTAAAACTTTTCTATAGGTGGTAATTGCGTTTCCTCAAATCTTTCCACACTGTCCATATATTCGTATGGATAAACCCCTTTTCGTAAAAGTAGATCAGTTTTATCTGCAAACATTTTTTTGGTGAGTTTGAAATCAGATTTGTCTGTTGCATCAACCAGCCTTTCTAAGGAAGATGCCATAAACTGAAAGCTATCCAAGAATCTAAGTTGTCCAACACTAAATGAAATATACTTTTCAGCGTTGTTTGGGATGCATGTAATACTACCTGTCATTGTATGTATTTTTTGCATGATGATATGGCTATCATATCCTTTGAGGTTATGAAATACAACAGGGATGATTGTTTTACCTGGTTTTATTTTCAGTTTCAGGTTACAATCTTTATGTGCTGCGCCACTGTATTCACCTGTAAAATGACAGTGGTCTCTTACTTTAGGGTTTTCATCTTTCCATATTTTATTCTCACATATCCAACAGTGTGTTGCTTTTTTATGATCTTCCTCATTTTGCTGCGTCATAATTAAGGGTTTTGGGTGATCAAATATTTTATTAATGTTGCTCTTCTCACATTCTAAGTGATTTAAAAACTTTTCAACAACATCTTCACCTCTGTAAATAACAGGTTCTTCAGCTTTGCCATCATATCTGACAACCTGGTATCCAAACCCGCAAGCTTCGTGTTCAATTTGAATTTCAGATTTTTTTCCAAATTTAGTTGATTGCGGCTGGATTGTACTCTCAAAATCAGCATATATTGCATAAGGCACATGCATCTGATTTTGATGATTTTTAAATTGTATGGACCTTCTTGCGGCATTTCTATTCTGCAAGAATTTTTGTTGATACCTTCGCAGTCTTCTCTGTGTTTGGTAAGTAGTCCTTTTCCAGAAAATCCATGAAGGCAACGATCACAGAAGTAAGTTTGACCTTTATGTTTGTTTTGGTCACAGAGTAGTCTATTCAGATTTTTAATCCAACAATAGTGATATTTTGTTATTTTTGTTGTTGTTTGTCGGGATAATCATCAGGGTCATAGTTGTCATCTATGATTCCTTCTTCATTATTTGGATCATCAGGGTCATAGTTGTCATCTATGATTCATTCTTCATTATTTGGATCATTCTCTGATTCTTCTTCAACTCAACGTCTTCAGATATTAAAAGCAGATTAATTCGCTCAATATCTGTTGGTTGTTCTGATATTTTATACGGGAAAACATTTACTTTTTTACTGTCTCTGATATGGTGTACCCGTAAACATTAATAGCAAGATTGTTTTGTTTTTCTACTTTGGAAATTTGAGAAATTGGTGTAGGAAAGTCAATGCCCTTTTTCTTTAAGAACTCTATACTAGGATATTTTGACAACCTGTCGGTGTGATCTGCGGCTGGATTTAAAGCAGAATTATTGCATGGAACAAACATTGATCATCATTATTTTTTACATTGATAATCGCTTTCTTATCAGCTACTGCTTTAGGCAAAGGAATATATGAAGTACCTTTTAACGGCTCGTACTTTGCAATATTTAAGTAAAGATTAACACAGTGGTCAATTTCCAATCCTGATGCTGTGTTTGTAAATCTTTCCAGGCTCTGTGGTATGTTGCGGATGCTTCATCGTAAAACTCATTTATTTTTTCAGAGTTTAAAATTGCATATGGTTGCTGTATAATGCTGCTGTGATGTATGTTTTGTAGCACCATTATCTTTGAGGAGCTTTACAGTGAGACCTAATGAAACTTTAATCCATTCATCTTTGTCAGTTCTTTGTTGATTTTGTTTGTAATAATGGGTTTCTTATCAGTAATAGTTCTTGAGGGTCTTTGTATTGCTTAACAGACATCTTGTATGCTTTGAAATAACCACATTTTGGTTTGTCAATCAGTTTTAATTCTTCTTTAGATTTTCTAAAATTAAGCTCTTTCAATTTTCTATCATTAAGCTCTTTCAATACATTTATAACATTCTCTCGTAATTTAGCATAATGTTTATCATATTTCTGCTTTTCTCGTTTACGTAGTTTTTTGTTACGTCGTCTCTTATATAAATTGTCTAATGTTTGAGATTTAACCTCTGGAGTTTCCTTTGGAAGAACATCTAGCCCCGTTCTAAGCTGATCATCATTAATTCTTCCTTCCCGGTGTAATTGTAAAATGTAGTTCACGTTTTCCGTACTCATTTTTGGAGCTGGGATTGGTTTAACTCTTGGTTCCGGAATTGGTTTAACTCTTGGAGCTGGGATTGGAATTCTTGATTTAACTCGTGGTGCTGGAATTGGTTTTACACGTCTTACACTTTCCAACACTTTAGACTCAACTGGTTGAATAACCTCTTTTGAAGTTTCCTTTGGAACTTCTTTTAATGCATTTATACCAACCGATAGTTTTTGACTATCTATTACACCTGTTTCAAATAGGTGTATTAATTTTTCTAAAACAGTCGCCATTATTTCTTTATATATATATATTTTCTTTAATACATTTATATAAAAAAAGAAAAATGGTTCAGAACCTCCAAAATACATATTGTAGTTATAGCAAGATGACGGGAGGACCAGCTACACCATGGCGAAGCCATGACCAGCGACCATGGCGAAGCCATGGCAGGCAAAGCCAAGACACCTTAAATTCTCTGTGCTCCAATGGACTGTATGTATAGCGAGATAACCATGGCGAAGCCATGGCGGGCGAAGCCACCGGTGGGCCAGAAGCCTCGCTGCATTCTAGGCGTTATATGTGTGGGACCATGGCGAAGCCATGGCGGACGAAGCCAAGCCACCGGCAGATGACCTGCTGGTAAGACGTAACTACATGCTGGTAAGACGATACGTTGAGCATCGTTAGTCTTAGTGTGTGGGACCATAGCAAAGCCACGGTAGGCGAAGCCATATATATATTTTGGTCTAGAAATATATATATTTTGAGCCATGGGCAGGTGGGCTATGTATTTTAGTCCATGGACAGGTAGGTTATGGTGTTTTGACAGATATTGACCATGTTATGGGTTTTTTGGTTTAGAATGTTGGTGATTTTAGTCTGCCATTTTGATGATTTAATGATTTTGGTGATTTTAGTCCGCAAAAATCAAAAGTTTAGGTTGTGATGATTTTGGTCGGCAACACCAAGTTTATAGATATATCACATTCAGATACTGTTTCTTATGGCGTGTATATTTCTCAGTTAATTCGTTTTGCCAGAGCCTGTAGCCGTGTTGAGGACTTTTCAACCTTCGTATTCTTAACACTCCACCAACAGGGTTATTATTACCATAAATTACGTAAGAATTTTTCTAAGATTTATTATCGTAACACTGATCTGCTCGAAAAATATAATAACAATAATCATAAAACACTTCTGCGACAAGGTTTATCACAACCCGCCTTTTATGGATATGTGATTTACAAACTTAGGAAGAGTAGGAACTCAGGGAGTTATTTATTAAAATTATTAGAAAATTTATATAAACAGAGGTTACGATCGAAATATTCTGCGGCGCATCACATGCTTAGTTGTAGACCCTTCTACAGTTTGCAATTATGCTTTCCTCTTTGATCATTTAACGACCGGAGAGGCCGTTTCCTAAATGATTTAAGGCGGGAACCGTTTGATGTATGTCCTTCACTCCGGTTTGTCGTGCCCTTAACGGGTTTCTCCTTGATGCTATGACTTCAGACTAGTCATCGAGTACATATGAGATTAGCTTCTTAGGTTAAACTTATTTTTTGATATATTGCATACATGGACATTTCTGTGTGTTATCTTTTTACACCTATCTACCTTTCTTAAATGTAAGAGGTTAACTCGTCTGGGATTATTTTTATTTACACTGTCCTGCTGTTTAAGGTAAGAGTGAGGTTGTAGCACTACGGGGTCGTATGCTATGCTTAGTACATTTAATAACAAGGTCCGGACTTCGCGTTGTGATTTCCATAATTTATTGGTACATATAAAACAGTCCGAATAATTACACATTCATAATACGCTATGAACATCCTGTTATATACCTAAATACATGTCCGTTTCGTATAGTGGTTTTCCAGTACTTCCATTTGTTAATTACTTAAATAGTCCTTATTATTAAATGTCTTAGGTTCACAAAGTATAATAGTATTTAGAAACTTTCAAATGTCCCAATCTTCCAATTAGTATGTAACGATGATTGTCCTACTATACTGGCTTACATAGTATAGTTTAACTTATCCCACACCCTGTCTTAGACTGCTGGGATCCATCTTACAAGATAGACCGACTCTTCACTCTTTAACCACCGGCCCCAGACTCTGTGCGCTCAGTATTATACTTGAAGTTATACTGCTTTTCGGCAGTTAGTCATGCCTCACATATGGACATCGACCTGTGTAGCTACAGGTTAACGCCATGGTGATTACCTCATTGTATGCATAAATTACCCACAAGACCTTTCAGCGAATGGTCTCCGCTAATATGGCAATACCTCTTAATACCCAGAATTCATAGTTTAGAACAGGTAAACAATAACAGGTGTTAAGTTCAGATGATTAGCCAACAACTAGCTGACAGTACTAGGAATCTCCAATTGCATGAATAGTTATAAGAGGGATTAACAGGGGTGTACTTGAATACAATTGTGTTACATTTGTAACTGTTATTAGGTTAAGTACAATGGCAAGGCTGTAGTGTTACAAGGTTTGGTGAACCCTTGCACCGGTTTAAACTCCCCGGTAGTCCCTGTTGACACTGACCATTCCAAGGCGGTACCCCTGTTGTCAACCCTTATATGTTTGTGATGTGCTTTTTTACTTAATTGTGTTTGTAATCAACTTAGCGTTGTAATACTTGTTTGATTGACTGTATTATGTGAATGCTACTCTTCCTGTTGGACTTATAACCTTTTCTTTCATATAAATGATTGTATGACATACTATTACACATAGAAATTCCGATAGCTGTACACAACTGTATATGCTAAAAATATACATTTCACCGAGGCTGCCATATGTGTTGACATGCAGATGTGCTCCCGTTTACATGAGGTTAATCTCACAAAATAAATTGAACTTGGTAGGAATCAATATTACCATTACTTTTACTTGTTTATCAATTCTGAAATCGTAGTTACGTTCATTTATTTGAAGAAAAAAACATAATTTGTGGCATCTTTTACAAGGCCTATGATAGTTTAGCTATTGGGCTGGATCACTCTTCCGTCGTCCGTCGTCCGGGTTTAACGTTTGTTTCAAACGAGTTCTTCTCAGAAACCACTTAGCCAGTTTTGACCAAATTTCACATGGATGATAGTGAGATCAATGCATTTCAAATTTGTACAAATTATAAGATCAATGCGTCATCCTAGATTGCCACTATTACCATACGTTTTCAAAACCTTAAACAATCATCTTCTCAAGAACAAATGAACAGGTTTTGACAGTTGTTATGTTTATTAATGATCGCCAAACCCTAGGCTATAAAAGTTGTATAAATGAAGTCCCGGGGTCAAAGATTACTGCGCCCCGGGGATCATAAAGTTGTATATAGAGAATTTGCATGTTTTGCATATACTTACATAGGGAAAAACTTAAAAACTCTTCCTGTCAGTAACCGCTAGGCCCATTCAGAACAATGTTCTGGATGATACTAAGGTGAATGCCTTTCAAAGTTACCATATAAACACTGAATAGCTTTCGACAGTTTGTCTTGTTCAATGTTAGCCAAACTCTAGACTTTAAAAGTCGTAAAAAAAGTCCTCGTGGTCAAACATGGTTGCGTCGCGGGGGAACTCCGTTACCAGAGCGAATGATTAGTTATGAGTTTAAGCTGTACGTCACTAGATGAAATAATTGTTGTGAATCATTTGTTCGTAAATAAATTACTGACAACAAATTATTTCATCTAGTGACATACAGCTTAAACTCATAACCGATCATTCGCTCAAGTGACGTAGTTCCCTAGGTGTGAATACCTCGTGTTTCCGACGTACACTTATAGTATGTTTCCGCACTGTTACTGCATTGGCGCTCATTATCGTCTGGTAGTTTTTGATAGGGGGATCTTTTCATCTGCTGTCTACACGTGTGTACATTGCAAAAGTTGAATAACGCAGACTATGTACATGTAAATGAAAATGCCTTACACTACCAGTCTCTTATTCCTTATTATTATACATTCTTAAAAAAAAATATTTTAACAAGATAACGAGTATTGTATTTTGTTTCTGATTTATGAATGGCCCATTGTTTACGTTTATCCAAAACAAATAGTCGTGAAGACATTGCACATTTCTGCATTAATAGCTATCTAGTCATGACATTTTATTATTCATAAAACTATTCTTGTGTACGTGTACGCATATATCAGAATCAAAGTTTCATGGCAGAATCCATTTATATATAATACCGTTACTCTTAAGTTAGTTGGGAAATGAAGTCAGCATTTAGGATTTTTGTCACGCATGCGTCTATTGGTCAATAACATTTAGCGTCACTTATTCAGCGATCATCATATCAACTTAATAAAATAATCGCTGGATAAATGACGCTTACAAATTAAAAATATCGGCCAAATGTGCATGTATGAATGTGCATGTATGTGTACATGTAGAATGCATACGGTTATCTACGAAAGCACGGAATGGTATGGGTGAACAGATATTTCTTTCAGTATTTGTAATAATACTAAGAACGTATTAAACGTTTCTGAGACCAGTATTTTCATATTTCATCATTGTATTCGTTTGTTTTTCTTGATAACTGTATACATATTTAACATATTTTAAAGTTGCAATAAACTTACATAAATGCATTCACCGTCATTGATTCTTTCCTGAGTTAGCACCAACAACTAGGGTCATCTTGCGACACTCCTCAATGTCTAAATGGCAAATGCGCCGAAGCCTAGCTTTACCTCGTGCACCTGCATAATTATATTAGTAAAGGTATGAGTGTATAACGTGGCATTGCTAAAGGACATATTATAACAGGGTCACCTATGTTATGTTACTTAAAAGGGACAATAAATAGATAAATAAAGACGCAAGGTTTTAATGAGTTTATTATTTATTTTTTCGCCCTATGACATCAATACTCAATGAGGATGGGTATCAATACTCAGTAGGTATCACTATTCATTGTGAAGGGAGTATCAATACTCAATAGCGTGGGAGTACTAGTATCAATATTCAATGGGGAAGAAGTATCAATACTCAATGGGGAGGGGAATAAATACTCAATGGGGAGGGGGTATCCTTACTACAGATGGCGTTCAGGTCACTAGTTTACTATTTCGTGCGCAATATGTATTTGTTCATGCTTATGAAATACTATTTCGTGCACACGAATTATTATGCCGTGCGTACGAATTATTATTACGTTGCTACGAGCTAACGATCTCAAAAGAAATAATTTTAAAAAAATCGGGAAAATCGTTTTACCAGTTACATCGTTTCAAATCTCAGTCATTTATTATTACATAACTCGTCTTCTTATCCACTTCATCAGCAAACGAAATAGTCATGGTTTCCTAAAGACATCATAAACATAAAGAGGATATGCTGTCCTCTCCATTTTAATTTGACGTGGGCATCTTTTCATATAGATAATGTTTTCTTATAACAATTTATGTGAGAATAATAAATGAACCGTGTATTTTGGTTCTTCCAAAATAAATATTCATTCTTTCCTATTGATTAATTAGGTTCAAAGTGGTCATTAATGGCACAATTACGTCAACTATTAGTAGAGCATCAAGTGAAAAATTACCAGTTATTTGCAGAATGTTGGTTAGTACTGGTAATAAAGCCACGGTTAATATAACTGACCGAAAATTACTGAAAACAATGTTGATAAATGGCGTCAAAAAGCACACAAATCAAAAGTAAAAGTTGTCTATAAGTAATTGGTATGTTACGAAACCTCAGGGTTAGACATGTCAGTACAAGGGTCATTCATGTTTACCAATGTTCAATACGAATTCTTTGATTAGAGTGAATGGTCCAGTCAATGCAAAACGAATGACTCCGGTACCGACATGCCTAACCCTGGAATATAGCAAACCGCGAAAAGTTTCTTTCTTCAACCATTCATATAGAAACTGAATGATACTTAAAGGTTTGTTGTTGTTGTATTTAAGTAAAACAGATTACGTTTGCTAGAAGTCAATATTGTACAGGGGTAATATTTCTACGTGCGAGGAGTTGTAATATTACTGATAATGACCGTAGGGTCGTTATATTACGTAGAATTTTGACCGGGGGTCATTTTACTACATAGCAAATTTTTTTTTTTTATGGCAGTTGCTATTTCTTCTTACAACGGCCTTGCTAAGTAAGTATATAACTATGAGTCTATATATGAGCTATATAGGAAAATCTTTAAAACACAAACCTTCCCTAATACTACATGAGCTAGAGGTCTAATATTTTGAAAGTACCATAAGCTTATGGTCGTCTATAAAGCTTTGTTCAAATCGAGACCAAAGGTCATATGTTTTTCATGTGGGGACATACAGCTATAGAACCGTTTTATTACCGAGCACAAACTAGTTTCAAACGATAGCAAAACGAACTCAAAACGCGACACAGAACAAACGCGTTTAACTGGGTTTCTGCAGATCAACCAATGAAAATTGAAGAAAAAAGTTCCAACGTTTTATTCGGCTGAAAACGGGTTTGTCTCATTTCGAGTTTTTGCGTTTGTAAGTTTAGCCAATCAGGTTGCTGATATTTAGTTTGGCCAATCAGAACGCGAAACGCCTAAACAATAAACGGTGACTGAGGAAACGGTAAAAAACGGGTTTCTGCGTTTTTCCGTTTGACCAATGAGAATGCAGATCATTTAACCACTAAAATATTTCGTTGCGCTAAATAAATCTATATAATTATTTCGTAGCAGACGATTAATGGCGATACTTTGTTAAGCTATACATGGTGTTGTATAAAGAATGAGTTACATAGCTATATGATACATGTATATTAATTTGCGTTATGGAATTAACACTAAGTGGATTGAATAAACAGCCGCCGCGCATGAAATGAATGACACGCTTACTGCGTGTGTGTGTGTACTATGTGTTAATTGTATATTTATAATAACTGACACGCTGAACGGCGGAGTTGACTATACGCATTAAATATAAAGTTAAAAAAGATACATGATTATATTGAACACGATTCGGTTCTTAGAATACATTTAGTGCAAATCAAACGTAATGTTTAAAGAGTAAAACATACTTTATATTTGGGACTTCATAGAGAGCCCTATTTATATATACGGTTTTTATTGTGCTTACACATCATGGGTATAGCGATACAAACTAATTTATTACAAATCAACTTTAAACGTATGATAAATACAAATACACAAAACAATTTAACGAATTGACTTATTATGAAAATGTCATTCGGCGGATCCAACATGCAGCTGTGCAAAGTAAACGCATCTTTCAAAGCGTCAAATACTGTTTAATTTTTACTAATTGCATGTAATAAAGTATTATGTTATAATGTGTTATTACATTTATAACAACAACGTTTTGAAGTTTCACTTTCATAATGCTGTTTTTTAATAATTTACAAACTTCAAAAATGGGATTTTGAATTCAGACTATTTGATAAATATATTCCGCCTCATTCGGAGAATTCCAAATAAACACATAAAAAATAATCACACGAACAAAGAGGAAAAAACATGCAAACATATAGATACTAAAGGATATTAACATGTATCTAAGAGAAGCCTAAACATATACGTATACATGTATAAACGTATACGTATTTTTTTTAATTAAAACCAAAAAATAAAAAATAAAAAATAAACGTATAAGAAACAACAATATAATAACTTATCAATAACTTCAAATGTTACGATTAATTTAATAAAGGTCTGCGCTCCCGTCATTGAACGATAACCTGAGCAAATGAACGATAAACTAAGACCACACTTTTCTCTAGAAATGATATATATTCATAATCAAGGATCGTTGTCAATCGTTCATGTTTTCATTCTGATGATCACTGATTTCACGTACCAAGTGTATATGTATAATGGAAAGTGTACTAGTTAATTGCTATACAACAAACCAATTAGCCGAAATGCCAACTAACGACACGTGCACGTTAGTCGCCATATTTAGTATGTATTCGTTATTTACATAAAATGTATTATGGTGAACACTGTGAACTAATTGTTACGGCTTTTTGTTATATTATGAACGGAATTATTTATCTCAAATTAGACCACACTTTTCATTAAAGTTATGAAAGAAAACAAGCATGTGACATGTATGTTACTTTAATAAATATATCAACTTGATTAGTGTCAAATACAACAATACACATATACAGTTATTGTTATCGACCAGTCATGTAGACGCAAAAATTCAACCAGGCTGTTTAACAAACGTGTATTAACGGGTGAATAGTTATCAAAATGGAATAAAAAATAAAAAAGATTAGACCATGTGTAAGTTCTTTTGAAACGAAACGGATAGGTAGCCTTCCCCGACCCACCACGCCACGTCGTACCCCACCTCCTCACCCCACAAACCCCAGGTCCACTCCAACCCATCCAACACACACACGCACACACACACACATATATAAGCGCTGTCCGTCTAGCTGTATAAAGCATTCAATGAAATCGCATCGAAATAGAGTCAGTTAATTAAAATGTGCTTGCAACTAATAATGCTTAATTATACTCATTCTCCATAAGACAGCTACCTCGGTAGCTCAGTGTAAGGCATAGTGCTTGGAACTATAAATGTTCATATATAGGTCTAATTACACTAAATCAACAGTATGTGCTCGCCTGGTGCATCGAAAGTAGTTCTGTATTAAAGAGTGCTAATCTTTTTTTCTTTAAAAACTTTTTTTAGTCAAGTTTCCTGTTATTTTTTGGCTGTAACTGTATTCTGGACATGTTGTTGATATTTGAAAATGCAGCTCATCATGTTTTTGACAGTTTTTGATATAAATTTGAGAAGTGAAAGTAGACAGGGTATGAAATTGCAAGGGGTAAAAATAGTGTTGACCTTTGACCCGGTGTTAGTATACAACTGAAGAAATGTTTCTTAGAAGGTATTAAACCCCCTATTTCCTTGTTGATGTTTAATAGCAGACATGTTTATTTGCATGATAAAGTAAGTTTCTCAGAATTCTAACGAGGTTTGAGTTTTTAACAGGTTGTCAACATTCTAACTTTACTATGGAAGGGCAATGGAGACTCATTTACGCTATTATAACCTATAAGGAGAAATCATGTATTTTTCAGAATTGCATAAAAAATGATTTTCTAGGCATTTATTTTGTTTGAATAGGTGAGTTGAACTCAGAAACAGAGAAAAAATATCATTTTCAGACTTTTAGACTATTTTAGAGTGTTTTTGGCAACTTTTCCTCAAATTTTCTGATTTTCTCTATAAATGTGATATTTTTATTTTTTTTTGTAATTTTTGTGAAAGATATATGGCAAAATATGTGGTATACATACTCAGGGAAGCAAAACAAAGCCACCAGAGGTGATTTGATGAGAAAATGTTGAACGGTTGCTGAGATATTGCTTTTTTTATTATTTCTTAATTTCGCGACAAAATCGACCCGATTTAGTGCATGGTCAAGCGCAGGTAAATCGCAATAATTTCAAGACGAAGTCATTCGGCATTGCGAAACAAGTCAAAATGTTCTTTTATTAAGTTGTTGGGTTGAATCGACCAGTTTAATTAAAAAACATGACGCAAAATAATCCCTTATAGGTATAATTACACTACATCAACAGGATGTGCTCGCCTGGTGCATCGAAAGTAGTTCTGTATTAAAGAGTGCTAATCTTTTTTTCTTTAAAAACTTTTTTTAGTGCAGTTTCCTGTTATTTTTTGGCTGTAACTGTATTCTGGACATGTTGTTGATATTTGAAAATGCAGCTCATCATGTTTTTGACAGTTTTTGATATAAATTTGAGAAGTGAAAGTAGACAGGGTATGAAATTGCAAGGGGTAAGAATAGTGTTGACCTTTGACCCGGTGTTAGTATACAACTGAAGAAATGTTTCTTAGAAGGTATTAAACCCCCTATTTCCTTGTTGATGTTTAATAGCAGACATGTTTATTTGCATGATAAAGTAAGTTTCCCAGAATTCTAACGAGGTTTGAGTTTTTAACAGGTTGTCAACATTCTAACTTTACTATGGAAGGGCAATGGAGACTCATTTACGCTATTATAACCTATAACGAAATTTGATGTTAACTATATGTACTTGCCACTTTGTCATAGCCTCGTCCGTCGAATAGGGACGTTCACGGACCTATCTATAGTGTTCCCGAGCACGTTAAAGGACCATAGGCATATCTTCATTATTCCGAATAAATCAAGTTATCGGATTTGAATGTATACCAAACCCTTCTTCAGGAACGGCTCTAAATAACATTGCATGTGTTGACAAACCATTAATCATCATTTGAATATTACCGTATTTTGTTATAGCGCCGCTTACTGATGTGAAATGGGTACACTTAAATTGTGTAGAACACTCGCTTATCCATACACTCTACTTCGTTAAAGGGAGTACATCAGGATTAGTAGTTCTTTTACAATTGTTCAAATATATTATTTCGCTATTTAAATAAGAAAAATAAACTAAATGAGCCATAAACGACCAAAGTAAATTACACCGAACACATTCAATAAAAGACATAAATACGGTATTGACTAACTAAGGTCACGTGGTAGGGATAGCTATTTTAATCTTGGAGGTAAATAAAATCGCAACATCTTGCAAAGCGATCGTCATGTGTCAGTATCGTCGCGGTGATCACGTGTGACGGCTATTTATAATCTGGTGAATACTCCATGGCCTAATATGCCTTGCTGTAATTTATAATTAGTAATTATTTCGCTGTTATATAGGAAGTCTAATGATCTATCTATATCTTGGAGCCATTTCACAATATAATTTAGTAATTTCATAGCTTTGTATTTTATTAATGCACGTGTTGCCTCCAAAACCTGATGTTCTTCCTTTAAGTTGCGGAAGGACGATATAATTCGTGCATTTAAAAAAACATACAAATTAATAAATGAGGTAACATAAACGTTTTTGTTCTATTATCTTAGCACTTCATCAGGTATTGTAGAATAGATATTTTATGTACGCCGTGATTGTTTAGCTGTTGAAATAGAATAGGTATGTTGTTTCGATCTCTACATGTACATACTACATAATATCGTGCTCATAATACATTTGCCTATATTTAGATCATAGTATGTTTATCTCTTTGTGCGCGATAAACTAGTTTCCCTCGCATCATATATCCGTCTTGTGCAGTACGTGGCTCGCCGCGGCGGTATTGCACCGCTCACGGAATTGCAATAAACAAGTAATGTGTCATAAAACTGTGTTTCCCTAAATGGTACGTGCTTTTGTCATATACCGACGTATGCACCCTAATTAGGCTGTACTTCAATAGGGCTAGGCAATAGCTGATTAGTGGATGTGTGGTTTATTGCTAGTTGGGGGCACGTGGAGAGCGTGTCATACTGCAAATCCAAATTTAATACATGCCACTCCTCGAGTGTTTTGGTCACCAGGTGGCGGGGACTTACGACATAGATATAATTATACTCCCTGGTACTATAGAAATTAGATGCTGTGTCATTTATTATGTTTTGTTTTTTTGTGTTGTTTTTATGGTGGCATATTTCTGCCACGTGATAGCCAGTTAATTATCATGATTATTTCGTGATAGTAGCATGTGTTTTTCGAGATAATAATGAATTTCGTGAAAATCTTATACAATTTGTAAGATAAATTCTTTACGTTATCATGTTAAATGCCACGATAATGCCCACTCCTGCCACCATGATAGTTTCTTATCACGAATAGTTCGATACCCATATCAGGTTGGGGGTAAAAGCCGTACCGTACATTCCGTACTATAACGAAAACCTGAAATTCAGTAAGTACATGTATTGAGATAGCTAATAAATGTTAACGCAACAAAAAAAAAATCATTTCTTAAGAAGAGTATCCAAAATTGTCAGAGGATATGTAGAACCTATAAAATACAATTCCTGTGTTGATGAAGCGAGTTATAATTAAACCCTAGCCGTCTGCGGCGTCTGGTAAGTGGTTTAAATGGCCTACGGCCATACAGTGTACCCGTGAAGGAAGATAATAAGAAACCCTAATCTATGGTAACACCATATGCCGGAACTACTTTCGGTATCATGATAACCCCAAAGTATCATGATAAACCCAAATTATCGTGATAACAAATAAATTTCGCGATAATGAAAGTAGTTCCGTCCCATACAAAACACACTAGCCGGGACTATTTTCGGTATCATGATAAAAAAAAGTATCATGCTAAAAAATATTTAAGATAATTCTTATTGCGTTAACTATTGCGCTAACGTGATGACAGAAGTGGGCGGTATCGCAGCAAGTTTTATTTGATAAAATTGTTGAAAATTAAAGCAAAAAAGTAACAGTAACATTATCGCGAACAATCTGGAAATAATCATGATAATTATCTATCTATCTCGTGGCAGAAATATGCCACCGTACTTTTTGTTATCAATTATTTGAAAAATAAACACGTACTAAATATATTTTTTCAATGTCTACTTTTCCGCAAAAGTAAAGTCCTTATTATCTGACGCTCGTATTAATGAACAAGTATTAGACCATGTCCATCATTCGGAATATACTGAATTTCGCCCTAAGTATACATTAGTCAACTTTTATAATGTTTGAAATAACACGAATACTATAAACTGGAAATCACCGAAAATCACCGAAAATCATACCAATATTTATTAAGTTTATCAACAATGTAATCTGGATTTCAGATTACTTTGTTAATAAACTTAATAAAAGATTGGTATGTGTTTCGGTCATTTCCAGTTTTTAATATTTCTGTTATTTACAAAAATCTGGGTTACCAATTATAAAAGTTGAGTAGTGTATATGCACCAAGATATGCGGTGTTGCCGGTGACTTACTGTCAGATATTTGAAAAAAAAAACAGTTTAATTCCGACATTTTCATACACGCTGTACTGTTTTTGCGTGCTTTCCCTATGTACTGATGGATTTTTTGTTCCCAATGACGTCACTTCAGTTATACGAGAAAGATTTTCACCCTGAGATTTTTTTCACTAAGCATACAGCAATAACATAGTAAACATCGTATTTATAATGATATTTAATAATTAAAAAAATGTCAACAGCGGATTAGTTGATTTAGGACAATGTTCATCTTTAACATGAATTATTTAATTACGTTTTGTACAGTGCAAGCTTTATCTAATGTGCCCGCTGTCACCGAGCTTCGTCGTGCAGTCATATTTATTTATCAAATCAATGCTATCAATGTATCAGTGTATATAGGAACAGAACAGAGGACTGGTATCCTGAACTGGTATTTACGAGTGTCCGTGGAGCGTCCATTACTGATTATAACAGTCACAGTTGGGGTTCTCAGAGTCTTATATGTTGGCCAATCACATGTTTTGACATAGAGTCAGTTACTCCCTTTTATTTCAATCAGCCAGTCACAATTAACGAACTAAATAAGGCATAGTACAATCCTAACTTTTAATTATGCATACTTTATTGTATTATATAATTTTATCAGGCGACATAACATTTTCAACTATGATTTGCGACGAATAATGATTTAATTTATAATTAAAGAGGCACTTTATAACAGGCTGAGATTTATTTTCAGTATATGTTATTTGTATTAATAATACAATGTGCACTGGTCAAAATAACTATACGAGCAGACGAAAACTATCTGGTATTTGATACTCTCAGAAACTAATTTATTGATTAGTTTAAAACTATAAGGAGTAAAACACATTATTAATTTAGTTTACTTCCGTTCTTGTACTTTCTGCATATATTGTGCGCACATATTAATAATTAACTAGGTCTGTGAAATAATTAGGAATAAAAAAAAAGTAAACCAGATATAACTATTTTACCACATTGCAATGAAGTACGATAACGTTGTTTTCTTATTTGAATCGGTAAAAGTTAAATAATATAACTTCACAGGATATCGAGTTCTTCAAAGTTAAGTAAATACGTTTTTCTTGTTATAAGTAACTGTATGACTTTGTTTATATCTCTCAATAACGGCAACATCTGCAGATTTCGAAACATTATAGTTTAGGTTTAAATCACGGCAGTCTTGATCTTCTTTATTTAAATTCACGGCGTCCAGTCAATTTCTTTCCTCTATAAGATCAATTAAATTCGTGCCGTTTGTGACTGTTTCTTGTCGTTCGTGTGTGTTTTAAAGTAATGAAATTTAAGTTCATACTATGTACTATGATGTATATATCGGCGTATTCATGCATTTAACCCGCTATTCACGCTTTATTTCCAATCTGTGTACTTTTTTTTGCAATCGTAACAGTGCATAATTGTATTCAAATTAAATCAGGAACATATGTTTCACAATATAGGACATAAAAGCTATGCACACCGTTGTTATAAAAAAAAAAATCATTACGCGCAATTTAATGTAATGAATATTTGAATCAGCTTGATTCCTATTAAAGGGATAAAGACAATCTAAATTTCTTTAAAACTCGCGGCATCCCGTTAGTGTTTTTCCGTTTATTGCATATTTTGTTTTTGTATATTACTACATTTGACATTATTGCACCAATATAGTATTTATCCCGTGGTAGTTTAACGAAAACATATTGAAAACTCTGAGATGATATAACCTTTAAAAAATATATTCAAGCAACGTTAGAGGGACACATCGCAATCTTGTTGATTTTTTAAACTCACGGCGTCCGGTGTGTTCAATCATTTATATTAGTTGTAAGAATAGTAATAAGCAAATTGTATTGTATTGCACCAATAATACATTAAAACGTATAGTAAAGTAAGACGAAAAAGAGAATACTTAAAATAGTACGCATTTAAATGTAACCAGGTTAAAAATAAACATGATCCTGGTTATATAAATCGAGACACCCATTTCAAACTATTCAATATTGCCGTGGGTCCCTTTAAAACGAACATCATACTTGAATGATACACCGGAGGTGCTTATTTTAACAAAATTATTCAAGACTGCTCTGCGTCCCTTTAGAATCATTAGTGCATTCCCTATGCATGCAATATATATCTTATTTTTTAATTTCACAAGGATCACAAACACGTTACTGGATTCTAGCGCATGACTCAGACACTTCTGTAAACATATATTGGGGCGAAAACAACATATGTGGTTATATTGGGACAGTGATAGAGGGAGCTAATAAATAAAAATTATGAAGAATGAATATAGTATGTTTCGGATAAACGCGGGGCAGAGGTGGTAGCTCCAAACCACAGTGCATTATCCACTGAGCCACCGAGGTCAAATTGTAATTGAACATATTCAGTACTATATCTCCTAAATTATACAGAAATCTATACATTCTGCAATGCTTTTCAAATCAGCTATTCCCATCTTCCTCTGTGTCACACTTGACTCCTACTTTTTATTATTAACAATGGAAATTTACCATGTTTACCTATTTAAACATTAATATTAATTAAATTGTATTCGTATAATACAATCTTTTAATATTTTGTCTATTCAAATCTCGTATTTCTCGTAGGTTCTGTTTTTCCTTATTTCCATTATGGCTAATGCTGTTTTCATTTATTATGTAAACTGAGTGTATTCCCTGAATTTACAAATTATTTTTACAGAAAAGAACATATATTTTATTTAACTTGTACATACGTACATCGTCATTTATGCATATATTAATACAATTTGTCATACATAAGTATAAGTCACGTGATTCTGCAAATCGATCATTTTATATCAGCAGTTGAGTAATATATATATAGCAAATAACTATTACATGAGGATGAAAATGCAAGCGATTTTTTCACAACACTGTTTAATAAAAAATATTTATGTTTCATTCTTCCGGTATGTATATTGTGAAAATATCTAATTACTGATGTCTCTAATTAAATCGCAGTGCGCGTGTACACACTACGCGGTCTATGGATTAAACAATTAGTGATTGTCGATGTCGGGTGCCTATGGCAATAAAACAGTTATTGCTTATCCAAAACCCGGCTAATTAAACGATGCATCTAGTCTGGGCTCTATATGTCATATATTAACTCGATGGTGGCATGAATATAAATGATGGGCGAATGCATGGGGTTTGCACGTAGGAATTAACATAATTATTAAGCATCAACTTTTGTTTCTAATTAATATAAATATTAATTAGTTTGTTTTATTTGCTGCATCAATCAATCACTCTTAAACCAACGATCGTAGAAGAGAATTATCTAATTATACTGTCCTTTTTTTAATTGGTCGAACGCAAAAAAAGGTAAAAACTCAAAAACGCGTTTGTAAACTCTGCGCATGCGCTCTACGCGCGTTTGGAAACTATGCGCATGCGCAATACCCGCGTTTGGAAACGCCCGTTTCAAAGCGTTTGGAAACGGTAAAACTCTGAGCATGCGCACTTTAAGCGTTTGCAAACCCGTTTTCGGTCGTTTTCCGTTTTTAAACGACAAACGAACGACAAACTGGTTTGAAACGGTAGATAAACGGTAAAACTCGGTAATAAAACAGCTGTAACCCCTGGGACATAACTTGGAAACTGTTGATATTCCCAAGTTATGACCATACTATACTCTTTATGGGCACGAATAGAACGATACAACCATCCTACCATTTGGCCCCGGATTCCCACCCATGGGGATAAAGCCCCTTGGTCATAACTGGAAACGGTTGAGATACCCATCCTTTACCCTCATATACACTTATTGGGCCTGAACGCCTTAAGACGGGCGCGTAACTTTGCGACTGCATGATCTAGTTCTGTTTTGAAATTATAACTTGTTTGACGTTTTTCATCTCTGCATAGACCATCATGTGAGCGATTCAGGGACCATTCAGGGCCATTTTTGGACCTTTTGTTAAAAAAACTGAAACATATATGGTGTAATCATTAACTCGTCATTCATAGACCCTAATGGTTGCGTTTTAAAAAAAAACGGTTTACAAAACGTTGTATTTGATATGCCCTTCGCTTTTATTTATATGTAATACTGACATCATTTAATAAAAACAAGACCCAGACCAATACGTTGATTCATGCAGCACTTTTGATCAGCTTATCTAGATCAATTTAATTATACTCTAGAAAAGAACATATACTTTTTTAAAATACGAATATTCTGTATTTAGCCAACGCAAATCACAAAACAAGACCACTAATGTATATTAATATATACACCGCGTGTCACGGAGATTCCGGCAGTTGAATGGGTTTCTAGTTAAGAATACCTTGATATGTTCTGTCTGTTTTACTGGTATTAGCAACACATACGAATTATAAAAGAATGTTGTATATATATATATTTATTATAATTGTTATGCAAGTTTCTTGTCTCTACTTTGAAATGTCTTCAAGTTATAGCGCTTTTCACACATTTGTTCATGTTTCCACTGATAACTCACAGACAATTAATATTAAACAAGTTGTATACGTATATACAGACATAATAAGACTATGGGTGATATGTGTATCAATTAAGTTTTGAACAATAAAAATCAAAAATATTAAAATAAAATAAATTACATCTCATATCTTTATACTTTTTAACTGCTTGAATAATTTTTGAAAATACCTAACTATGACAAGTCATTCGATCGTGGCAGTATTGAATCATTTATATTTGTGTGCAATAACTCTGCTTTGTTAATTTAATAGTGGCGGTACAATGCACTGCCTACGAATGGAGATGCGATAACGGCCAATGTGTAACTTTCGACCTACTTTGTAACAACAAATTTGACTGTTACGATCGTTCAGACGAAGGAGTTAAAGCATGTTTTAGTAAGATATTTTATTAATTATAAATATGAGGATGCCGCTGGCACATTTACACCCGGATAGTCGATGTTTACATTCAGTAATACTTTTAAAATGTTATCGAATAGACAGACGCATACGCATCAGACGGACACTTAAGAAAATATATCTAATTAATAAATAAAATAGTCACATTTCAAATCGTTAGTTTTTTAAATGTAGTAGCATACTTAGTAAGCGCATTGCAATCATGGATTTACTTCCGAATTTGTATTGTGTTATAACAAGACATTACCGTATTTGTGTTGCCAATGCAATCGAAGTTCAGTGGAGAAGGAGGTCACATAGCATTTGGCTTGTCCGTCCTTCCGTACGTACGTCCAAACATATCACTATTAGACCACGTGTAGTACTTACCTTAAGGTTTTATATTACAGCAGACAAAAAATATATTGTAGTAGTGACCTTAACGTATAACACAACAAATCAGAGAGGTTCGTATACAACAACGTGTTCGAATTTTCAGAGGCTGTTCTGCATTCATGTTTAATGAACAAGGACTGGAACTTGTTGCTACGTAATTGGCTGCAATATCGTCCCTCGACAAATATCTCATATAGGGATCTCGGGTCTTTATAAAGCATCACATATGCATACAGATCGTACTTAGCTTTGTAAATATATCAACAACTGTGTCATTCATTTGAAAAACTGAAAAGAAACAACTTATAAGTTAGTTTATCCATATTAAATTAGATTAAATAAATGGGCTATGGGCATAACTAAATATTAAAATGCTACAGAGCCCGCGCGACTGGATTGTTCAATTGATATTTAAAACTATACAAGTTGTATTACCGTAGGTAAAAGTAGTTATACAAGTCGAATAGGAAATGTAGCATTCACAGAACAAAGTCATCCCGAAAACACACATTCAAAACAAACAAGACTAGAAGAAAAGTATGCGACAACACAAGGATAAAGGTGTTGACAACAGTGGTACAGCCTTGGAATGAACATTGGCAAAATGACCGCTGTGGGGCTTGAACACTGTATACTAAGCAAGTTATTTCCATCTTGTATTGGAGATCACGTCTGCTCTTGTGGAAACTGGTATACCTTTGTAAATAATGGAATTTATGATGGAACATGTGCAATTAAGCAATTTATAAATAATAATAAACAACTGTATACTACTGCATTACAATACGTAAACATTATGCAAGGTATACTCATATTAGGTTCTATATTAACATTATTTACAACAGAGCATAATTTGTTTAATATTAAACCCTGGGTAATAAAAACGTGATACATAATACTATAGAAATCACGGTACCCAAACTCATTGGCACCGTAGGTTCACAAAGTACAATGAAAAGGAAATTACAAAACACAATGAGTGGTGAAAACAGGGTTACTGACTTGGATCGGTCATTAGGCAATAAGGTCTGCTGTTTAGTTTAAATCGATTATTTACACAACCTCGCTATGCCCCTATCTTGAGCTATCTAATTGATGCAACCTGTGCGATTGGGTTGTATAAGCAATCGCAATCTAGCGACACGTTTGATCAATTGTTAAAAGCATACAATGACGTTAGGCATAGTATGCTTCCTTTTCACTGCTTTTAGCTATACGTTATCCACTACTTTGTGTTTTAAGACACGTTATTGTAAACATTACGACCATAATGAATACTTTACAAAGTATGGCTTTATATTGGGTCGAAAATGTTGTGTTGAATTAAAACAAATTATGACATTGTTATCATTAGTTTTGATACTTGCATTTGGTAATATTATGAGAAAGAACTATGACATGTAAACAGTTGATGCATCTTCATTCAATACGAAACTGTCATTTGGTAATAACATGAGAAAGAACTATGACTCTTACTGATTGTAAGCTCATGTAAACAACTGATGCATCTTCATTCAATAGGAAACTGTCAAGAAAGAAAATTGCACACGTGCGGCGGTGTTTCCCAGAAGTGCATTCCAAGGTCATTGGCAGCAGATGCTGTAGGCGAGTGTGGTGGCATGGGTGACGAACCACCACCGACTGCAGAGATATTTACTGTCTGTAATCATGAGAAGGATGTCCCTATTAAGAGAGTTAACATTAATCTTGGTGAAGATTTATATGGTAAATTAATTTACATTTTAGCACAATTTCAATACCGTGAATACGGTTTCGTGTCAGTTTAACAACATTTATATAATGTACTTATTAACCAGGATTATCGTATGCTTAATACTCCATATTATTGTGATGTTCAATTCATTTTCAACAGCTATATTTAATCTCGCATTGCCTGATTTTTTATTTTTTTATTTTTTTTAAATATGAAATGTTGCAACTCTTAATCCTTGTAGCAGTTACAATTGCATATCATATTTTATTTTATATTTGCGTTTCAAATAGTTTGAGGAAAGGAGTTTTATGTTTGGGTGGAGGTAGTGGGTGTAATTGGCGAAATTTTCTAACATTAGCCAGGGTTGATTTATATAAGTTTGTCTTAAGACGAACTAGTGTAGAAGCGTTTGATCACCATCCTCAAGAATCGAATCATGTGTACGTAAGTTTAAATCGTTGTGCGATTCAGTTGTTATTTATCCAAGCGAGAATGATGTGATCGAGAAACATTTGTAGACACTACTGCGTAGGCATATCGTACCTTAGATGTATACACTATACTTTCAATGGTACTTACGTATGCATATGAATGAGTCACTGCTGACGTAGTGTTCGTTAAACAAACATCCAACTCAACTGTCGGAATATACGTTAAATATAAGTAACATGAATACATAGTTGCTCAAATGGGGATTCGAACCATGGGTGACCTTACGCTCTTATACGCCGTCATCTCATACTTTTATATAAATAGGTTGTTTTTAAATAAATAATACGACAAATACCTATCTAGCCATATCAATCAGGATTGTGTTGCCGGGCAAACCATGTTTTATCACACGGTGGAAATAAAGGTAATATCACGGAAAACGACGTAAATGGTCGAATGTCTTTTTGACGATTTGGGTCCGGCCAGATTCGTATCATCTCGTATCCTTCACCAGAGTGATACGAGGAGAAGGAGGAGGATAGGGGATGTAGAAGTAGAACATTTTTAAAATTAGTGAAACTATACAATATAATGTTTATGATCATTTCTTTATAATTCGAAAGAATAATTGTTACAACGTTCATACAGATGTGCATTTCTATATAAAACGTCATGGACCCATGTGCATTATTGTGTATCGTCGTTGTTGTCTTTCTCTATGCCATACATTGTTGATAAGAGTTACTATATAATTTTATCTATCGCGATCTTCTATCTATTTCTTTGTACTTCGGGTCATTTTGCCCTTTCCATCAGTTACTTTGCTACATTTCAATTGGAATTTTGCCATTAAAAAGGCTCAATTTAAGGGGATCATTAACTTAATTCTATGTCCTTGTGTTTGGCTGTCCACTGATTGTCCGTGTTTTGCGCAACTCCCTACTCATTTTACTGAATGTAAGCTATTTTGTATGACTTATGCAGAATACAAAGACACGCTACAGCCCATTCATGAACATATTACATCTAATATTATGTGAAATTGGTTAACACGCTGAGTAAATGCGGTTTATGTTACGTTTTAATCATTAATTGAAATAAGAGTATCTATATCTAGTACGATTTATAAGATGATGTACGTAGATGAGACGGCATCCGATTACGAGTTTCTTATGAAGCGACAGTTACTGAACCATGTATAAAAGTCGTGCCTCAATGTACTGTTGAAAAGACATGAACAAACGTTTTTTTGATGTTCCTTATTAACGATTTAATTGGATTTTACGACTATCAAAAACGATTTTAAGAGGTACCAATACAATTTTATATGGTGCTTACAAGAATGAACATACCAGATCCATCCTCCAATTACATTAAAATAACAATATAAGCAATGGACTTCTCGCCATTCCATTCCATTGTTTATTATTAGTTCATACTGGAGTCGGGTCCACACACACGGGGTTATGGTGATGGTTGTCAACGTCTTGTAAAGTACATGATACTACACGTTATCTACAACATGTAATCTAAAGTATGTACGTATTTTGTTTGATGAAGTTGTATGCCCTTTTTTCCATCATCATGATTTATGTTGTACTTTCTAAATTATAACGACATTGCTGTTTGTGTCATCCAGTCATTTTGTGTGACATCGCTGCATAGATATAGAGTATGGCTAATTTATTGAAGCGTATTATATTTTAGTAACAGACACACTCATTCAAGCCACGGTTATTTAGTTACATCTCACTGAACGAAATGTTTCACTCCACATGTTTTCATGTCACAAGCATGGCAACCCCGCTTGGGTTTACACCTTAGGATATACAAATGAGACGGTTTAAACAGGCTCATCACATCAGTACATATAAAACCTGAAGTTAATTATTTAACATTAAAGCGTTTACTGTTGTCTCTTAATGTGTCAAACATTACTAAACTCGTAAAGTATGATTAATTTTGTGTGGATATCATGTTTTTGATAGATTACCTCGACTTTCTGAAAAAGCATGAGACCAAAGACGGTCTAAATCATGTTATCGCCGGTCTCGTTTTACCGACTCCACACACGTAGTGGCAATCAAGCGAAACACAACGCGTCTACGCTATAAACAAGATATTTGCAGATGTAGTAGTAGATAAGTTGCTATAATACTATTGAATCATTTAAATGCATTTTTGCTAATTCAATGACAGATAAATGAGCTATTAACGATTGTAGCTTGATGGTCCAAGACGAGTCCATCCGAGATTTGGTGGATATATATGTCGCCGCCTCATTATGGGGGTGGGGGGTTGGAGTGATAACAAGATTCGTTTGTTCTCTGTATATCTGAATATATATTTATAACAATGTATGTGTCTAATGCATGATAATGATGACATGAATAAAATGAATAAAGACAATGCCTGAATGGAAATAACAATGATGAATGGAACTAGCATCTCAATTAATATAATCACAAGTAAAGTATTGTACAGAAAATATATTCAGACATAATAACAGGCTATATGCACAAGAAAGTTCTAATTGAAAATAACAAAGGATCGCCATCTTGGAATTGAACTGTACATGAAAATTGACGAATTTTTATAAACTAAATAACTCCTAAAATAACCAATTCCAGAGAAATGTAATTAACACAATGATGGATACATGTCTCATAAACAAACATATTACTAACCTGAATATATATATTATCTTTTACAAGATAAATATAACAGAATACCAAATGTCAATAGCTTCTGTTCTTTACCAACTGAGATGTTCAACAGCGCGCATTATTTTCCCGCCATGTTAGCTGTGTCAAATGTTAAATTTACTCACCTGTGGAATATTACAGATGTTGAAAGGTGGTCATCCTAATTTGAAATGTGTAACGTAAGGTAAAGAGAAAGTAGATTGAAAGATGAAATGATGAGTGATGAAAAGAGATGATGAACTGATTAAATGTTTAAAACACAACACAATGGTGAGATATACAGGTTCTTAATACCTGTGTATGTCATCCTGTGACATCCTCCCTACAGCGAAAAAAATGAAATGAAATGATGAACTTTTCATTAAGTTTTAATTACTACTAGTCCTCCTCCTCTATAGACAAATGTCGCCCTCGACATTGCCACATAAAATAAAAATAAATGGAAATTACCATCCTTACTTATACATACACCATACTAGAAATATGTCTAGTATAAGTACGACTACTTACCATATGATACATATATCTTTCAGATATATATAGTTACATTTATATGTTGCATACTAATACGTTACTTACATGGAGTAACTGTACCACACATATATAGCACCTCGTATCTAACAAGGTCCTTATTAAATTGTATTACTTACTTTTACGTCACACATTATGACTAAACATAATATAAAAACAGTATGCACATTATGAAATATATTTTTTAATTATTTATACAATCAATTACACAACAAGTAAATAAAATATAATTCACAATTATACTTTATGCTTCCGCTGTGTCCTCCCATAGCTGTCTCAACCTATGGCTATATTGAAACTTTCTAAAGCTATCTGAAATAAACATGTTAAAGCACGCATCTTCAATAATACACTACAATTTCACCAATAATACTTAGCCTTTGCGAGACTATTAAACAAGGACTGAGAGAAAATACTGTAAAGTTGCAACAGCTGTCAATCATTTTAGCTTGTTGACCTGTATGTCGTCCTCCACCATGTCGTTTTCTGTCACCGCTGTGGTATGACATACTTCTTAGTCTCAGTTTTCCTATCTTTAAGTTCACTTGTCTTCCTTATAACTCTCTGCATCCCAACAACTTTCCTTCCTGCGTCTACAATGTCACATGTTCCTGGGTCTATATCTGTGGGCTGCTTTAGTCGGAGTACGCTGGGTTTCTCCTGCACATGTATTACCTTGGCCGTGCTTCTAGCTTTCCTCACAGTTTCTACAACTTCTCTTAACTTCTCTACTGTGAATGTCTGTACCTTCCGCGTTTCTCTCTTGGCAGATCCTGCCAATGCCTTTGACACGTCTCTTGTATCTACTCTTGTAGGACGCTGTATAGATTGCCTAAGAGTGTGTCTGCCTGATGCCCTACTAGAATGGTTGTCGCTGGTACAGTTAGTGTCAACCTTGTAAATAGTATCATTTGCCTCTGCTGTCAGATCTATGACACCTGCTTCAGTACCATCCTCATCCTCTGAACTACCATCAGACACTTCCGTGGTTTCATCTTTGTCTTCCGATTGTGTAGATTGCTCTGCAGGTGTGTCATCCAGACCTGTAATACAAAGGAAGGGAAGTAATAAATTCCTATGTAGAACCCGTGACGGTTGACTACTAAACTCCTTCTTCACTTTGTACACCGGCAGATCTTCACACTGTTCCTCTACTATGTAAGGTTCACTGTCCCACTTGTCCATCAGCTTGTTCTTCTCCTTAAGCCCAACATTCCTGACTAGGACTCTATCTCCTGGCTCGATTTTCGCCTCCCTGACTTTCAAGTCATAGGTCGTCTTGTTTCGTTTAGCAGCCAGACTTGCTTCTTGTGATGCAATCTTGTATGCAAACTGGATTCTCTTCTGTAGTCCTTCTACGTATTTCGAAGTAGTCTTAGGCTCTTCCATGTTGTGGTTGATGCCAAGAAATGCATCTACAGCCATTCTAGGATGTCTTCCAAACATAAGGTAAAACGGAGAAAATCCGGTGCTCTCGTGTCTTGCGCAGTTATATGCATGAACAACTTCAGGCACGTACGACTTCCAGTCAGCCTTCTTCGCCTCATCAAGTGTTCCCAGCATACCTAGCAATGTCTGGTTAAAACGTTCTACCATCACATTACCCATAGGATGATATGGAGAGGTTTGAATCTTCTTAACGTTGGCAATCAAACACAGTTCCTTAATCACCTGTGACTCAAAGTTCCTGCCTTGATCACTATGATACGGGATGGAAAGCCGTAGTGGACAACGAAGTTCTCAAATATAATTCTGGCTGTAGTTCTCGCTGTCTGGTTCCTAGTTGGGTATGCCTGTGCATATCTGATAAAATGGTCTGTCAGGACTAGAACATTTTCAATGCCTCCCTGTGATGGTTCTTAAGACAGAACATCTATACAGACAATATGTATGGGTTGAGTTGATGTTATACAGACAAGTGGGCTGGCACGGGACTCCTTTGTCTTTCTGTAGATGCAGCGTTTGCAGTTCTGAACCCATCTGGCAATGTCATTGTCCATGTTAGGCCAGAAGAAACGCTCCTTGACAAGACTTGTGGTTCTGTCACGACCTTGGTGTCCACTCTCATTGTGCAGCAACTTAAGAACGACCTCTATTCCATTAAAAGGCAATACAAATTGTTCAAATTCCAAGGTCGGTGTCTTCCAAATCTTGTACAGAACGTCGTCCCTTATATTAAAGTTGTCCCAATGGCGCAAATACTTCTGGACTACACTTCTCTCCTTAGAAGAAAGCCATCTGGTAGGCTTGTGTCCAGTCCTAAATATCGTCTTGAGTCGGTATAAGTCGTCATCTGCATCCCGTTCCTGTCTCCAGTCAACAGCTGACAATGATGATGTTTCCTGTGTGGCATCCTGTAATTCTACAGGAAGACTATCTACATGATTGGCAACACATTCAATGTGGTTGGTTGTTTGAAGTGCGCTGCAGATGGCTTTAACAACTGGCTGTGGCAAACGTGACAATGTGTCTGCATCAACGTTCTACTTTCCGTTATTGTATTTCAATGTGAAGTCGAAGGCCGCCAGAGAAGCTAACCAACGTTGACCTGTCGCATCCAACTTGGCCCTCTGAAGAACATAATTATGTCATCGGATTATTGTCCGTTCTGACTTCAAAAGATGTACCATACGATTGGTCGTGAAACTTGTCTGTAACACACCACTTGAGAGCAAGAAACTCTAGCTTGTGGGCGGGATAATTATTTTCAGACGGTCGCAACCCTCGACTAGCATAGGCGATGACCTTTACCTGTCCGTCTTGTTTCTTGTATAAAACTGCGCCAAGAACTGCGCCACAAGCATCACTACTGACTAGAAATGGTTGGGAATAGTCTGCGTATCCCAATACAAGCGGTGATGATAACCTATCCTTCAAAGTAATAAATGCCTCTTCCTCCGTCTGTCCCCATTTCCACAGTGTCTTCTTCCTCTTACATCGGTTCTTCTTCTGTGTCGGATGTCCTACAAGGAGATCATTAAGTGGTCTGGCAATCCTAGCATAATCTTTGATGAACCGACGGTAGTAACCTGTAAATCCCAGGAATTGCCTAACTTTCATGACGGACTTAAGAGCTTAGCTTGCCAGTTCCTAATGGCACTGATCTTTCCAGGATCCGTTCTCACTCCCTCCTCCGAAACGACATGTCCGAGATAAAGTAGTTCTCTCTCAAAAAACACACATTTGGAACCCTCGATCTTGAGGTTGTGGTCATCTAACCTCTGAAAAACATTCCCAAGGCGCTGCAAGTGTTCCTGAAACGTGCGGGAATAGATGATACTGTCGTCCAGATATATGAGACATTCTTTCAAATATAGCTCTCCCATCGTCTTTTCCATCAACCTCTGAAACGTAGCTGGAGCGTTGGTCAAACCGCAGGCCATGCGTTCACACTCAAAGAACCCAAGTGGTCCGAGAGAGAAAGCAGTCTTCTGTTTATCCTGTTCTCTTAGTGGAACCTGCCAGTATCCACTTCGAAGGTCCAGCTTGCTGAAATACTTGGCCCCCTTAAGTGTGTCTATACTCTCGTCAATTCTGGGGATTGAATATGCATCTCGTACGGTTCGCGCATTCAGCTTTCTAAAGTCGATGCAAAACCTCAGAGAGTTGTCTTTCTTCCGCACCAGAACCACGTTGGACAAAAACGGACTGTTGCTTTCTTTGATGGCACCAGCATCTAACATGTCCTTCACATGTTCTCTTACTTCATTGAACATGGCTGGTGGTATTCGTCGGTATCGTTCCTTGAATGGTGTTTCGTCAGTGAGCTCTATCTTACTTTCATCAAGATCTGTACAACCTAGATCTATTAACCCTTTAGAAAATATGTGCGTCCATTGACCCAACATATCGGTAACAGTCATCTTCTGGTCTTCATCAAGATCTGTATCTTCTAGCTTCACTCCTAGTTCTTGCAGTGTCTCTATTGTGTCTTGCGAATTCTGCTTCTTCACTGTCGGCGTATCCTCTGGTATCCAATGCCGTACTACCTTAGCCGCTTGTAGTTCACACAAGTTCATCTTAGGTGTGATGAGTATTGGATTTACAGTCAAATTACAAACTCGGACTGGCACACGCTTGGTATTCCCTTTCTGTACTCCTTCAAGGGATACTACTCTTGGACAAATGTCGATCCTATTGTCAAATGATCCTGCTTCTGTAACAGCTGAGTCACATGTGTCCTTGACCCTAACTATACCAGATATCGTCGCAGTTTCATATGGCCTCAGCTGGAATGAACGTTTGTTGGTAGCCCTAACTGTTCCCAATGAGCTTGCCGATAAACCGATAAAGGCACTTCTCCAGCCATCTGTCTCTTCAGTAGCATCAATAAACTCCCTGATAACATTGCTTTCTATAATAACAGGAGTTCCATTGTTAAAATCGGTATCAGACACAACAAGGGTGGGCACTAACATGGATCTGTTGTGAAATGAAGGGACTGTAATGTCGCATTCAATGAAACCCATGTATGGCAGTCGCTGTCCTGTCGCACTCTGTATGTTGAGATTCACTCCTATGTCTTCTAATTTTCTAAGTTTTGGTCTCGGAAGAAGCGTCGAATATAGGTGATTTGATATAGTTGTAACCATACTTCCACTATCTATCAATGCGTTTGACTGTGTTGTGCCTATGTAAACTATATCTTCATTGGCCTTACCTACCAATCTGTTGTAGAATGTCTGTATTGTTGGGCTTTTATTGTGTATGCCTCCTAACTGCACATCGTTGGAAGCATCTACCAGTTTAAAGGCTTCTGAGGATAATTAGGTTGAGATGTTTGTTGATTCCTCTGTTGTTGTTATGGTTGTTGTTTTTGATGCTGTTGCTGATGCTGCTGAGGTCTGTGTTGACGTTGTGGTTGCAGCTGCTGTTGTTGCTGTTGCTTCTGTGGTCTTTGCTGTAGTTGTTGTTGCTCCTGCTGCGGTAGTTGCTGGTGCTGAAATGAATCGCCATGTCCATAATTCTCGTAACTACTGGTTGTCCCTACTGGTTGTCCCCCATTATGGTAAAATGCAGGTGACGGTGATCTTTGACCTCTGTTCCTGTCTATAAATCTGCTGACTGGTGTCTGGTGATCTTGACTGTCCTGGAGAAGGAGATCTGTCATATCTGTAATTGTAATCAGTAGTCCTAGGTGAAGAAGATCTGCTGTATCTGATGTTATGAAAGTCTGTTGATGGTTCACGTTGATTTCTCTTGAAGTCATCAAAGCCTCTCCTTAATCTTTCAAAATTCTCATCGGATGATTCAATCTGCTTCATCATGTGTGTCATCTGAATTGTCAAGTTGTTGATACTTGCTAGCAGTTGTTGTCCCTGATCTTCAGCTTGCTGTATTGCCACAATCGGCTCCTTAAATATCACCTCCTTCTTCATTCCCTTTTCCTTCTCAACACTCTTCAATAATCCCATCTCCTTTTCAACAATTCTCACCTCCTTTAAAAGTTCATCAAAATCGTGGGCGGAATCGAAACGATGTCTTGTTGCAGCTTTCAAACTATCACATCGGATCCCATGCCAGAACTTAGACCTTAGAATCTGTTGTTCCGTCCCTTCCTGTACATATCCTCTTCTCTTGCACTTTGCCATCAGCCCCTGAATCCTAATACCCCATATGGAAACCGATTCCTCAGGACGTTGATGCTGGTTGAAGAACTCTTGCATAAGGCAATCATCAGTAGCCACGTTGCCAAAAATGGTGTCCATCTTATCAAGAGTTTCCTGTATACTTGCAAATTCTCCCAATGCCTGTAGGACTCTAGCTGCATTTTCTCTCAGATAGTTTTGAATTGCATGCTGTATATGGCTGTAAGAGTAAGTCTCCTCAAGCATCATACATCTACATTCATGACCCCATATGTCATAACTAACCTCCTTGAGTGGGGTTGGTTCTTCACCACTAAATGGCGGAAGTCTTGGATGATGTACATAAAGTCCTCGATTCCATGAGTCCCTTTGCTCTATAGGCAATGGAGGTCTTGGTGGTGGATGTATCTCCATCTTTGGTTTCTTCTCATCCGCTGACACTATACTGTATCTCCCTATATTCTTCAGATAGTCTATCATAGTCATTTCAAATTCCTCTACATCCTCATATGATCCTTCAGCCATAATGAGTAATCAATATGTATACTATCGCAGTATACTACAATATTTATGTGTCTATATCACGTTATATTGTTTTATAATTATATCACAATCTCCTATAAGGGTCAATATCACAGTGCACTAACTCTTAAACCAAGTGTTTCTACTCTCCAACAGCAATAACCAATTTTTGCAGCCTTTTAATAAATTAAATGCTGAATTGCTTTACTAATAGTCAATCACGTAAATACACTATAGCACTTAGAGCATAACTATATCACCGTATACACCTATTAAATTAGTATATTACCATGAAGTAATCAACAAAACACTTCACAGGTCAACATTCACTTCAATTCACAACACAGTGTCACTATTCACAACAGTTATTTTCTCAAAATAATATAAACAATGAACCCAATCAACCTGTATAATGGCAATGTTTATATGCAATTACCCTTAACAAGACTTATTTACTTAGTTTACTTCATTTAAATTCACAAATGATTAACTATATTTGGCTATCACAACACTATCAGTATATAAACACCCTGAAACCTAAATTCAGTTGCTCTGTCTAACTACAAAAATGGTACCAATTCCTACCTACAAAAAAAATAATAGAGCAACCAAACTCAGTTTCCGTATACAGAACACAGTCCATACTGATTTATATGTTGTAATACCGCATACACCAATCAATAGCTAATTGTCAAATCTTAAACACCAATTGCATCAACTGTTTTACCAAAACCACACTTCAACAAAACAGTATCTTCTTCTGTAAACAAATAATTGCCGATTACTATTAATATATTCATGGTAAATACCAACAATGCTACTAATAATATTTTAAACGCGAACTATGTATATTATGCTCAATAGTTTATTGACTAAATCAATAAATTACAGAAGATATACGACACAACAGTACAACATTTGAGTACATCTCATAGATGCTATCAAAGTTAATGTACAACACTAGGCATAAACACGTTTGTTTACATTCGCTTGATGTTTACAAACATGAGTACGCTACTACTACTATGCGTATTCTATGTATTTACACGTAATTCGTGTGAACAATAATGTACTTTTTCAATATTGTCAAAATATATCCGTCCTATTTTACCTAATAAACACTGTCCAGTGTATATTATGTACTGCAGAAAAAAAAAATGTCCAGTCTGGATTAAATCAGTGTTACCTGTAGATTTATCCGATAAAGCTTAAATGATCTGTGACCTGCGCGATCACAACAATGACATGGACGTAAACAAATTCACACCAGATGTATATGAATGAATAAAATAATGAACAGATAAGAAGAGAAAGAGAGATGTTTACCTTTTCAGTCGATCTATATCCTTCTTAGTTGTCCAATTGTCTAACTAAAACGTACAGTGCTTAGTGCAAATATTTGGTTAGTGGCAGGAAAATCGTTTAATTAAATAATAACTTTTGGAAAATGGAAAAAATCTGCAATATTTAACCTATCCTAAAAATGAATCCTTATTACACTCAAAAACCTGTTTCTTAATATCTCTATACAATATACGTATAACACTCCTGATTATTCGTAACATATATGGGCAAGATAATTACTTAGATTCCAGACTGGTCCTGAAAAGTCTTGTAAAATGAATTTCAGACTACTTACAGAATAGCGTTAATGGTATGACTTAAATATCCAATATATTCACTGCAATGTAATTTCTGTATCACAAGACAATGAGTCTAATTTAACCACGGACAATATACTGCGCTATCACTTAATGACCAATCTGAAGCCTATGCATACAGATATTTTATGCAATTACAATATTAAGCATTACATATATTTACAAATTACAAACAATGATACCACTCTGATGATGATGATGGTCCAGCGATGTTGTTGATTCTAGCGTCATAATGTTCCACGCGAATGTGCACACACTAAAATGTATCTAAATATATCTGTTACACGCCTAAAACACTAGGTTCAATATACCCCGGGGTTAAACGTCATCCATGCCTCCCGATGTCATTCTACCCACATCCTGTCTCACGCTACAATCTACTACGACCTTCATTCCGCCAAGGCACGTCTTGCACAAGTATACACTCACACATACGTGTGTTAATAAATAAATCCAATTGCACTGTAACATTGTTCATTACTCAAGTTCCATCTTTCCATGAACAGTTTACTACTATGTCCCATTTCACATCTGCCAGAACATACTCAGAGAACAACTGCCGGGATCGCCATTGTCACCGCCTCATAAGGGGGGGTTTGGAGTGATAACAAGATTCGTTTGTTCTCGGTATATCTGAATATATTTATAACAATGTATGAGTCTAATGCATGATAATGATGACATGAATAAAATGAATAAAGACAATGCCTGAATGGAAATAACAATGATGAATGGAACTAGCATCTCAGTTAATATAATCACAAGTAAAGTATTGTACAGCAAATATATTCAGACATAATAACAGGCTGAATGCACAAGAAAGTTCTAATTGAAAATAACAAAGGATCGCCATCTTGGAATTGAATTGTACATGAACATTGACGATTTTTTATAAACTTAATAGCTCCTAAAATAACCATTTCCAGAGAAAAGTAATTAACACAATGATGGATACATGTCTCATAAACAAACATATTACTAACCTGAATATATATATTATCTTTTACAAGATAAATATAACAGAATGCAAAATGGCAATAGCTTCTGTTCTTTACCAACTGAGATGTTCAACTGCGCGCATGAATTTCCCGCCATGTTAGATGTGTCAAAGGTTAAATTTACTCACCTGTCAAATATTACTGAAATTTAAAGGTGGTCATCCTAATTTGAAATGTGTAACGTAAGGTAAAGAGAAAGTAGATTGAAAGATGAAATGAGTGATGAAAAGAGATGATGAACTGATTAAATGTTTAAAACACAACATAATGGTGAGATATACAGGTTATTAATAACTGTATATGTCATCCTGTGACACGGGTCATTGATATCTAACAGGTAGATTGATGTTGCATTGTCTGGCCGGTTAGCTCAGTCGGTAGAGCATCGGAACGGTAGTCCGAAGGTCCCAGGTTCGAGCCCCGGTCTGGCTGCACATTTGTCTAGCCCTGTGACA
This sequence comes from Cyrtodaria siliqua, assembly GCA_037043455.1. Classification (NCBI taxonomy): domain Eukaryota; kingdom Metazoa; phylum Mollusca; class Bivalvia; order Adapedonta; family Hiatellidae; genus Cyrtodaria; species Cyrtodaria siliqua. The sequence continues at coordinate 506,791 of JAWPHD010000046.1, forward strand.
ATTGGCGCCCAACGTTTGGCCGTGACTGAGTAAACTTCGAGAAACATGCAAATGATTCTCTGTACCCATGAAAATTCGAGGATGAATTTCAGTCTGTAGAGGGAGTGTGTCACGGGTCATTGATATCTAACAGGTAGATTGATGTTGCATTGTCTGGCCGGTTAGCTCAGTCGGTAGAGCATCGGAACGTGAAGCGCCAAATGTCACAGGGCTAAATAATGTGCAACCAGACCGGGGCTCGAACCCGGGACCTTCGGACTACCGTTCCGATGCTCTACCGACTGAGCTAACCGGCCCAACAATGCTACATCAATCTGCCTGTTAGATATCCATAAACTTTGAGAAACATGCAAATGATTCTCTGTATCCATTGAAATTCGAGGACGAATTTCAGTCTGTAGGGGGAGTGTGTCACGGTTTATGGATATCTAACAGGTAGATTGATTTAGCATTGTCCGGCCGGTTAGCTCAGTCGGTAGAGCATCGGAACGGTAGTCCGAAGGTCCCTGGTTCGAGCCCCGGTCTGGCTGCACATTTTTCTAGCCCTGTGACATATAACTACTGTGTAAATTGGAATAAGACGGGAAGAAAAAAATAAGATCGTAAGAAAAAAATAGAGAGTCTATAGTGATAATAGGAACAACGTAATGGGTGGACGATGCGCAACGTGTCATACCATAAGCGCACCTAGCCGGCGGTCAGTAGAGCCAAACACGTATCAGTGAGTGTGGGATGTGAACTATGTTAACTTTTTCGAACGTATGTGACAACTGATTCACTATATATTCATGAACTGATTTAACATTATGAACGTAATACTCTGCCTCGGTATTCAGCTTTTAAAATAATCTATGTATCACGGCAATATTTTGAAAGATAATGACGCTGTTAGTTATTTGTTGACTTCACCCCCAGTGGCCTACTTTGCCACTGACCGTTCCAGGATGGTAGCCCTTTTGTGTTTGTGATGTCGTTTGTATTTATTATTACTTTTGCTTTCTTGTTTGTCTGTTTGCGTGTCTGTTTCTGTGTTTTGTGGTTGACTGTCCTCCTTGAATGCTACTTTCCATGTCCGATCTTTTTATATTTCTTTCACTAAGTCATAACATTGCATAGCATCCGAGAGTATGTGTGTAGTTGGGTGGTGAACTCATTTTGTCTGCGTGTATCAAACAAGTTGGTAATTGATATGCCTAATTAATACTGAAAACGGGATCTATGGAAGACATGGAGAATTTGTTCAATATTTGTTTTTGATAATATCGTAGACCGCGATGTAGAGATTAAGGACAACGTCAATAAATTTATCGTTTTAATATCAGTATTCATACCGTATACGCATTATACGAAAGTGGCCTGCAACAATAAAATAAAAACATAAATCTAAGGCGCTAACTAAAATATACATTAAACTCAAAACATGAACGCGCCTTGAATTTAAAACAATGTAGACGAATGAAATACAGAAATAACCTTACCATAATAGATAAAGTTGTATATCGCTCTATAACTCATCTGCATAAGGATACTATATTATACACGATACTCTTCTGTGACGATTAAAACCTCAGGGCCGGTGTTATAACCGCAACCGGCAAAACATAGGGAGAGAATGACAAGAAGATAGATACAGAGATCTAATAGGCTGGTCAGTTTTATTTGCGGGAATGCGATGGTGACGTGCATAGGTTCTAGTACAGGGTGATGGATACTACAAGCCGCCCACTTTATAGGCATGATTGATAGGTGAAGCCACGCCCCCAGCGGATGACGTAAATTATAGAAAGGGTATTTACAAATAGATCCGTATCTAAAGTGACCTCGATTAGGTACGCGTTTCGACACGTTTTTTAACGAGCGCGCGTGATTTGATAAGTCAAAAGGAGTTTTGTGGAGCATGCATTTCCTACAATACAGTTCTATAAGTATTAATTATAAATTACAGTCTTACAAAAGCCACGGAGTAATCACCAAGTTATAAATTACTGTCACACGTGAACATTCGGGATGATTCTACACGTTTTATATGGCTATCCGGGGGTGCGTAACCACAGTAAGGAAAATACCATCTCTGGGTCTTTTGTTCAGTGCCATTTATTTTGGTCATTCATTTTGATCCATTTAATATAGAAATAATGTATTTGGAACATTTCTAAAAGAATGACCAATCTTGATGTACTCCCTTTAAGTAATCCATAATTCCAGTATAAGTTTCCTGATTAAACATTTTAGTTCATATTGTTTTAAAACAAAATATTGAATTAAACCATGACAAACAACTATACAATCAATAAAGTCCAACGGCTTAAAACTATATAAATATATATATTAAACCTTTTTTGTGTGTGTGTTTGTGAAATAACACTTTCGTATTTGTTTTCACGAGTCTATCCGAATAAATCTCGCTTCTAAATGTATATGAAATATATATTGCGATTTAAATTAATATATTCAAAATGTTAAACCCCCTTTAGAAATACGTGATTGTCACGGTGGATAAAAAGCATCTCCCACTAGGTCAAGTGTATACATCTTGTATATTTTCGGAAAAAAACAGCGGTTTATAGAAAGCTGATACACTGATGAAAATGTACCTTTTGTAAAATCGTTGTACCTATTTATTTTGAAAACTAAAGCGATGGCCCTAGGCATATAATACATTTTTAGAAAGGTCTGTGATAAGAGAACAGTTTTTTCTGAATCAAAAATCTCTTTTTTTGAGTTTAAAAAGTTTTAAATGTTTCTATTTGCCGTTTAGAATTATTTCAATTTTGAAACTATATATATCGAATGAAAGGCCATTTTTAAAGACTGGAATATCGATACTTGCATAGTATTCGGATAGTAAACGAAATCCGTCTCCAGCTTCGACGGACGCTGAACCGGTCAATGAAAAGGATTATAAAGGCTTTGATATACATATTTTCAAACAGGTTAGATAGCATTGACATTGTACTCCACCATCGTATTGAATCCTAATTCGAGTGTTCTAGAATGACGTGTGTAAGGTGGACATAATTATCTTTGCTGTCACTGTAGGGTAATTAAACAAGAGGTCAATGACCTTGAAGCTCTACTGATAGTTTTTTGATAGCTAGATCAGCATTCCTGTGAAATTTTATGAAAATCCGTCAAGTAGTTTCAGACGAGTAGTCGCTACACGTTTTTACTAAGTAACTCTATGTAAACAAAGATGATCGCTGGCAGCCAAGTTTAACATCGAATCAAAACGATTTTCGACAAGGACCAACATCATGTCATGCTGATTTTTTTAGAAAAAGTCCCATATCAATATCACTTAGAGTTTTCAAGAAGTAGTCGCTACAAACTTGTTTGTTTAAAAATCTATTTTTAGATTTGGCGGCCATATTGGATTTCACATCAACATGAATATTTTGCTAGGATCAACTAGACTTCATGGGCAATATTTCTGTAAAGTTTCATGAAAATCCATTCAGTAGTTTCAGAGGGGTAGTCGCTACAAAAAATAAGTTGACGGACACCGCACCACGGCATAAGCTCTGCTGATCTCTGATCAGTAGAGCTAAAAAAATAAATAATTATATTGTACTTAAAGGGGCTAAAACACATGGTAAGTGCAGTTTACTTTTATTGATCAACAAACACATGATACATTACATACAAAGCAGTAGGCATTTATACAAAAAAACAAAAACAAAAGCACATCTTGCGTTAATGTTTCTGAGTCATATTACTGGGTTTCACCAAACTGTCACTCTTTTTTGGATAGTTCTTCCATTTCACCTACGTTATGTCACTAACTTTCACTCCGCTGTTTTGATAATATTTAAATGGTCACTAATTAATCCACATACTTAAAATGTTCAAAATTCCAAAATAAAAGATGTTATGGTTAATAGTGCTTATCATAATGTATAACATCCTTCTTTTCATGTCTATTTCTCAACAGTCGGCAATGTAACTGAATTAACTCTTTCAAGTTACATAGTTGTTCAAAAGAATATTTTGATATGGAAATATCCCTTTTTCCTTTCCGTATATTTATAAACATTGTACCTTTGATGTTTGACACTCTCAGTGTTTATCCATTCATCATAGTAAAAACCACAGACCTTTTTCCTTTAAAACTAATAATACATTGATATTTATAGTGCAACATAGCTTGTGCCATTTTTGCAGTCTACTTTCAATATAGTAACACATCAGCGTTGAAATCCGCAATTGAAATGTTGACATTGTTAATAATTCATGTCCATTCAAGCATAGATGGAGAAGCTGTTGTTACACTTTCCGCTTAGTCATCGCTGACGTCACTTTCTCCCTTCAACAACGGTGGTTTATATTCCATTAATAGTTTATCAAACAAATATTTCCGCTGGTTGGTTGCTGACTTCAATGCTTCTTCTGATTCAAAGTCTTCCTCATCTTTAAGCCGTGTTGCCGTCTTTTGGATCGCTCTGTATAAAGAATCGTTTGTTAAAGCCTTAAACCATAAAATCCTATCTAAGAATTTGTTGATCACTGCTTTTCTGTATACTGGCAATAGCTCCTTGTACGCTTTCTTTCTTGCCTCATTTTCGGTTAGGTCATCTTGCATCAGACTTTTGACCTTTTCCGGGAATTGTTCTTGACAATTAGCAAAAGCATCATCAATCAAACTTTGCCAGGGATCCTCCTCTGTTTCAGAGATATCATTGTCATCTTCTGAGTCCATTTCGCTTTCACCTTCCGACATGTCATTTTCTAGTTCCATATAACCATCCTCGTCCTTGTACTGGTACCTAACATTTCCCGACATATTTCCCTTGATACTTTTACGATCACTAGATGAATGAACATCGATTACTTGACAACTACCGGCTTCAATGTGTCTTTTCAAAGTAAACGGTCTACAATATTCGTTAAGACAGTGTGGACACTGATGTTTACCCATGTGAGAGCAAACAGCTACTGGGAAGTTGTCATAAAATGATGTGTTTTTAAATGTACGAATATGCTATTAGAATCTGCTAAAATGTGCGCAGGTACTAATGCAATATGTGCTTATATGTGCGCATGTAATGTACTAATGGAATGTGCTTAAATGGGCGGCGGCGGCGAGACAGAGAGCGCATGTGTTGTAATGTACTAATGGAATGTGCTTAAATGTGCCAACGGGCGGCGGCGGTGGCGACTTGAGAGAGAGCGCATGTGTTGAAATGTACGCACATAGGTGCTAATATGTGCGCTCATATGCTAAAATTTCTAACGGGCGGCGGCGGCGGCAACTTGACAGAGAGCGCATATGCTGAAATGTGCTTGGAAAAGTGCTACAATTTGCGCGCGCATTTTAGCACCTATGTGCGCACATTTCAGCACATGCGCACTCTCTCTCTCAAGTCGCCACCGCCGCTAATTCAGTTACATTGCCGACTGTTGAGAAATAGACATGAAAAGAAGGATGTTATACATTATGATAAGCACTATTAACCATAACACCTTTTATTTTGGAACTTTGAACATTTTAAGTATGTGGATTAATTAGTGACCATTTAAATATTATCAAAACAGCGGAGTGAAAGTAAGTGACATAACGTAGGTGAAATGGAAGAACTATCCAAAAAAGTGTGACAGTTTGGTGAAACCTAGTAATATGACTCAGAAACATTAACGCAAGATGTGCTTTTGTTTTTGTTTTTTTTTGTATAAATGCCTACTGCTTTGTATGTAATGTATCATGTGTTTGTTGATCAATAAAAGTAAACTGCACTTACCATGTGTTTTAGCCTCTTTTAGTACAATATAATTATTTATTTTTTTAGCTCTACTGATCAGAGATCAGCAGAGCTTATGCCGTGGTGCGGCGTCCGTCAACTTTATTTTTTGCAGCGACTACTCCTCTGAAACTACTGAATGGATTTTCATGAAACTTTACAGAAATATTGCCCATGAAGTCTAGTTGATCCTAGCAAAACATTCATGTTGATGTGATATCCAATATGGCCGCCAAATCTAAAAATATATTTATAAACAAACAAGTTTGTAGCGACTACTTCTTGAAAACTCTAAGTGATATTGATATGGGACTTTTTCTAAAATAATCAGCATGACATGATGTTGGTCCTTGTCGAAAATCGTTTTGATTCGATGTTAAACTTGGCTGCCAGCGACCATCTTTGTTTACATAGAGTTATTTAGTAAACACTTGTAGCGACTACTCGTCTGAAACTACTTGACGGATTTTCATGAAACTTCACAGGAATGCTGATCTAGCTATCAAAAACCTATCAGTAGAGCTTCAAGGTCATTGACCTCTTGTTTAATTACCCTACAGTGACAGCAAAGATAATTATGTCCACCTTACACACGTCATTCTAGAACACTCGAATTAGGATTCAATACGATGGTGGAGTACAATGTCAATGCTATCTAACCTGTTTGAAAATATGTATATGTAAGCCTTTATAATCCTTTTCATTGACCGGTTCAGCGTCCGTCGAAGCTGGAGACGGATTCCGTTTACTATCCGAATACTATGCAAGTATCGATATTCCAGTCTTTAAAAATGGCCTTTCATTCGATATATATAGTTTCAAAATTGATATAATTCTAAACGGCAAATAGAAACATTTAATACTTTTTAAACGTTTTTTTAAACTCAAAAAAAGAGAATTTTGATTCAGAAAAAACAGTTCCCTTATCACAGACCTTTCTAAAAATGTATTATATGCCTAGGGTCATCGCTTTAGTTTTCAAAATAAATAGGTATAACGATTTTACAAAAGGTACATTTTCATCAGTGTATCAGCTTTCTATAAACCGCTGTTTTTATCCGAAAATATACAAGATGTATACACTTGACCTAGTGGGAGATGCTGTTTATCCACCGTGACAATCACGTATTTCTAAAGGATGTTTAACATTTTGAATATATTAATTTAAATCGCAATATATATTTCATATACATTTAGAAGCGATATTTATTCGGATAGACTCGTGAAAACAAATACGAAAGTGTTATTTCACAAACACACACACAAAAAAGGGTTTAATATATATATTTATATAGTTTTAAGCCGTTGGACTTTATTGACTGTATAGTTGTTTGTCATGGTTTAATTCAATATTTTGTTTTAAAACAATATGAACTAAAATGTTTAATCAGGAAACTTATACTGGAATTATGGATTACTTAAAGGGAGTACATCAATATTGGTCATTCTTTTAGAAATGTTCAAAATACATTATTTCTATATTAAATTGATCAAAATGAATGACCAAAATAAATGGCACTGAACGAAAGACCCAGAGATGGTATTATCCTAACTGTGGTTACGCAACCCCGGAAAGCCATATAAAACTTGTAGAATCATCCCGAATGTTCACGTGTGACAGTAATTTATAACTTGGTGATTACTCCGTGGCTTTTGTAAAACTGTAATTTATAATTAATACTTATAGAACTGTATTATAGGAAATGCATGCTCCACAAAACTCCTTTTGACTTATCAAATCACGCGCGCTCGTTAAAAAACGTGTCGAAACGCGTACCTAATCGAGGTCACCTTAGATACGGATCTATTTGTAAATACCCTTTCTATAATTTATGCGTGACGTCATCCGCTGGGGGCGTGGCTTCACCTATTAATCATGCCTATAAAGTGGGGGGGCTTGTAGTATGGATCCCTAACTTACATACATAGTTAACATACAACACGGATACGACATGGAGTCACTCATACAACTATTTCTAGTAATATCTACATAATATGAGATTCAAATGACAATCACATGACAATACAGTATACAGGTAAACATAACAGGCACAGTTATAGCACAAAATATATGTACACTGTGTACATACATACATTTGTAAGATATACTGATATTAAAACGATGAATTTTTTGACGCCTTCCTCAATCCGTACATTCCCTACGTTAAGTATTAATAATTTTCATTTTGAATGTACAAATAGTAGAAGCGTCTCTTTGGCCCCACGCTCTGCGCATGCGCAGGAAATGACGACATCAGATGATGAAATATTGCGAAATGGTTCTGATGCAATATTGTGAAATAGCCATGTTTTTACCGATTGATTATATTTTAAGGACATGACATGAACAAGCACGTGTTTAAGATGTTGCGAAATAATACTATGTTTAGAATGAACAGACAGACGGATTTCTGAACGAGCGTATTTCTAAACTCTCCAGTTTCAGAGATCCTTTATCAGAATAAAACATCTTCAGTCCGTAAGCGCAGTAAGAATGTCTAATCCACGGGGTCAGTATGTATTGTTTCTCAATAAACACAGGTGATATATGAATTTCAGTGTGATGAAATAGACGGAGAATACGACTGAATTAAAACTATTATAACATTTAAAATAGTTATCGGATTGCATGAACTTTTACACTGTCTAAAGGATCACATATCCAGCTACAATATGTTGTTGGGCATAATATGTTTCATACGACAATAAAGAATTCATAATAAAGAGGTACTGTCGTTCGCAGACTAGTTTTTCCTGATAAAACACGATACTTTAACGTATTATCTCTGAAATAACGTGTGTTTTTTTAATGAATTAATGAAGAAATGCGTTTTTAGATAATTCATTTATACATCTACAAAGTGACTTCTTAACGCGAGTGTGCTTTCCGGAAATTTTGTAGATTTGCGATTAATACAATATTAATAGCATCGGTGTACACTACATACACAGAATAAATTGCCCTAGCGTTGGCTCAGTCAAGTGTAATTGTGATTGACGGGTTTTCCGAACAGGAATTTAGGAAAACTGTTGACTCAATAATTTGCACTGTATGCACGTTGAAATAAAATGTGGTTCATGTAATGTCTTGTACAAACGAAAATCTGCTTGGTGTAACCGAAATAAAAGTTATTGGGAACACTTGTAAAGAAAAATAAATTAAAGTATCTTTTATATTTATTATTTTATTATTATTATGCATAATATATGACAATAACAAGGTAGAATAAAATGGTATTGTCTCTGTCATGTATTCAGTCTAATAAATCGAAATATCAGTCTTTCTCATGAATAAGTTAGAAGAGCTGCGCTTCTTTGTTTCTTCATACACATAACGTGTTCTGTTCTGTTTCATATTTTTTCTTTCTATAATTATTTTCCTTACATCTTTGTCGAATCGGTAAAACTAACATTGATGAGCCTGCGTGTTCGCGATGTGTCTGTTTATAGTTCAAGCTGTTTAATGACTGGAAACGTATTGTTTTGTTCATACATTTCGCAATCTACGCACACTTGTCAGCATCGTAAAACCCTTCGTCCTCATCTGGACACTGATGGTTTTCACAATACGATTTACAATAAAGTAACAATGTCCACATAACATATCGCAAGGCTCCTTGTAATAAAAACAAGGCACTTTTTATAGGGTTACATAATGAAACGATCTAAAATTAATATTGAATCAGAGTTGAAATGATTCTAACAATATAATGAGTCAATAAAGTCCGTGTACACTCATATATTAACACGTTCACGTATTAATAGTCTTTGGCATTTCTAGAATCTCTTTGTTCAGTTAGTACGTACACTTCGTTGCTAATTATAGAATCCAAACTTCACAGTTATTTATATAATTCTACCGTCATAGTTATTTATACCTAACACTTAACATTGAGAGCACCGGACGCTTTCTGTTAATAGTATTACAATTGTAATACGCAGCTGATAGATCGACATTTATAACAACTGTATACACACCAACATCACCAACAATAACAACAATAACAACAACCACAACATACCATCATAACAAAATGGTACACCAGTTCTCTGTTTTCTTTTCATTAAAGTTTGCTTGTTTGAACGTATTTTCTATCAGACTTCTATTGTATGTTCTGTTGATGGTGGACCTCAAAACATCGTTGTCACTCAGCAGTAAGTTTTCTGTATTATCCAACCAGTTAGAGACGATGGTTACAACCGTATCAAACACATGTTTGAACTCAACTTCTGTGCCTTCTTCATGAACATATTTCCAAAGCAGACAACAAAGTAATCACAAGACATCGTGTTGCATGTATGGAAAGTTTATTTGACAAATGTTATATATACTCTTTCCGACGACTCCAGCACCTTATAACCTACAATGATCTAGAATGTATCGACCATTCAAAAAGACCATCAAAAAGGACACTAAGTCAAGGTGTGTTTTCTCAGTGTATTGTTATTATTTCATCGATTAGGTTTCACAATGTCCGTACAGTTACTCCTCCTTCTCCTCCTTCTCCTCCTTCTCCTCCTTCTCCTCCTCCTCCTCCTCCTCCCGCTCTCTATTTGCGTGCGTTCGTGCGTGCGTGCTTCCGTGCGTGCGTGTATGTGTGTATGTATGTATATGTGTATGTATGTATGTATGTGTGTATGTATGTGTGTGGTAGCAGTATTAGTAGTAGTTGTAGTAGTTGTAGTAGTAGCAACAGTAGTTAGACATGTAAATTACAATTCACTTGACTGAGCCAACGCTAGGGCATAATCTGTGTATGTAGTGTACACCGATGCTATCAATAATGTATTAATCGCAAATCTACAAAATATCCGTAAAGCAACTCGCATTAAGAAATCACTTTGTAGATGTATAAATGAATTATCTAAAAACACTTTTTGTCAATAATTCATTCATAAAAACACACGTTACTTCAGAGATAATACGTTAAAGACGCCAGTTTTATTAGGGAAAACTAGTCTGCGAACGACAGTACCTTTTTATGCCTGTTATAAATTTCTTTATTGTCGTATGAAACATAATATGCCCAGCAACAAAATTGTAGCTGAATATGTGGTCTTTCAGACAGTGTAACATGCCTTGCAATACGATAACAATTTTAACAGTTATACTAGTTTAATTATGTCGTATTCTCCGTGTGATATTTCATCACACGGACGTTCATATATCACCTTTATTTATTGAGAAACAGTACACACAAACTCCGTGGATAAGACATTCTAACTGCGTTTAATGATTGAAGATTTTTTATTCTGATAAAGGATCTCTGAAACTGGAGATTTTAGAAATACGCTCGTCAGAAATTCTTCCGTCTGTTCATTCTAAACATAGTATTATTTCGCAACATCTTAAAACGTGCCTGTTCATGTGTTGTCCTAAAAATAGAAACATTTCACAATCGGCAGAAACATGGCTATTTCACAATATTTCATCGGATACATTTCGCAATATTTAATCATCTGATGACGTCATTTCCTGCGCTTACGCAGAGCGTGCGGCCAATGAGACGCTTCTACTACTTGTGCAGAAGCGCATCGATATGCATCTGACATCAAATAAACATTCTTGACCTCTAGGTCACAAATAAATGTGACTTTACAACAATAAAATAACAGCAGGTGTATAAAAAACAGACACCAAAATAGGCATATTCCGTTCTAGGGCCTCTCGCCAAAATGTTGTTCTGATGCCTTCCTGCTAAAAATTACGTTTTTGGGCCTTCCCGTTAAATTGAATGTGCAGCTCAAAACATCGTCATTAAAGACGGGTTCGAACCTCCCTCCAAACTGTCGTATTTGTTACGTTTACTTCGATTTTTCAATCCAAAATGATGTACCTCCAGTTTCTGCAATAAGGATTTACTTTATTAGATGCAGCTTAATTACGAACGTTTATATACTTCGAGATATATTTGTATTGAAGTGGCAGGGGCGTAGCGTGACCTGTTTTCAACATACTCTTAATACGATGTGCGAAGAGTCGAGTGACGAGGTTTGGGAGTAAGTTCCACAAGCGGGGTTCGGCGCGTGGCTGCCCCCGATATATTTGTTTTCATTTTGGACCAAAATGGAGCTCGTACAAGCGATATTTGGCAGTAATAAAGACATGTTATGCTTATAAAACATAGTAATTGTCCCCCTTACACACCCGCCCCCACACCACTCTATGATGTTTTATTTCATTATTTCAACTTTTTAGGATTTTTATTTGTTTAAAACCGCACCTACTATTGAATTGTCCTATCATATAGACGCCAAATGAAATGAGTAGATACGTTTACATGTGTCCTATGTAGTACATATTGCGCGTACATACATACTAACATTGGCGCTTTATGAAATCTTTCTTTGAAAGAAAAGGTGTACTCGTAACATATTTCGTTGCATACCATTATTCAACCGATCAATTCAAACAACGACCATAGACGAACGACTAAGAGGTATGCGATGTTAATTTAGAGCTTATAGTACGGAGTGAATATGGAATGGATTTTAAAGGTTAAACGACAGGAGAGGAACTGATAGAATGCCTCTAGGTTTAAAGGTAGCTTTTCCCGATATTGTGTATTGCCATAGTAAGGGGCGAAACAAAATACAAAAAGAAAACCATGTTATTTTAATATTTATTCAACCTTTGTGTGCGCAATGATACATCATATATTATCATCCATCTATAAATCCAATTTTATATCTCAAATTACACGAGTTCTGCCATTGTTATTATTAAACACGTTACACATATGAGAAATTGAACCAATGAAGTTTATGATACATCCGTTTTGTCCATGTTTTCTTCAGTATCAATTTCTGTAGGAGAGTACTGGCTTGGAATCTTGTAGAAGGGAAATCGTCGTTCAGTAAATACATATTTCATCGCTTCATCGCTTTCTTAGTTGACGAGATCCCCAGATTGTTGATTGTTTCTTTGATAGCTTTATAAACAGGATTATTTGGATGACTCTGTACCAGTTTGTGTCATAAAGGCGACCATAATCGACTTTTGGTATGTACTTTTCAACTTCTCATAGACTCGTGAATAGACGCCCTTTTCCATCATACCCTCGTCCGTAAAATGAAATATAAAAAAGATCAGACAGGGAAAGTAGCATTCAAGGAGGACAGTCAACCACAAAAACACAGACACAAACACGGAAACAGACAAGCAAGAAGGCAAAAGTAATAATGAATGCAAACGATATCACAAACACAAAAGGGTTGACAATAGGGCTACCGCCTTGGAACGGTCAGTGGCAAAGTAGGCCACTGGGAGTTTCTTAAAAAAACAACGAAAAACTGGCACTGTCCGAATGCTTTGTCTATGATACTCTGCGTTGGATTAAATTCTTCCCACTGTGTCAGAGTTCTGCGTATCACTCTCGTTACCTATATTGGTTACGTCTTCTTTAGAATGTTCACCATCCGAATACACTTAACGTATTGTGAACAAACTAATAAGTCAGGACGTTTAGTATATCCTCCTGAGCAAGATCCCAGAATTTTCCCAAATTTCATAAAAGATAACATTCGCATGGTACTTGATCGTAGTATGTTTTTAGCACTGGCATTTAGAGCAGGTATTTTTCAGTTTTATTAAGACCTTTGCATCAGCGTTTACTGGTGATTGCCTTATCAATGTTTCAAACGATGTCGCTTTTGAGTCCGTAATCATTGTGCACATCGACCTCGGTTTTAAACTTGCAGGGCAATATCCTGTCATTTCAAAGTCATGACCTTTATTTGAAGAATCAATTTGTGTACCAAAAAATGAAAAAAACATTTTCCAGTCACGCCACCGCCGATCTTCGTCGTATTCAGTCACGGTAATATAGTATCTCCCTTTGACCTGTTGTCCGAACGTTTCTAAACATGTATGTACGTCGGTACGAGCAAAATGAGCTGTGCCTTTAAACATGCATTCAATCATGTCAATTATACATTTCATCAGCGTTCAAGGTCGTTGTTTAAATGTGTCTTTTGATTACCTATATGAAATATACGTCGCGTGGATACTTTCACGTTGATGCAGCGCTGATAGTTGCATCAATTTCTTCTCCCGTTAAACAATCTAGGCATCCAGTGGGCACTGACCTTTCTCATGTTTAAGTCCTTCTTTAACATTCTACGAACAGAAGCAATTCCCACATCTACAGTACTGTAAAGATCATGCGCAACATGAGTGTACATGAGAGCTCGGTTCCTTTCGAAATCCGATCAGATTCAATCATGCATGAGTTATGGCCCTTGAATGTCTAAAGAATAGGATTTCTGCAAATACGTTTTCAGTGGCGATATGACTAAAACAAAACAAACGTCATTGTATTAGGATAAGTATATAAAGAAATACACGTCGTCTTTGATGAAAATAATTGTATGGTTTTATGAAATACACGTCGTCTTTGATGAAAATAATTGTATGGTTTGATAATTTAAAAGAGATGTCTGTGGTACATATTTATATAATCACTTCTACTCGCACATTTATGAACGGCCTTTGATATTTACCATAATGTAATGTGAGAAAAAGTTGCAAACAAATATTATGGTAATCGAATTATTTACTCTTCAACTGTGCACGTAATGAAAGCAATTATTAAAACAAGTCTAATTACATCAAAATCAATATTTTGCAGACAAGGTTTCTATAGATTAACAAGTGTTTGCCAAGGATAATTTTTATTATTGGTTTAAATATTGCTGATTAGTCATGTACTCTGCTGTGTTAAGATTTGTGAATGCCACTTGAAATCTGCTAAGTGTTTGTCACACCTTTAAATTGTTACGTTATTTAGTGATGTACGGTACGGCACGGATTCAATTTATTATCCAATTACATCTGATATATATATATTTCATGTATGCATGCTAATTGTTCTAATATATGATATAAATCAATTAATAAGCATTATTATTTGTCGTTATACACACCCTTCACACACTGATAATATACCGAAAATCTTTAATACAATCGTTACTAAATTATTCATAGCTACTTTCGGTATTGTCCGTTCTACACACCTGCTATTTCGTTATATTTCTGAATGTACGGTACGGTACGGCGTTTAACCCTATCATTTTGAAGAGGCTTGTTCACGTTATAAGACATATGCGCATTAATTTGTACATGATCATATCTCTTCAAAAACAGCGTATTAATTAAACTTAGATTAAAATTACTTAATGTTTGCCAACGCTTACATATTTATCAATATTTTGTCAATATACTAATCTTGTGCCATTTACAGCCTTGCAAATGGTATTACCTTTATCGCGCTGTAATCTGGTGATCTTTGGTTTCTGACGGGTGCCCGACAACACCCTCCAAAAATGATGACTCCGTTTAACTGATTAAAGGATGTATCCTTTATATGTAACTAGATACGACGGAAATATGTATTTATGCGCATTGTTTATTCTGGGGAATAACTAACAAGGATTAGTCAGAATAGTGTCGATATATGCCACAATGTGACAGATTATTCACAAGAGTGTGAATGTTTTTGTTTTATTTAAAATCATAGTCATGTAATATTGCATGAACCATTGTAATATGATGTAACTAGATACGACGGAAATATGTATTTATGCGCATTGTTTATTCTGGGGAGTAATTAACAAAGACTAGTCAGAATAGTGTCGATATATGCCACAATGTGACAGTTTATTCACAAGAGTGTGAATGTTTTTGTTTTATTTAAAATAATAGTCATGTAATATTGCATGAACCATTGTAATATGATGTAACTAGATATGACGGAAATATGTATATTGTTTTGTACCTGGACTCAGAACTCAGTACTAGGGACATGTTATGTCGTCTAACGGTCTAAGGAATCTGACGGAATCAGACGGATTGACGGATTAGACCTAGCACACTCTAGATGTTGTGTGCGTTCTGGGAATTGAGAATTATTTGAAATGCACGCTGACTCAGTTTATGATTATTATACACAATCGCACCATGATATTAAACAGTTAGTTCCAAATCCGATAATCAATCAGATCACGTCAACCTCAACATGTGTTTTAAACTGACCAAGGTAAATACAGAACAACAAAATCCGCCGATCTCGTCACCACCCCGTCGTCTGCTAAAGTCGCCGTTGGATTTCAATCACATATCTGCAACACTTAATGATATAATGTGTATGCAATATGAAACATAAGAAGAAAAAAATGGAATGCGGCAAGAGAGAATGTAGTTAATCAAACAGAACAATGAAAGTCAACGGAGCAATGCAGATTGTTGAAATGCAGACCTCAAAGTTATACGATTCAAGACATGTACTCATCAAATATCAAGCACAATATTAGTTATTGGGTTTGTTACTGACCCCCTACAGAAATATGTGGGGTCAGTAAGATTTATATGGGGCGAGGCGATACTGACCCCCTACAGAAATATGTGGGGTCAGTAAGATTTATAGGGGGCGAGGCGATAGCCGATTCCTCCTATACATCTGACTGACCCCACATATTTCTGTAGGGGGTCAGTAACAAACCCAATAACTGATTTATTGCATCGAGCACCTTTTTTAAGGCAAACGCCGATATTTAACCCATTATAATGGAGCGTCAACGTCATTGAGACGTCACGACCGGTACAGTTTAAAAATATTATTACATTTACTTATTATGTTTGTTACTAACGATTTAAAGAACTATTTGCAAATGATTTAAACTTTGAATCAAAATTGTAGTCCATATTGTTTGAGTGACCCTCTATGAAATCTACTGACCCACTATAGAATAATAGAGGGTCACGATGTGACCGCTCTAATCCAATGAAATTCCTAGGATTTTGTGCGAGGTGCAATAATGATACATAGACAATTAAGTGCAATGATTAGTTAATGCTATTCTAAGGCATATAAGTAACGCACTGGCAAGGCAAGAAAAGTAACGAGTTTCCGCGAATCCGTTGAAAATGACCTGTGAAGAGGTTACTTAGAATTAGACAATATATCTACACGTGCTCTAATTTACAACATTCAGCAATAACAGAGCGGTGGGTGGGGAACCCTTATTAACATGTAAACCCACTAGTCTTTGTACTACAATATTAACTAGTTTATACAAAATAGTGTACACTTAGAAGACAAAGGCGAGTGAAAAATCGCGTGAAAAAAATAACAGCGGGAAAAACACGTGCGAAAACTCAGTGTCAGGAAAAAGTCTAAAAACACCGCCTCATTTCTACATGTACACTACTCCAAAGGATCAGTAAGTAATAACACTCCTGATTCGTAACAAGGAGAGTAAACAATAATGAAAACTAGTTTTATCTTGTACTTCAGGGCATATATACGATTGGAAAATAATGTGTGAAGTAAACAAACTGTATTCTCCTCCTTATCTATGAGGTATACACACTTTTGATTATTTTGTTCAAATAAATTCACCATGAATCTTAAGAATTAGTGTGTTTTTACTGGCATAGAACAGAGGACTGTGTTCTCTCTCAAAATGGGTGTGTAATTATACCTCCTTTTTATGACCAAAATAATGAATTAAGCGAATATTATTGTTTAATAAAACACAATCACATCATTGAGTCTGTTTACCCATAGAAATATACTTTTTTCCAGGTACACTGCCCGTACAATGTGTGATTGGATTCACCATAATAGAAGACTACCTAGTCAAATCTCAGTATGACGAACGTGCAGATTTGACAACAGTTAATGTTATCTTTAAAAATGAGCATTTACTGGAGAAGCTTTACAATGTCTCAAAAATATGCATGCAAATCGGTCGGTTCCAGTATGAAACATCGGATGGTCAGAAAGAATTCCAGTAAGCATTTTTATCAGTTCATACTTTAGTTGTTTTTCTTTTCTATCTAGGGTTCTAAATGAAGGCCAGTTTTACTTGTATCGTAGTGATAACGTGGTCCCAATATTGGTTTTGATTGGTAGTTTCTATACGTAGGTTAACCTACGTCTACTAGCAACGTCTCTTTTACTATCAATGGCGATTTTCCATGACTATTGAGCACCACCTTGTGGCAAGCGGTTTCTATGTATAAGCTATTTGTAAGCTGTTTTAACACATATATTTTGAAGAAATTATGTAAGATTTTAACATTTTAAGCTTTTGCATTTTATTTTTGTATTATTTTTTTTGTTTTATTTGAAGTTAATATTATTTAACATTTTACCCGCCAAATAACGTCAACATTACACTACACAACCGTTTATCAAAACGTTCCGCTGTGTTCAGGTCATATAATAATGTGTATGTGTCGATTACCAGTATAGGTTCATTCACGGGTTATTAAAATGTCCCTGATAGTATGTAATGTTTTTCATAATTGCCCATGGTAAGGTAGAAATTAATAGTTTCTTTGAGTTTTTCACTTTTTTAACTCAATATATTGCACACGGTAGAAGTGACGAAAAGTTTATTTGAGTATTGCTAATGCACACGCATCCCGAATCCCGTACACGTGAACATTTCTAATGGATGCAAAAGGAAAATGTGTTTGTCATAAAATATTTAGAAAGCATGTCGAAAAAGTTTTGAAAAAATAAATAAAACACGCCGAGCATATATATAATTTAATCAACGCAGCGAGATGAACGATGGCTATTCAAATAATCCATTAATTCTTTGACGTAAAGCTTTAACATTCATATATATCCAAATCATAAAAAATCAAACGAATTAAACAAAATTCGACACCATGTCTTGTTACGTTGCAATGTATGACCTAATTAGAGAGAAACCCATATAAGGAGCAGTCCAAAATGTGACGTCATTATGTTATATTATTATATTATATATGTAGCCGGTATTCCAAATACAACATCTGTACAGCTTTTCTAAACCTACCTACGACGACGTATATATATATATATAAATATATATATATATATATATATATCTTACATATTTTGAGAATCCAATCGTTATAGACACAATATAAACGGCTTTAACCAACTAGGCTAACCCCAAAACTGGAAGGTCGGCTTAAGAGTTACCAACTCATAATTCATTTTACGCATATTTAATCAAGGATATTTTAATAACCCGAGAACGAACCTATACTTGTAATCGACACATACACATTATTATTTGACCCGAACACAGCAAAACGTTTTGATAAACGGTTGTGTAGTATAATGTTGACGTTATTTGGCGGGTAAAATATGAAATAATATTAACTTCAGATAAAACAAAAAAGTTAATATAAAAGCTTACACATAAAATTACATATTTTCGTCAAAATATATGTGTTAATAAATAAAGAATACCGATATATATTAAATAAATATGTCTTTCGGAATGACTATGCTATTTGTTTTTTAAATACTTTGAATATGTATGCTTATCTCCATCGAATTCATATAATCTCTTTGCGACGCTGTGATATACTAAAACACATTATTATCCAACAATGCTGTAACAGGTGTATTTAATGCAAACCATGGATAATACAATAATCTAATTAAATGGTATGTATAACATGTTTCATCCTTTATAACGTTAGGTTGTTCTTGATTTTCAAAGCGACGTCACTGCAAACAAATATCGTGTTCTGTTGCGGCAAGAGTGGGGTTGTACAGACTCGTATTTCTTGAAATCTGTTTTAAATATTTACTAACATTAAAGAGAAAATGTAGACCTTTATTATCATATAATTTAATTTACTTGCTTTAATGAAAGTGCATTAACTATTACAATGTCCACGTAATATCTGAACGGCCCTCGTACTTCTCTGCTGATGTATACTTCTAGCACGCCGTGTTACAAATGAGAATATGTAAACGTTGATATACACATCGAACATGAAATGTAGTATTCAAGACTACAGACCACAAACACGCACAGAAACAAACAACAACTACAAAGATAAATAAAAGGCAAGATATGACATCTCACACATAAAAGGGTTGACAATAGGGCCACCACCTTGGAACGGTCAGTGGAAAAAAGGTCTCAGGGGGTTTAAACCAGGTTCTAATGTGCTAATGTGCCCCAAACATAGTATGTTTTGAATATAAAATGTTTAGTAGGAAGAACTAAGAGTACAAATTGGGAATAATGTGTTTCGTAAGAAATAACGTTCGGGCGTGTACTTGAAAATCCATTTATGACAACTTGGCTTTTCAATATGTTTTAAAGGGACAAATGACAATCATGATTTGTTTAAAATCCGACGTCCCGTTAGTTTGCGTACATTACTGGCATACTTGCAATCGTTAAAATTAAGTATTAAAATAGTTTAAAGCAAATTGCTTTGACCATACGCCGCTGGCCATGGAATGGTGTGAAAATACCTCATTGCAGGTTCCATGTTCACTATATCTTCGAGATGGCTGAAATAATTTGTGCTATGTATATTTTAAATATTGAGTTCTGCTCAACCCGGGGCTAGTGGACGTGAACGGTAGGAAGCACTTTTCATTATCGTTCTCAATCAAACCGAGACTACAATATTTTCTGTACTTGTCCTGTTTGACGATTTTCAAATTTCTCTATACCTTTTTTACTTATTTCTAACTATTGATTATATTACACCAATAATATCAACATATTGGCTACAAAAACGAAAACAATTAAAGACTCAATTGTTTAGTTAATTGTTTGCAACAGTTTTTCAGTCAAAATGATACAGGATTAATAAACTGTGGTGCTAATTTAAATGCTTGATATACAACTTAAGATTGCCGTTTGTACTTTCATCAGTGTACTTACTATTATTATCGCATGTTGTCTTTCTTTACAAATTGTGTATGACCATCGTTTTGCATGTTTTGTGGGTATATCGCTTAGCATTCGTAATGACTTTGTATTTTTCTTCAATTTGTGTTGTTACTTCTTCTCTTGCACTATAATAACAAGTGTATGTTACATGTATGTAGCTTTCTGAATAAACACTATATTATCTTATATATGTTTAGCTGTTACACTATCTACATATGCAGATTCTCTATATAGTTTCCACTTCATCGTCAACTTGGTTAGTTATCTAACACATTACAACCAAAACAACTCATATTATTGTAGAAGAGAATTTTACATTGAAAATTCCCAAGATCTATGAGATATCAAAGACAATCTTTTTCGCAGGTAAAATTTGTGTTTTTAACCAATATTGGAAAGTGAATAATTTCTATCCACCGAATTCCCGTTTAAGCGCCTTTGGGAGGGTGGTGGTTTACGGTTTTCGTAATTACTAACTTTTATGAAATCTACATCATGAACAATATGAAACACTTGCTTCATTTTTCTATATGATGGATCAACATTGCTTGCCACGAATTTGATTCATGAAGAGTTCGTGATGCATACCTACCATTCACTAGAGGAATTTATACGTACCACGATTTTAAATGCATTTTGCATCATCTTTTTCTCAAATTGTATCAATCATGTTTAGAGCGGTGACTGAATGTAATTATATTATTAAATTGATTATTTATTTTTAATTTTATTTGATGAATATGTTAAAAATGTATTAATGAGTTTTCATAGGATTTCTTTGTCAAAAGTGTACATTCCATTTAAAAGATATGAAATAAATTGTAACCGGCGTACTTATAAATGTCGTCTAGTATTTGTGTAATTACTTACCAGATGTATATGAACCCACATTTGACAAAACCATCCATGCGTTGACACCAAATTAAAAAGAGCTATGAGGCGGAAACAGCGGGAACACTGGCGGGCGAAGAAAACCAAGAAACAAAAAGATTGGGACAAGTACAAGAGACTTCATGCACATAAGGAGTCCAGACAAGCCGAAAGCTCCTATGTACAGAACATAATCTGCGACGACCTATGGAAGAATCCAAAATGTTTCTGGGCATATGTCAAAAGTAAAAGACAAGAATCAGAAGGGGTATCATCGTCGTTGAAATGATGGTTTTCTACAGTGTGACAGCACCCAACGCGATGATATTTTCACTCCGTGTATACAAGGGAAGATACAGATGATATTCCTGACAAAGGCCCTAGTCCTTACCCAACCATGAGAAACATCCGTATCAACCAAGCAGGTGTCACGAAACTGCTAAAAGACGTAAAGCCACACAAAGCATCAGGACCATAGAGAATACCTACCTTCATTCTGAGAGTTGCCGCCGAAAAAATAATTTCTCCTATCCTTTCGATGATAGTTAAGTCTTTATTGGAAATAAGTGATGTGCCAGCAGACTGGAGAGAAGCACTTTTCGTACCATTATTCAAGAGTGGTGATAAACACCTAGCTTAAAATTACAGACCCGTCTCACTTCCCTCAGTCTCAGGTAAGGTCCTCGTTCACAGTGATATCATCACCCATCTTCTTCAAAACAGCATTCTCTGTGACAATCGACATGGTTTCATCTCAAAGATATCTTGTGAATCACAACTTATCACAACGCTAGAAGGGATCGCCAGCAAGTTACGCTCCGGTAATGACCAGATAGATGTTATTCCCCTCAATTTTGCAAAAGCATTAGACAAGGTACCGCATAGGCGCCTTTTATCATAAACCCAAATTTTACAGTATCAGGAGAAATAACCTTAGCTGGATATAGTCGTATTCTGAGCTACAGAACGCAGCAGGTCATCATGGAAGGTAATAGATCTTCAATGGCGGACGTAATATACGGAGTACCACAGGGAATAGTCCTGGGACCGCTATTATTTGTAGTCTTTGGTAATGATCCACTACATCTGACACCAGGCTATTTTCTGATGACGGCTTTATATACCGACACATCAGAAGTCCTAAAGATGCAAGGATAGTGCAACAAGACCTTAACTCACTATGCAAATGGGAAAGTACGTGGTTGATGAAATTCCATACAGGTCCTCATCATCTGTACCAACAAGAAGTTCAGACATAACACTCAGTACGAGCAGCATTGACACACTCTGGAAAAGATGGACAGTGCAAAGTACCTTAGTGTAACAATAAGCAACGACCTCTCTTGGAAGAAGCATTTAAACAACGCCACATACAAGGCCGTAGACTGGCTAAGTCCTTATGTTTGATAATGCTTATACTATTTGAGACAACTGAAGCTATCATCAAATAAAATAGTCTGCATTAAGTCCCCTTTGAATTATTGTTTTCAAACATAAGGACTGGTAATAGCCGTATTTCTACTCTCTGAAATTTCAGGGAGTAAAATGACCTAACGGCCAGAGATCCTGATTTGCCACTAATCTACAGGTGTTACTGCAGTCAAGTTTATTGCTCCCTTATCTCAAGATCAGGTTTAAGTAACTGTAACTTGTGCCATTTGAAATAATTAAATTACCTACACTGTACAAAAACAAAATTTATGTACAAAAACATGTTTTATTTATCACTAAATATGGATAATGCTATTAAGGATGTTGGATGTGCAGGTTTTGACATTTTTGAGTCTACGATTTTTATTTTTTAAATCATAGTTTTAATTGACAACAGAACTGGTTCATTGTTTGCATTCTAGTAGATATGATTATAATGTAGGATTTAAGACCGTAACATATGAAATTTTAAGCAATTTATTTTTTCATATTTTTTCCGTCATTTGTGATCATTTTTTGTTGTCAACAAAATATGTAGCTCTGAGTAGAATTATTTTTTTTTGCCATAGAAAAGAAATAAGATTTTTGTTTTTCAGTAGTGGAATACATGTATAAAAGTAGATGCTGAGATAATTTTATATTCGATCTCTATGTCAAAAGTATGTGTACAGTATTGTACAGTGAAAATGTCAAAATAACTCCAAAATGTATGTAATTTAAAGATGTTTTAATAAACAATTCATTAGAAGCTCGATGACCTTTATATTTTTTATTTGTTTTTCAAGAAATGTCATAGGACCTTGTTATATAAAAGTTTTAAAACAAGTTGAGCATTAGAACATACTCTAAAATGGGTGGGGTACGGTCCATATATAGTTGCTTTTTAAAGTAAAAAGACGAATGAGGATTACAATTGTCTATGTATGTTTTGAAAGGTATGTATATATGTAATCTAAAATTAATCGTTGTTTTTCAATAAATGTAATGTTATGAAAAATATTGTGAACATGTTCAATGATTCTATGTTTCTTCTTTTTAGTGGAATTTTGGAGTTAGAAATATGTGTCTTCTTCAAAGACGTCTAGTGGGTAAACAAGTGTGATGACCTACCCTTTTTTGATAATTTTGTATTTAAATGATACCAAAGAAGCTTTAAATATCAATAAAAAAATCTCAGCACTACATCCTTTTCCAGCCAACCTCCTTAAGAGAGCTCTTATGAGCATATTAAACCAAATCAAGAATGTCATGTGAAGGAGTATCATAATGGAATGGATGTTTTATTATTATTTTCCCAACAGGAAGTGGGAACAGTTTAACATTCGAAATCACACCGTTATTAGTTTAGATACTAAGATACTGAAAATATAAACCTTGTAAGAAAAGGTGTCAAATCTGTGTATCTGCGGGGCATTTACTATTTAGCAACTAGAGACGGTACGCTCATGTCATTAGAAGGACTACATAAAGGAAAAGCTGATATATTAGCATGTAATAGGAACCAAAGATATAATTTGATTTGGCCTAAGTAATCTATTTGCACACTTTCTGCAACTTTTGTCAATATGGACTTCCTCTGCGGCCCTTCCTCTGACATGAATATGTAATAGTTTTTCAATTAGAAAAAAAACAGCTCAGTTTTTGCCATTACCATGGAACAGGCGTTTGTTTGTTCTTTGGATTTTAAATTAATTCTCCACAAAAAACAAAGGTATATAATTTAGTTGAAGGTGTTAATTTAACACAAAATAGAACCTTTTGTAGGAGTTGTAAAATCTATTTAATTAGTGTTCATTATTTTAACACTAATAAAAACCTTTGTAGGAGTTTTAACTTCCATTTCATTCAAAAAATGTTCATAAACTTCATATATATAAATAGTATAAATAAAACCACGTTGATAACTATTGCTTCAATGTACTTCCACTACAAAAACAATTCTACTGTAGAAAAATACACACGTTCACAGCCAACTATTTGTATCACTTGGAGATTAAGATAACACCAGATGTTATTGTATGGATGTAACATGCTGGCACAAACTGACCACATAGCTGTAGACTGACACCTCATGGTACACTCGCTTATTTATGACCCACAGAGCAGTACGGCTATCACCAGTCTCAGTGGTTCAGATCTATTCAGAAATGATTGGGATTTTAAGATTTATTTTGATTCTAATTGCAAAATATTAAAAAAATAAAATAACCACTGGGACGACAGCCAGTCTAACAAGGCCGCAAAAACACTCGGTTTCCTGGGACGCAATCTGTACAACTGTACAAAATAAGTTAGACAGGCTACATACTCTTCCATCGTCATTCTGACAATTGAATACGCATCTACTGTAAAGGACCTCTACACGAACGACGATATTGACAAGCTGGAACAGATCCAGAGAAGAGGAGCACGTTTTGTTCTGAATAACTATATTGACAGAACGCCCGATTGTGTTAAGAACATGCTCCGGGATCTTAACTGGACACCATTAGCAGACAGACGTCGACCATCAAGACTCATCATGCTCTACAAGATACAACACATATTGGTGGACCTTATCCCCATACTTCAGCCTAATTATACAAGAACAAGAGGAGCCCAGCGCTTGTATCGACCAGCAACACAAAGCAGGGACTATCAGAACTCTTTCTATCCAAGGACGATACAGGACTGGAACAGACTACCGACTGTGACCACAGAGGCCACGACACTGGAGAGATTCACGGCTGCCATCCGAAGCTCGGCAGTCGTGTCTACGGGCTACTAGATATCACGGCCGTGTACATAGTTTTAAACTGTAAATTGCGACACATTTTAACTGTAAATACAATCGGAAGAGGTCTCATTCATCCCCAGGTCAACAATACAGTTTTAACGAAGACTTCTGACCTAGTTCCGGAAGAAGAAAAATAATTACGCTTTAAACTGTATTTGGTTTGTATCAGTATAGTATCTCAATATTTAAAAAATATGTAAAGCTGTAAAGGCAACTTCTGTTTGAGTGTTTACTACTAATTTGAACAAGGGTACATTTACTTGGAAACATAAACAAAAAATAAAAAGTGACATATGCATCCATGAACTTATGTACAGAATATTGAAAAGTAATAGTATGTATAAAGCCATTCATGTTTCTGTGGTATAGAATGAAACCTGGACGGTGACATTTGGTGTTTGTCTGCAATCTTGTCTTGTCGTGCCCTCACTGGTTTGTTCTTTTGTTGCTCTGGCTTCTGCCAAGTCACTGAGTACCTTCTTTGTGGCTTTCTAGGCTATTTTGTTTGTATTTATATATACACGAGCATCTTTGTACTTGTTTTACTTATAATGCCTATTAATGCTGCCTTGCTGGTGAGAGAATAGTTCATGGCGGGGATTTCTTTATTTACACCGTCCCGTTTTATTGGGATGACAGTAAGGTAAGTGTAAAGTTTGGTGGACCCAATAACCTGTTTTAAACCCCAGCAGCCTTTTTTGCCACTGTCCGTTCCAAGGCGGTAGCCCTATTGTCAACCCGTTTGTGATTGTAATGTCTTATTTGGCCTTTTATTCATATTTAAAGTTGTTCTTTGTTTCTGTGTGTGTTTGTGGTTGAATGTCGTCCTTGAATGCTGCTTTTCCTGTTCTATTTGTATATTTAATTTTGATTTCTTTGTAAGACTAACCGTAAAGTGTCATGAACATTCATAAAGAAGTTTCAGATGAATAGTCACCAAACTTGCTCTCTGTATAACACTATATAAACAAAGATGGCCACTGGCGGCCATGTTTGACATTAAATCCAAATAAATTGTATTTAGGACGAGCTACATGTTATATCAATCCTTTTGGTAAATATTTCAAGTCAATACAAATAATTTCTTATGTTTTGTTTAGAAATACTTACCTCACGATTGTATCTTTAAAATATATGTTTAGCAGCGCCGGCCATCTTGAATTCCATGTCAACCTGATCTTAACACCGGACCAACAAGACAAAAGAACAACAGTTCCGTGAAATGTCATGGAATTCATCAGGTAGTTTCGAAAGTCTCCGCGAAATCGTTTACGCACGGACAGACAGACAGACAATGTACCTCGCCATAAGAACGTCTGATCTCTTTATCTGTTCTGATCTCTGATCAGTAGACTGAGCTAACAATAAACAAAGTATATTATTTGTCATGGTCATCTGGTCATTGTATTTCTCTTTTTGTGATTGAATAGGTTTTTCGTCAATGTGTTGCATAACATAAATCATATTTGACATACTTGTACGTAAACATTACAAACATATATGTGTATAGGAGGTATAGAAATCTGTAGCTTTTCCAAATCAGTATCACTTTAAATATTCTGTCGGAGAGAGACTTTTCATGTTTTTAACGTTGGTAAAACGTATCCTGTTTAAGCTCTAACGCTTGCTGGATTGCTATTTGTTTATATAATTTGTTTAACAAAATATAAAGACATAACATGTTTTGACATATGTTGAATATAAAATATGTTGCTAGTGAAATTACATAGTTTGTTACAACTTTCGAATCAGTTAAACACAAATTTATTATTTCTAAATTTAAATTAATGTTCACAGTTGTTAAGTATATCATAAGATCTTGCCAACACTTTTGCGCATGCATACACTCTCAAAATAAGTGGTTTAATGTTTCAATGTTCATATTGTTAAAGTTACGGGCCAACTTGCATTTCATCAACGATTTTTTGGGGGGATAATTTGCATTAAATAAAATATCTTCCTCTGGAGTATATGTTATTACAATTAAGATCAGGTGTTTTTTTCTCCAGTTTTCAGTGTTGTTTATTATAATACGTTTCCTGTATTGTTTCATGACATTGCAATCACTTTTCCTGCAATCATATATGTGTTCTATGTATTTTATTCCTCTTTTAAACCATGTACAATAAAACAAAGTTTTCCCCTTCAATTTGTAGTTGAGCGTTATTCCAGATTATTCCTTTGACTTTGTTTAGTGTATTATCATGTTTTTATCCATGACGTGATTATTTGCTCTAAACATGTGTCGTTCTTAAAATGTGTTTTATTTATTTATTATCAGTCATTCAAAATGTGTTTGCCGTAATATATTTTTTAAAGTTTATACAGGTAATAACGATTTCAAAAAACAGAATTACTGTCGTCAAAACGTCTTTTGATCCAAGATGCCTTAAAGCTGTATAGTCCCTATTTTAACTGGTAATAACTCATGAATATGAATGAGTCACGTGTGAAGTAGTTTCAAATCGACGAACACCCCAAAAGTCGGTATATAAGGAGAAATCGATACGTAAAATTTCACATTTTTATTTAGCCTCCGTACAGGTAACATCGATAAATATACGGCTCCAGAATATATGTGATAAAAAAATAGATGCCCGGAACGGGATTTGAACCACAGCCTTGCACTTGTAAGATTTGAAAGACGTATGCTGAACCTCTAGACCACTGCTATTTATTGGTATTTTGTAGCATTTTTAACACTAAATAGGCATTACGTAATAACAAGAGTGCGCACACAAACTCATCAAGCGCTAAATAACAAGTCGATATGTGGTTGATTTGAGACGAAGTATTAGTTTCATATTGATAAGATACAGTATTACACCAGGCAATGTTAATTTACACGTGCGACAATATGGACTGCATATTTATTGATCCATCTTTAGTTGCGTTCAAATATGTTAAGTTATTTTGTCTCATAATATATGGTAGTTAGTATACCATTTTCTCAAGTAGCGTTGTAGTTCAGTGGATAGAGCACATGACTAGAAATCAGAAGGTCGTGTGTTCCAGCCCCGAAAGAAGCTAACTTTTTTTTCCGGTAAAAATTACTGTTAACTTTGTATAGGTACGATGTGCACTGCTCGATGTATATACAGTAAATGATTTCATGCGCTATATTTGCTCGCTTAAATACTCCATTTCGACATGAGCTGGTGAACATGAAATTACAAATAAAGACACGCCTACAAGGAAGAAATCGATTGATATAGGGACTCTGTAGCTTTAAACGGTAAAATGAATTGATAAAAATCGATCACTTTTCAGGAACAGTTTGACATTGTTTTCTAAGCACATTCTTTTTATTTTATCATGCTTTTAGTCCCACATTAATTCGAACGTAAATTTATTTATTTGTTTTAACTTTGAATTTGATAAAAAAATGCAATATTGTTAAGGGATAAATTGATTTTTGGAGCGCAAACGTTTCAGTTATTGCGAGTCTTCCTATCAGACATGTTTCCTATGTTGCCAGCTTTTTAAGCTATTTTTAAATTCTTCTATCTTTATAATCATCGAGCGTATACTCGATATAAAAGTGTTTTCTCAATGAGTTTGCTTTTCCTAAGGTCCAGTGGAGTTGTTTGTGAAGGGGTATTTCAAGTTTGTGTTTTTAATGAACTTGCTCTAAGCACTGCATGAAATAAGGGGTTTAAACACAACTTAAATCTCATTTAAACAAAACTTAAATTCCAAGTACAATGAGGTATCAGCAAGTTTAATTCCCCCTTAAATGTCAGATTTAATTCACCTTTAAATGGCATTGATGTTTTCACAAAATATCTAAATTCTGTTATAGTTTAAGTGTGATTTAAACTCCACTTGTACATGAAATTTAATGAAATTTTGTTGAGGTTAAATGTGTTGTAGGAAACACTGGTGTCTGCTTAAATTTCACGTAAACTCCACTTGTATATGCAATTTAATGATATTTTATTGCGGTTAAATGTAGTGTAGGAAATTTAATGGAGTTTTGATTAAATGCGGTGTAGGAAGTCATGAACTGTGCGCTTAAATTTCACTTACACTCCAATTTTATATGGAATATATATATATATATATTTATATATATAATTATGTAGCTCAAATCACGCACAAAGTCAGATTCATCTAAGCATAGACCTTACATTGCTTTATTTCAATTATACATTTATAAAATACTTGCACATTTCATGTTTGTTCCATATAAATCATGTATAACACGATATATATATATTAAACTATTGAGTAGATTCCAAGAAGAATCTTTTCAGGGATCCCCTTCTGTCATATTCTAAATCACATTGTCTCAATGTTAGGTTAATTCCGTTGAGCACAAACTACTTGTTAGTAACAAACACCATTTTCAGTGTGTGTGTGTGGGTGTGCTGAACCCATGGAAGTGTATAGATGTCTTATCCGATATAATGGTATAACTACTGTATATAGGACTGAGACAATATGTTTATTTAATCACCATCTACTGTGTTATAACTGCTTCTCCAACAGATATGCCGCAACACCGTATTGCCAATTAGTCAAAGTGGTCTTCAACAAATGCATCAATTAGTAATTAACTATCCATATTATATAGCCTGCATATGTATCGACACAATCTACTTTTTCTGTGTTATTCCTACAATTATTAAACCACATTTTGAATTTCATATATTTTGATCATATGTTAGTGCAGACTTTAAATATTTTCTCTGCAATCTCAGTTATAACTAACTGTATGTGCAAATTATTATCCTATTATTCTATTAATTAGCAATAATATGCTAAGTAGGAAAACAATAGCCAATATATGTTGTATACATTATTCTTTAGTACTTATTAAGGATGTAAATACTAATTTCGAACAATAATAGCCAACATCGAAATAGCATATCCTTTTTAATGTTAGTAAAGTATATACACTTTAATCAGAAATAATGTATTGTGTTTAAGCATTCACAGTTCATACTTTTCTGTATGCTGATGCTGTAATCATTTACAGTTCATACTTTACAATATGCTGCATTATGTCCGAAACACTTGATGCCATTGATATTCCCTTTTCAAATTATAGATTATTTCATCATTTCAAATAGTTATGCTAAAACACTATCATCCAGAATAAAATGTGATTTCTTTTCAACGAATGTCTTGAAGTTGGAAGCGAAATATATAATACTATATACCAACTCACCCATAAACTTGAAGTCTTATTCAATAAGCATAGACCATACACCGCTTTATTTCCAGTTATACATTTATCTAATATAATACTCGCAAATATTCATGTTTATTTAATAGCAATTGAATACCGTTAAATTCAGTATGAAACATCACTAAAATCAAGTATTCATTAAATGTGCAACATGATGTTTCATTACATTTGATTTGAATTCAATTTTAAGCATGATATCTTGGCGTTACGCACTGTATAGGAAATATATCGTTAAAATTTAACTGCAAATAAATGCCATGAAATTCAATATACAATACCACATTTAAGCATTCATTGCATGCGCAACATGATGTATTGTTACATTTAATTGCAATTAAATTCAATATGAGATATCACTACATTTCATTATTCATTATATGTGCAATGTGATGTGTCATTACATTTAATTTGAATTAATAAATATCATTAAATTGTAAGTTTGATACATGTATCCTAGGAGTTATGCTTTGTACATAAAATATCGTTAAATTCCACCAAATACAGTCTGAAATACCACCGCTACATTTAAGCTATCATTAAATGTGCACCATGATGTATCGTTACCTTTAATTGCGATTAAATGCACTTAAATTCAAAATACAAGTTGCAAACTTTTATTCTAGCTTTAAGTGCAATTGAATTCCAAATAAATTCCACAAGTGAAAAGTTATGACATTTCAGCAAATTTAAGTTTTGATTAAATCCCTTATTCCATGCATTGAAGAACACTACATTTTCCAATATTTAATTTCAAACCAATTAGGTAAATTTGTGTAGTACGTTTACAAGTGTTTCAAATAAACGCTTTGAACCATTCATTAAAAACGCTGCATAACCTGCATAGGTATTACTTTAATTATATTGTTGTTTAAATTGTCTCATGACAAAAGTTCAAAACAAATAATAAATATATAAGGAGATAAAATACATCCTTGACGGACACCTTTTTGAATGTGTAGCAAATCAACACAAACGACCAATATTCTCTTCTTCTATGGTTATGTTCCAAAGCCCCTCTTCCATTGATGGTTTAAACTCTCACTTCTACGGCCGTGGTTAAGACCCTTAACTCCCATAGCTGAGTTAGAAACGTCCCTCTACCTCGTTGGGTTAAAGACTCTTCCTTACGTTGCTGTTTAAGACTCAACAAACACACAACTGGCCGTTTTTTATACAGTCAAATCGTGATGAATTACAACACCAAGTACATCGTGTCTTGTTACACATTATACCGCCCCTACAATTGTAACCGTATAAACATGTGTCATGTATTCAACGTCCTACCTATTATACTTCTGAAAACCAGATTAAGAATTGTCGTTATACATCGTATACAAATAAACTTCTACATTCCTAAATGGTAAATGTATTAAACACGTTATTTATTCACTCGTGCATATTCGTGTCAACAAAATGACCGTGTTTACTATTCTAAGAATGGACTGACTATTGATCAATCTGTCATTAGTGCATACAATGTCGATCCTAGCCTGCAAACATACTTAATAACTTAATAACTTCCCCAGACAATCACGCAGAAAATTGGGGGAAATATGCTCTGTGACCATTATTTAAAACACAACTTTTGGAAATAAGTATTAAATAGTTTTACCCATTCTAAAAGTGAGTCACCAAGATTGAAATGTTTTAATGATTTGAATATGAATAAATGGTCAAGAATATCGAATGCTTTTTCTTCATACATCTGCAAAGAATATACGGGTTGGAAGTTGATTGTTTTCCTCGTGATCTAAAATATCCCAAAAAAGCCGAATATTATCGCCGATGTATCGTCCTTTAAAAAAACAGTTTTAGAGATGTGTACTAGTATTATTTGTATTCACACTTTTATTCATCCGACTTCTTATAGGTTGTGTTATATGTTTGTACTAGCTTGTAGTCGACATTTAATAAGCTTATAGGGCGCTAGTTTTCTAAGTGCGTTGTAACTTGTTATTTTGCAGTTGGGTCTGTTTTGTATTTGATAAGAAAGTTAATTTGAAACTATATACTAGACATGTTTGATTTAGTTCCAAACTATCTTCTATAACTCTGTTGTTATTCTGTCTGACCCTGGACTGTTTTGGTTTTGCATTTTTTTAAAGCTAAACTACATTCATACTCTCTTAATATACCGTCGCATGTATCATTTTCTATTTCACTAAGTTTATTAATTGAATTATTAAAAAATCAAATTCTGATTCTTGATAATGGTTGTTTTCATACAATTGGCAATACTACTCGTTTAGAGCCTCTCATATTTCTTTTTGAGTTCGAATTCCTTTCCATTAACATTTAGTCTCGCAATAATTTTTGTTTTAGCTTTTCTTTTTTTTTTTCTTAGCTGGAATATTTTTGTTTTATATTATATTCTACTTTGATCGTATATTCAATAAGTTCATTTAGTTCGCGTTTGTTAAGTTCTAGTTCTAATGTAGCATGTTCAATGATCTGTATGTAATAATTTTGTAATTTGTTTTCTAATGTTGCTATGTTCAAATTAACCTTCTTTTTCTTTGTCTGTGTTTGCTTTCTTCATAGTACACGCATATTTTATAGTTTTATTTCTGATTGTTCCTTTTATAATTTCCATTGAATGTTATGCTTTTATTCTGTGTTTATATCGGCAGTTTCTTGTATGTTTTTTTCCTATTTATTCTTGATATTCCTGTAGTAAAATTAGGGTCTTTTTTGTTAAATGCCGGGGCATTTGACCACGTGCATTAAATTGAATACTTCCAAAGGAGTGATCAGATCTGAATTCCGCTTTAATGTTACTATATTGCTTTGAGTTTGCAAGATTTTCAGATGTTAAATTAATAGTCAAGTCTCTCGAAAATTGGAGGTTTAGCGTTTGAATGTAAAGAAAGTTTTGTTTTGGCCGGGCGTTTAACGCACCAACTGTATACCAAGTTATGCGTGTCAGTTATCGAGTTACGTTTGCTTCGAATATTTTTATTAGTATCGGCTCGTCCATACATTTTATCGTTTTCTTTCTTTATTAAAATCGGAATTAAAGTCACCACCAATATTTTAGATTTTGTCTTAATTTTCTATAATATATTGTTCTAATTTCTCAAACAGTTTATTGTCATCTTATTTGGTCCATATATATTTAAGAGTGTTATCGCTTTGTCGGTCAGTGCGCCTGGTGACGGCCGACTGCTATGTCAGTATAGTTAATGATTTTATGTGAGCAATTAGCGTTCATCAGTATAGCTGCCCCTTCACTATTGCTAATACTTCTACAGAAAAAAGCATCCATTCCCCATTATTGTTTCCAATAGGCATGTATATTTGATGAATAGTGTGTTTCTTGTGAAATAAAAATGGGATACTGTTATTGTTTTAGCAAGCAAACACATTTTTCGCGCTTTTCGTTTGTTTCGAGACCACGTACATTAAAACAAGCATATATTAGTATTCATATTAATGTGTGTCAAATAAGGATATGTAAATCGGGATTGCTACAGATGCATAAAGGAGAAAGAAAGAGTAGTCTCTGTGTCAGATGTAAGTTAAATACATAACAATGGTTTCAATAGTATGTAGTGGGATATTTTGGTCTTCATGAAGTTGTATTTACAAAACAGTTTTGTAAGTGTGAGTTCTAATTCACTTAAATAAATACTGTAATATTGTGACCTTTGTTATGTATGTATATTCACACATACACACACAAATACTTATACATATACCAATATACACACAGGCATACATACATATAATTCATACGCGTATACACACATATATATCATATATAAAGACACAAGAAACAACATTTTTTATTGGATTTGTTTTATAACGAAATAACAACAGCA
This sequence comes from Cyrtodaria siliqua, assembly GCA_037043455.1. NCBI lineage: Eukaryota > Metazoa > Mollusca > Bivalvia > Adapedonta > Hiatellidae > Cyrtodaria > Cyrtodaria siliqua. The sequence goes on from JAWPHD010000046.1 coordinate 541,324, forward strand.
AACAAAATCAAAATACCAAAGGTACTGAGAGCATGGTAATAGAAGGTTTCTTTCCAATCACTAATGACATGGATGGACTGAAAATGTGTCAACTCTTCTTAATAACAATACATCATTGCATGTAATAATACATCAATGCATTGTTTAATGTATCTGGCACTAAGGCGATTAAAACAAGATAAGGTCAGGTATATACAGGAATAAAGAAGGGAACAAAAGGAATGATTGGTTATAATGAAAATTAATCTTCGAAACGCTTCAACATCTTCACAGGTGTTAAAGTGTATCCAAAAACATCACCAGTCATCACCTATCAAAGTTTGAGTCATTAGAAATGAAGGTCAAAAAGGTCACGACAGCTATTTTTGCCAATTCAAGGGGAGGTAATTCATAGACCATTTGACCAACATAGCTGAATTAAAATAGGAAACAACATTGCATTGATATCTACCTACTATGCAAGTATGATTAAAATCAAATGAGTGTAGTCAGTAGCCAGAGTGTAGCTGAAAGACAGCCATATCCCCCGCTGCACAAATATTTATGATATACAAATTTAAACATGGAATGTCACTGTAAAATGACAAATTCTCCCTGAAGCTTCCGTGTTCCAAAAAGTGTGACCTTCAACTAAAAGAACATATGTTTTAAATACAACTTGTAGTAGATACATACAGACTACACATATATAAAACATAACTTATAAATCTGTGTGCTCATTTGATTTAAATCTCACAACTCGGAGTATCCCTGGTCTCGGGATACAGTTGTTATTTATTCTCACAACTCGGAATACCACTGGTCTCGGGATACCGTTGCAGTTCATTCTCACAACTCGGAGTACCACTGTTCTCGGGATACCGTTGTGATTTAATTTCACAACTCGGAATGAACATGATGTTCATACACAATTATTTCGTTGTTATATTTTTCAACCATGTATGTGAACGCTACTGAGTATTTCACGATTCATATCACTAATTGTAATTTCTACGTGGATTTTCTTTTAAGTCGGCAAATCGTTTGTTGACAATAATCACCAAAGTCACGGTAACTTTCGTTTACTACCTTAGGCCTAAACAAAAAGTATTTTGTTTCCTGTCACCCAACCGAATCGCCGTTTTTACCCTCGACACAACAACTTTTACCCCTTCATTTTTGTGTTGCTTTGTTGTGTTTTGGCCTTAACAGAATATAATTAAATCATTTTGCATGTAATTTGAAAATTGTAATAAAAGGTAAAATATTTGTGTTTAAATCTACTCTTGTTGTGTAATGTATATCTCTCAATGCTACAGTCATACGTTCGAGTCCCGCTTGTTAAAAATAAGTACTTCAAAATAAGCTGAAAAAATCTTATTCCGGAGAATAAGCAGCAACAATTATTTACAAAGGATAGTAGCTTATGCGATAACCTTAACTGACCAAACCTATTAAATATTATATGAAGACTATAAAGGCCATGTTTATTTCTTAAATATATAAATCCAAGAAAGATGGAAGATATGCGTTTGATGGTGTTGCAACAAGAGAAATCAATTATAACATTAACTGGTTACAAATCTCAATCACTATCCTCGGAGAACAATACAGCGTATGAATATATTTTACGCAATATCACGTGATGATCACGTGATGATGATGATTGATCTATTTATAGAACGCACAGCTGAACGATGAAACAATAGATGAAATAGCTATATAAATAATATATAACTTAAACAATGTAACGAGGAAATTATTTAAAATTTCTAAATGACATTACCTTATTTGTATCCGCACTAGAAAAGAAGAAACACCTGTTAAAATATGGGTCTTCTTTTTCAGGCAATGCGTCGATTCATCAGTGAGGTTGTAGTTAGGATTCGTGAAAAAACCCGGCAACTATAGATTGGTGAAGTGAACCATGTTAAAAACAAACCATGCACCCAGGTGTCAAAAACAAAGATATTTCTATAGTTTCAATAAAAATATGTCAAATGATGACCTGTTAGTGAATCAAGATTTTACAAGCATTTACACATAAAGAAAATGGCAATTTATCGTAAAACTGCATGACTACTTCAGTTGAAGCTGGTTTGAAGTATTACTTAGTTTATACACGCACCATTTACTTTAAATATACTAAGATAAGTAATATGTCATGAAAACATCAAACTCTATAATAGCATTAATATGTTCAGTACACACAAATCAATCTGATTATAAGGATAGCGCCTGATGCACATTACGTGGTCCGAGTATTAACTTTCATACCCCATCCAACCCCTTCTCCAAGAAGCGAAAAAGACGGGGTTAGCTGGGGCATGAAATAAAACCTTAATTTCGGCTTAGAAAGTTTGCACATTTAATAGGTAATTTTAAACATGTTATCGTTTTTTTTAAATAAAAATGTCTTTAAATGTGTTTTATTGTCGAAATATCCGTTATCGAATCCTGCCAATATAAGCTTTCTCATCGCTTAATGGAAATAAGGCGGGACCACGAAATGAGGTTTATGGTTTGTTTCATAACTTTCCTAATAGGAAATGAACTTTGTTCAACAAACGGCATATACCCCTACACAGTTAGAGTTGTCCTCAGCCTCAAAAGGGATTCGATTCATCCAGTACTTGCTGATATAAGCCCCTCCACCCCTCCACTCCACCCTCACAGTCACACGTCACGAACTTTTGGAAATTAAATTATCACGTAAACTTCGCATGAATAAAATACGAGATAACATATCAACTGTGTATACATGGCATGAATACGCGAAAAGTTAGGACGCCTTAATAAGCAAACAAATACTTATGCCGAACTGATATCGCACCCACGGCAAATCAACTCGAAAGAACAATGACATGCAATAATGAGCGACTAACTTAACTACCATACATGACAAACAGTATTGACGAACAACACAGACCGGTCTTTGTAAAATCTGCCGCTTTGTATGCATGTGCAACATAAGTGTGTGTGATATGTTTCTAACATGGTCAAAAAACAGACAACTGCTATAAACATTTGCACTAAATCCCCTGGTGGGGAATTGATTCCACGGCGTTAATTTGTGTGTAATTGCCGGGAGTCCCATATCCCTCGGTTATTAATTTAATTTAAAATTATTTAAATGTTCAACTTCGAGTCAAAATTGCAGTACATTTTATAGCTTCATTGCGATGAATATTGCTTCTCGTGTGTAATTGACACTTTGTAGCAAGTTGTCATGCGTCTGACCGTTTTGAAGTGTTAAGCTCGCCATGAAATGACATGCTCTTAACCCGTTTAAGCTTTACAAATGAAACGTTTCACAATTGTATAATATCATGTGAAAAGGTGTACCTTGCTTTCATTTTAAATTGCAGTCGCCAAATGACCTCTTTGTTAAACTTGTTAAAATGTTTATCAAAAGAGGTTATGACCCTATCATTTTGCAACGTACTGTATGCTTGGTGGTGGACCCTTATACAGTTCGCCACTATGCTTTCCTCTTTAGGTGGACCCTATGATGACGCCTACCTAAAGCCCATTGGGACAGTGGCGTTTGATGTTTGTCTATAATCTTTCTTGTCGTGCCCTTAGTGGTTTATTCTCTTATTGCTCTGGCTTCTGCCATTGAGTACCTTCATTGTGGTTTTCTAGGCTATTGTTTTTTTGTATTATATTTACACGAGCATATATTGCCTATTGATGCTGCCTTGTTGGTTAGATATTAGATCATGGCGGGGATGTCTTTATTTACACTGTCCTGTTTTAATGGGATGACAGTAGGGTAAGTGTGGGGTTTGGTGCACCCTAGAACCGGTTTAAACCCCCAGTGGCCTACTTTGCCACTGACCGTTCCAAGGCGGTAGCCCTATTGTCAACCCTTTTGTGTTTGTGATATCGTTTATTTTTATTATTACTTTTGCCTTCTTGTTTGTCTGTTTGCATGTTTGTTTCTGTGTTTTGTGGTTGACTATATAATTTGAAGTTGTGCGACGAACTATTATTTCCGATTTATAAAAAAAATAATAAAGTTTTTACTTCACATAACATAGAGAAATATTGGTGGCGCTTCTCACAACACGTTTAACCTTTTGGAACTTTGCCTAGTATCATGTAAAGATGTGCGCCTGACTTTTATTTTAAATTTGGAAAAAATACAGTAATTGCGGAACTTTATATACCAGTCATCATATGTTACAAAAGGTTTAACAGTTTTGCTCTGTACTGCAATAATGACTTTTGTGACGGTATATCAGTAGTTCAATGGTCGCAGATTTTGTTTAGTGGCGACGCGCTAGCGATTTGCGACGGTTAAACGACTGATATACTGTCACAAAAGTAAATATTTCAATAATGGTTAATCAGTTTCTAACGTTAGACTGTGTCTTCATAAGCATACGGATTTCTAAAGAATTATTAAATTAGCTTAAATTTCAGCAACGTTTATTTTATATTTCAATATTTTTTTATTTATTATAGGATGTACAGCAATGTGATACATTTATTATTTAAATACTGGTACCAAATTATCGTTTGACATGTATTCACTTCAAGAAATAAGCTATATTCAAAAGGAGAGAAGTCTAAAGTATTAGGAAAAAGGGTGGGTGAAAAAGTAGGAAAACAATAGTCAATAAGAGGAGTGAGGGAGAGAGAGAGAGTGAGAGAGTGATTTTGATAAAAAAAGAAAAAATGGATAATATTTTACCGAATTCTGTCTGTCAGTTTTCTGTATTTAAATTTAATATTTCACATTTGTTTTAAATGATATGTAAGTAGTTTGTCCTTAGAAAATGGCTATAATACGTTATATATGTTCAATTTGTGTTATGTATATGAGGAAAGATGGAAAACTAGGAATCGTTTTGGCATACTTATTATTAAAAATGAAATACTTCGCAATTATTAAAACACAATTTAAAATGACTGCATACAGTTATCTTGAAGAATAACAAAGAAGATTCAAGGGTACATTTTGCATTTTTTAAGACGCGATGTAATTCAGTCCAGATTGGCATTCCCAAAACAGATGTTTAATTGTTTCAACATGCATATTGCAAAAATCACAGAGACATGTTTTACTTATTTTACCTTTATATAGATATTTGTTTGTGGGTATAATTATCAGTATATAAGATCTATGTTGTGTATCTATTGTACTTTCGAAAGGTGAGATGTGTATCCGTTTCCTGTTTATGTTTGTTAGATATTCTTCCCATTTTAGGTAAGGTTCTGTCTTTATCCGTTCAACTTGTTTAAATATTATTTTCAACTACAACACAATAGTTTCTGACCTTGATATAGTAAATAACACTCCTATGTGAATGTAACACAACAAAGTTTTGCTATGCTCCAGCAGTTAATGTCATCACTGGTAATTTTGATATTGTTGAAACACGTATTCGGCATCTGTTTTTGAAAGGTCCTAAGTATAGATTACCTTCAACTATCGATTTTAATGCATTTCGTGCTCAGATCGCCCAATCCATAGAGGATTTTAGTATAAAATGGTGTCGTAGAGAACATGCGGACCCAAACTCTCTATCTACTTGGAAAAAGCAATGTTTAAAATTATTGATATACGTATTAACTTTTATAATGCTAACCCCTCTTTATTTCCTTCGAGACCTATGTTTTCCTTTCGTGATTTAGAATCGGAAATTCAAGAATTTCATAATAAATTTGTTTTAGTTCCTGCTGATATAGCAGCTAATAATGTAATTATTGTTTGACGGCTACTATACGTCAATGTTTTATCTCTGGAACTCGGTAGCACTCATTCGTATTCTCCAGTTTAATCAACTGAGGACTGCACCACTTTCAAGGCTGGGGTAGACGAAAAGCAGAACAAACGGCCAACTATGTACTGAATTCCTAAATTACATAAAAAATCGTATAAGGCCCGCTTTATTTCGAATTATAGTGCCTGCACTACCACAAACATCTCCAAACGTTTATTTTCTTGTCTTACTGCCGTTAAAGATCACGTTAAACAATATTGTGCTAAAACTTATGAAAATTTGTTTTGGACTATTAAAAATTCAGGAGACGTGCTTGATAACATTTGCAATACACGTCAAGTTTCATCTATAAGCACTTATGACTTCTCTAAACTATACACAACTTTACCACATGACCTTATCAAAGACAAGCTTATTGGTCTCATTAAAAAAACATTTGCTAGGTAAATTACTAAATGTTTGGCCTGTAATAATATTAAAGCGTTTTTTACTAACGGCAGTTGAGACAATTACACTATGTGGACTTGCCAAGAAGTTTGTACAGCACTCATCTTCCTATTAGATAATATTTTCGTCAGGTATGGAACGACCGTTTATAGACAAATTGTTGGTACTCTATGGGTTTAACTGTGCACCCTTTGTCGCAGTTTTGTTTTTATATTGATATGAAAGAGATTTCATGTTGAGTCTTTCACCAGATACCCAGGCAGATGTTATTGAAGCCTTTAATGATACCTCTCGGTATCTGGATGTCATATTGAACAATGAAACCCCTTTCGTATCTACTATGGTTAATAATATATACCCTAACGAACTTCGACTATAAAGCTAATAGTTCCGATACTAGCGCTACTTTTCTCGATTTACATCTCACCATTGAAAATGGTGAAATAGCAAAATATATGACAAGAGAGATGATTTTAATTTTAATATTGTTAATTATCCCCATTTAGATGGGGATGTTCCCCGAACAACTTCTTATGGGTTCTATGTGTCTCAACTTATTCGTTTTTCTACAGTTTGTCCTCGAGTTAAGGACTTTAATATTCGTAATCTTTGTATAATTAAAACGCTACTCCATCAGGGTAACCGTTACCATAAACTTCGTAAAACCTTTGCACATTTTATTATCGTAACCCTGATCTTCTTAGTACATATAATTTGCTTATTAAGGCGTCCTAAATGTGCAGTTATATAAACAAACTTAATTCTATGGTGACGTGATTTACACACTTCCTTGGTAAGATCCTTGGTTATGATCACTTTCATACTGTCTTTGTTCAACTTGCTAAAAGGTCTATCAAAAGAGGTTATGACCTTATCATTTTTCAACGCACTGTATGGTGGTGGGCCCATTTACAGTTTGCCACAATGCTTTCCTCTTTAATTGTGCGATGATCGGACAGTCTGTGGACCCTATGATGACGTCTACCTAAAGCCCAAAAGGACGGTGACGTTTGATGATTGTCTGCAATCTTGTCTTGTCGTGCCCTCAATGGTCTGGTCTCTTCTTGCTCTGGCTTCTGCCAAGTCATTGAGTACCTTTATTGTGGCTTTCTAGGCTATTGTCTTTTTGTATTTATATATACGCGAGCATCTTTATGTTTTACTTATATTGCCTATTAATGCTGTCATGTTGGTTAGAGAATAGTTCATGGCGGGAAATTCTATAAGTACACTGTCCCGTGTTATTGGGATGACAGTAGGGTAAGTTGGAGGTTTGATGCACCCTAGAACCTGGTTTAAACCCCAGGGGCATTTCTTGCCACTCACCGTTCCAAGGCGGTAGCCCTATTGTAAACCATTTTGTGTTTGTGATGTCTTATTTGGCCTTTTATTCTTCATTAAAGTTGTTCTTTGTTTATGTGTGTGTTTGTGGTTTACAGTTGTCCTTGAATGCTACTTTTCCTGTTCGAATTTTATATCTATAATGTTTGTTGTTTAACAACGTTATTGGCCCTTGTTTTTTTCTTACATGTAGCTGTTGCAATAAATTGATTTCCCTATCATTATATGTTCTGTCTCCTTTGTTTTAATCTAGTTATGGAATTCAGAATTATGGATGTTGTATAATGGGTTTGAATGTGCAAAGGTATGACATTGTTGTTTTACAGTTGTTCAATATATTTAATTAATACCCATGTTATTCCAAGTTTTGAAGTATATGATATGTCCTTGTTTGTTTATGTATGAATTCTTCCATACTATTTGTTTAGGAATGTTGTTAGCTTTTTTATTGAAGTTTATTTCTGACCTAGAGTTTCAAACAGAAAGGTGGATCATGTGATTATTTTGTTAGCATCTTTAACGTCTAAATTACTTTCAAATAATATACACAATATTAATTTAATCCCTTCATGTAAATGTCTTACCAGTCACCATGCTTTACCGGATCATTCATTCTTTTGACCCATCCCGTTTTAATGGAATTGATAAACGAGTCGAACTCTATCATTTTAAGACCCCCATTTTCATAATCTTGAATAATTGTTGTTTCTATCTATTTTTATCTGGTTTACACTCCCACAAAAAATGCATACATTGTGTTTTTAAATTGATTCAAAAACTCCTCTGATGGATTTCCAGTACTGTTAGGGGATATATCAATTTGGGTAAGGCAAAAGTTTTGGTTGCCGTTATTTTTCCTGAGATATATAAGTTTCGTTTTTTCCATTGATCTAAGCATTTTATAAATTCATATATTTTTGGACTAAGGTTAAGTTCTTGACATTTTCCCTTTTCATGTGCAAACACGATTCCTATTGTTATTGCTTTGTCTTTTGTCCATATAAATTGTTTATCTTCGCACGACTTTTCGTTTGAATCTTGTTATGAGGCGGCGCGTAATATTATTGATTTGTTAATATTTAATTTTAATCCAGATTCTTTGCTAAAATTATCGATGAAGTTGACTAGTGTTTTAAAGGTTTTCTTGGGCCCATCTAAAATAATAGTAGCATCATCCGCGAATGCTGTGTTTTTTATTTCATTGTTATTGATTTTAATACCTTTAATATCATTATGTTTTCTTGTGGCGTTGTACAGTGTATCATTTTGTATAATAACCAGATAAGGCGACAGTGGGCATCCTGTTTTACTCCCCTATCTATCGTAAACAAATCCGACTTATGACCATTATTTATCACACAACTGTATGCGTCGTTACAGTAGTTTTATCAAACTGATGAAAGAAGGTCCAAAGTTAAAATGATTTAAACATTTCATAATAAATTCATGATCGATTCTGTCAAAGACCTTTCAAAGTCCGAACAAAATATTAATCCTGGCGAGTCTGCATCAAAGAAGTAATCAATCACTTTGAATATAGTTTCTCCAATATATCTACCTTTTAAAATATCTGTTTGGCTATTGTCTATAAGTGTATATAAAACCTTTTCCATGCGGTTTGCGATGCATTTAGTAGCATTTTTTAAATCCACGTTTAATAAACGTATAGGTTTCCAGTTTGTCAATGGAGTTTCATGATTGTCTTTTTTGGGTAATGAAGTAATAACACCTTGTTTTTGCATAACTGTTAAATTTCCATCTTCATAATAGTAATTAATTAAATTAATGTAATAGTATGTAAATCCATTCCCAAATATTTCATAAAACTCTGTTGTTATTCCGTCAGATGCTGGGTATTTGTTATTTTTCATTTCCTTGAGAGCGTTACAACATTCTGTTTCCCTTAAATTTCCTTCGCACATTTCGCGTTGTTCTTGATTTAATATTTTTTTGATTGGGGTAAAATTCATACTAGTTATTTTCTTATAAGCTTTACTATTATATAATTGTTCATATATCGTTTTGTTTTGGTCATATACTATTATTCGTAAGTTACTTTTATATTGTTTTTTACTAATATTGTTATTGTTTTTCTTTCTGATTTTTTTTTCTCTCCTTCAATCCATTCTGCTTTCGCCCAATAACGATACGGTTAGTCTTGTTTTCTATAATAGTTTCTAAAAGTATTTTCTTTTCTAAAATATTTTCAATCAAGTTTCGTTATTAGGGTTTGATGATAGTTATAATTCTAAGTTGTGAATTTTATGTTTTAGTTGAACTACTTCTTTTAATGCATACCTTTTCTTAAGCGATGTATATTGAATTGTCTCAATACGGATTGCTAACTTTACTATTTCCAATCAATAATGATTCGGTTCGTCTTTTTTTCTATACTAGTTTCTAAAAGTGTTTTCTTTTCTAAAACATCTCCAATCAAATTTTCGTTATTAGGATTTGATGATAGTTCTAATTCTAAGTTGTCAGTTTAATGTTTTAGTTGAACTACTTCTTTTAATGCGTTCTTTTTCTTAAGCGATGTATATTGAATTGTCTCAATACGGATTGCACATTTTACTATTTCCCAGATAGTATTTAGATTTGAATCTTTATTTATAACGACTGTTTATGGTATTGTTTAATTTTGCATTGGTATTCTTTTTCTAAAATTACACTATTTTTCAGTTTAAAATACCCAGGTCGCGTGTTTTTTTTTTAGTATTTTGAATAAAATATACAAGATAGTGATCTGAACGTAGTCCGGTTGTTATTTTACAAGCCGAGATAAAATGTTCAGACACCAACAAATAATATAGTCGGCAAAATATTTGGAGTTTGGGTCCGAATGCCAAGTATAATGTTTGGTAGTAGGGTTAAACATTCTCCTGATATCGTTTATATTATTATTTCCTATTATAGTATTGATCTTATCTCAATATTGTTCGTTGTTGTTAGTATTGCCATTTTTCTTGTCCATATTTACGTCAATCAAAGTAATAAAATCTCCATCAACAATTAAAGTATCGCTATCATTTGCAACAATAAACTGTTCAATACTTGACAGAAACTTTATGTTATCAGAGCTATTATTATGACCATATACATTCAACATTAAACATTTGTGTTCGACTGTGCTGATCTTTAATGACTGCAAACTACCATATTTAATGTTTCTATATTCCAACATATTGTAAGAAAAGTTTGATTTAATGAGGATGACCACGCCAGTACTATTTCAACTATCTTCATTAAAGAATGCTTATGACTCCATTCTGTTTTCCATGTTTTAATGTATTTTCTTCGCAATGGCTTTTTTGTAGAAAGCAAATTGAGTAATTACTTAGATTTAACCATTCAAAAATGTGTCGTCGCTTGCAATAATCACCAAGTAATTTCACAGTGAAAGTACATAGTGTAAACACTTATGGGTTATTTGTATACCAATACTGTAACAGTGTTTTACCATTGGATAGTACAATAAACGATTACTGTATACGTATTATATAGGACAAAAGGAGAGTACAAATAGAGAGCAAAGAGTCGGGTATAGGAAAGAGAAACTAATGGAGACAATGTCCATTTCAATATTCTCGTATTGGGGTACGATTAGAGCACCATTTTGGCTTGTTGATATTTTAATGTTTTGTTTCAATGTTTTTATCTACAAACGTGTCCTTGTGAGTCAATTTACATCATATTGAAAAGCAATTGTTCAGTTAATGGTAATAATCTACAATAATTAATAATTGTTTTTTACAGTCATATTAGCAAAACGTGCATATTGACGAAAACAAATCGCAGATAAATAAATTACTGAATATTTGCATTTCATTGTCTGTGTGTGGTATTCATATCATTATTTTATCAAATGTGATTATATCAGCTTTTGATTTGTTTTTGGTGGATATACAATTGTTTAGGCCAATAGGGCTGAGTTTTCATTTCCATTTGATTAGCTATACTATATAAGTATATACCAATCAATTACCTGTCTACATACAAAACATAAAACTATGCTATTTAAATTAAAGACTACTCCTGACACATCACGAATTTGTGATACACGACTCAATATAATATTTATACAAAGTATTCACCATTTTTGTAACACGCGTGGAAACATGTATATTCCACATTCAATATTGAGGGAAACGAGGGAAAAAACAAACAAGATCAAAACTCACACAAAGGGGAAACTGTCCCACAAAAAGAAAAAGAAAAAAGAAAAGACATCGACAACAAAAACTGGTATGTCAATGATGTATTTTGAGAAAAATATAGCAAAACACACACAGCAACGTTTAATTAGCTCATGTTTTGTATTGTGGCCATTTCCTGGCATGTTATTGTATTTTACAGTGACGTTGAGTCATCCGAGTTCCAGCCATCATGGGTACTCAGAAGACGCTCTACAATGGCAGAATATACTCTTATTTGTGAAGGTAAGATAAATCTTAGTTTACATTAAATTATAATTAATAAAGGACATTTTATTTTACCATATTATTTGAATGCAAGAAATTGAATAGCACAGATCGATATTGACGAAAATATCGTGCCATTGACCATTAGAAGCACAATCAAATTCAATAGATTCCCGATCTGTTTACGGACAAAATCATACATATTTGTACGAATGAAATCAATTTTTAGGGATTTTAATCAATCTTGATCCGTGCTATTAAAACCCATTTCTCGACATTTCATTCTTAACATCGGATGTAACCAAACACCATTTTTTGTAGGGTAAATTTTAGGATAAAGAGAAATGTGAACCCTGACCGGTTTACGTCACTTGGACTAGGACTGTGTGTTATACCCCCGCTTTCACAAAGTAGGAATCACGTTGTCCGTAAGGTCCCGTCGCCTCCCGTCACATATCACATTTTATTTCCATCCACTCCCGTCGCGTCGCCTAACACTTTTTTATTACTTGCAGTCTTCAAACAGTTTTGAATGTGTTGTTCCCAAACTTCATATACCTGTAACAACAGATGACCTTATGTCCCTCTATGTCACCAATTGTTGATTGCCTAATTTATTACAAAAGCATAGCCCTTTGTTTGATATTCATCACCTGCAGTGAAAGTTCGAGATTTTACTTTACTGCCCAAGTTCGAGATTTTATTTTACTGCCCAGTAGGGTTTTCGTCATGTTTTATGTCGCCATCAGTACTAGTAAATATTTAGACATTCAGAGTAATTGATTTCTAGGCTTTATAATGATAACATTATGAAGGCCCACAATCACATATCTGCTTATGTCTGCCCCACCCATACCACCCCAACAGTCCTTCAGAGGTCTTGTAAATATTGTAAACACACATGTCACATAAAAAACATCATGTTTTATCAGAGAGGGCTTGGACTATTCTAATTAAGGACCTATTTCCCAACGCTAAATGGTCATTGAAAAGGCATGGATAGTTTGCTTATTTACTGCTAACTTGATACATGACCGAAAAGCACAGGTCACTAAGGCCCGAACAAATTTTCACTTCGAAAAATAATTGTTATATTGAACAGTATCCAGGATATAGCAGTATAAAACATTGTGTTAATAATTCATTGTTTACACAGCAAAACTCAACTTTGAAATGCTTGCTTTGATGTTTTAATATGTTGGTTTCATAAAATGTCTGTATTGGGAGGGCCTCATCAACTGACACAAACTTGAGTACAACGGTGACCATTGTTCATGCAATTTTATTTTTAACAGTCATTTGCAGTTACCTATACCAATTATCCTCTCCCCGCCCCCACCCACTGAGGTACACCAGGCTGGACATAGGTCTTTAACGAGACTGACTTGTAGTTAGCAAGTATATTCCTCATGGGGAAATGATGATCATATTGTCTCACGTTATCTCAAACCATTTTCACTTGTATGCTCCTATTGGTATCGCATGCCAATATGTTTTATTATGTATCCTTTAAATGAAAACTTTTAACATCGGATGGTAGCAAACCATATTTACCCTACGATATGGTAGGGTAAATTTTAGTATATAGATAAATGTATACCCGCACCCCACGTAATAACAAGCAATGTTATATGTCAGTGTAATGTTCAGTAAGTTTTTGACGCGAAGTTTTGTCATCGCTTTCTTACCCAATGTTTAGCAAACTTTGTCAATGTCTGTATATTTATGAAAGCTCAGACAAGTTCGAAAACCTGCCATTTTGATTTACAAAGTTATAGCCCGTCATTTATTGAAAAAGGCTACATATTGTCTTATTGCATCCGTAGAATACTCAGTTATAATTATCAAATGTGCACCAACCTTCAAAAAGTCTTAATAGCGATGAAACCTCGAAAAAAATGCAATACCAGCTTTTTTGGATTAAAAACAATATAGTTATGGCCGTTGAATTATTGGAAAATTCTATATTTTGCCATGTAGCATTTCTAGTACTACCGCCTTCATTTATTTCTCGAGCTTTACCAAAAAGTCTTTATATCAATACATGTTCGAAAGAGTCCGCATACCAATCATGTTGATTTAGAAATAACAAGTATTATTGAAACAAATACTCTAGTTTCCCTTGTGGCATATCAGGTGCATCTTTACCTACTAATTGTTCGATTTTATATATCACACCAGAAATTATTGATATTACATAGTTGATGCTATTTTTCAGAAATAGTAACGAATAAGTGACATCAATAAATAATGTATTGATTAATAAATGATTTATTGATATCAACAAATGATTAATTGATACCAATAAATGATTTATTGATATCAAAACATTAAGACACGATATTAATAATTCAATTTAATGACGCCGGACTTCGTGATCTCAATGAAGGACTAATTGATATCAAGAAATAGTTACGAAGTCGAGATATTCGATCAAATTCAATTTGGAGTGTTTCAATAATCGATCCGTTGCGAACCGATGTAAATATAATTGAACAGGAACAGTTATATTAAGTTATATCAATATATTCAGAAATATGAGTTGATGCCATTAAATCAATGTTTTATATCAATTATAATTATATTTAGTGATATCATAAAATATTTATTGATATCAATAATTCGATTTTGTGATTTCATTAAAGCAGGGCTTCTTGTGATATTAACAATATATTATTGATATCAAGACATCGATTTAATGATTTGTGATATCAATAAAAGAGTTATTGATATCAATAATTCCAACTTGAAAAAAATTCTTGATATTTCTAAATCATGTTATGATATCATTAATTCGATTAAGTAATATCCCAAAATGATTTAATACGATAATATATCTGCCCTATTGTTCTCTTGTCGACTTTGAACAAAACTGCTACAGACATTTATGTTTGTTTTAAATGAAAATAATGTCATTAGAGGAGGTGTAATCTTTAACTGTATACCTTTATATATGCATGTATACTTGTGGACAAACTATTTACAAATTAACATATTAAATAGAATACAAGCATGGATATAATTTACAACAAATAGACAATGTTGAAAACAGAGCCATGCGGTACTTTCTCGCTGAATATCGGTTTACCCCAATATTGGCAATGGCCGGAGATACCACTGGATACCTAGCGTCTACAGAAGATGTGCATCTATGCTAAGAATGTGGACAATATTAATTACGATGATTGATACTAATAGAATAACAAAGCTTATTATTAATATCGACCATTCCAAGTGTAATAATAATTGGTCAGAAGACATCAAAACCGTGTTGATGGATTTTGTATTAAGTAACTAGTTTGAAAGCAAAACCGTTATTGACTTACCACACGCGAAGATGAATTAATAAATGACTATTGTGTCAATATATGGTCGCAAGATATTCAGCATGTACCGAAACTAAGAACCTTTGAAGAGAGTAATTATGTTTTAGCTCGAGGATTATATACTTATAAACCTAAGCAAAAATGAACGTTTGATCCTCAGTGATATTTAGATGCGTCAGAATAGAGACTGGGCGGTACATTGGAATCACCAGACAAAAGACTCTGTACATTCTGCTCATTAAAGTCTATGAAAGATGAAGCACATTTCTTGTTTGATTGTGATTTATACTCACAACTCCGTTCCGGTGCATTTAGCGATCTGTTTAGCGTTAATGGTTCTATCAATAAAAGGTTACTTCATATTATGTCATATTATGTCAGCCCAAACCCAGAACTCTTGCTAAATTTCTTGGTTGTGCTAATTTATTAATTAAGAAAGAACATTCTATGTCATGAAATCTTAAATAACTTGTATTAAAAAAATTAACATGCCTTGAATGAAGTGTTTCCTGTTTAAATATAAATTTGATACAGATAGTTAATCACAATCTATGCATATTTGTCTTATTTAAATTATGTGATCATTTGATTATTGCAATCCTTAAACCCACTCATATGGGCTATACTTGTATGTATATATGCGTGTATATGTTAATTGTGCCTCCTCCAGGCAAATGTGTTAGTATGTAGAGATACAGAGATACAGTATATCAGCGTGTGTTACTGCTATCCTTTTTAGGAAGTGAATGCTTCTGTTCTGTCATATATAGTGTTCTGTGTCTCTCATATCATATATATATATATAGGGAGAAATATATATATACATATATATATTCACATGTCATAAAAATACAAAATACAAGCCTACTTATACTCTTTTTATAAATATAGTTCATCAATTAAAAGAAATAGTTTATTTAATCAAACTTATAATATGTCATATAAACTAAAATTAGAACACGTTTATATAAAAAAAACATAATTTCAGCTTTAAAGTTAACATTTGAGCTTCAGTTTGACATTTAAATGATGTTACTTTAATATATTGTTTGTATATAAGAATTAACTGTATTATTTCTACAAAATGATATATGTAAGCATATTATGCAATCTTGAAACAATGAAATACGATAGGTTTACAATATATGGCATTTGGCTAAATCGTGGGCGCCATTTTAGATTGCTTGAGAAACTACAGACCATGACAAACGTTTTGGTATATAACATGCCCTATTATACTGGGGGTCCGGGTTACCCAACGGAATAGGGCACATTTGAGCTCATGGTAACCCTACAAATACCAATACCAATTCAATGTATATCCATAACATAATTGATATCAACAAACAACTAAACGCTGTTTTAACACAATAGTAGTGTAATGTTATTTGTTTTCATTTTAAGAATTTATCTTAAACTCACCTTCATGATACCCGATTACATTAACACATGTATGCTTGTTGAAACTGTCATTGTTTCTAAGGCAACACCATATGTGATACTTGATAAATTAGTATATCTTAGTATTTTTATCTTCAAGCTCCGTATTCGATCCAAGAGGAACCCACGATGATGTGTAAAACAGGTAGAACAAAGATGTTTGCTCGCCACAACTGTTTACTGAATATCAAACCTGATGGTGCTCCATACGGCTGTAGAGATTTGACACATCTGGAAAACTGTGGTATATTTTAACTTCATGTGTTTTAGTGCAAATTTAGGCGAAATTAAACCCGTTTTTATTTATTAGCCTCGTATGTTCATGATGTTCAATGACCGAGCTGATAACATCTTTGAATAGTATATACATTTTGGTACTGGCACGTTGTATGTGAACAGTACTTGTGTAAATGTAAATAAAGTTCCTAAACCATCAAAGTTGACATGCATTCACCTACGAATATTGTCATGGTTTCACTAGTACTGAGCAGCAGGCCTTGGCTTATGTCAAACTAAGGTATCGCCACAATCAAGTTCGAAAAACAGTATAAATTACACACCTTGTTTACATACTTGAAAAAGTAGCATATAAGGACGACACTCAACCACTAGCACACAGAGAAACAAAGAACAACTATCTATAAAGATGAATAAAAGGCAAGATAAGACATCACAAACACAAAATAGGCTACTGCTTTGGAACGGTCAATGGCAAAAAAGACCGCTGGGGATTTAAACCAGTTGCAGGGTGCACCAAACATCACTTTTACGCTATAGTCATCCCAGTAATCGAGACAGTGTAAATAAAGATATGCCCGTCAGGTTATAATCTCTAACAAACAAGGCAGCATTAATAGGCAATATAAGTAAAACATATAAATGATCATGCATATATAATATAGAAAACAAAAGCCTAGAAAGCCATAAAGTAATTACTTAATGACTTTGCAGAAGCAGAGCAACATCCACTTGACACAATAATTGCGAATTAACTATCAATATTTCACTGTGTAGAGTTTTAAAGGAAGTTTATCAGGTTTGATATTATTTTAATTGTTCAAGTACATCACTTTTGTATTAAATTATAAAAAATAACTAAATGAGCCATACTCCACCAACAGAAAGAACACTGAACTTATACAAGTAAAGACCCGAAGGAGTTACTTCCTGACTCTAGTAAAGCGTCAGGGTAAGCTATACTAAACTTGGGATAAAAGTATAGCAATGTTTTGCAACGCGAGCGTCATGTGTAGATATCGCCGAGGTGTTCCGCGTGACAGCTGTTTATAACTTGGGAATCCTCTATGACCCGCTAAGACTTGTTTACATTTATAAATATTAATTATTGAGCTGTATTATAGGAAACTGTTAGTGTTCAATCTGTATCTTTGAACTAGTTTAGGTTTAAAATTGATCATATCATAGCTGTTATTTGTTTAAAACAAATGTATCAACAAAGCGTGATGTACAAACTTTAAGACTAATTAAGAATAATGACGATGTTTAATCTAGATGAAAATGTCGCGGGTTCGATCCGCATGAGGGCAGTGCCAGGTGTGACCTTAAACAAGTCGCATTCGTTCATCAGATGAGTCGTGGATGAGGACATTAATCGGGCAGTCGGGTGTATCTGTCTACCAAACTTCAAATAACCAGAACATTTTCTTTGATAATACGAGCTGAATGGTCTTTAAAGCAGATTCTATTGAGACATGTTTAAGAAGTATACATCGCCCTATTAGTGCTAAAAGGTGAAAAGTTACATATTTGGTTATTTTGAGTTTTTGTCATATATATGTTGTTTTTCATGTACTCTATCATGTCCAAAAAATCTAAGTCATAACCCTTTTCATTAATTAGCAATTAAGTAGTGATGTTTTCACCCTTTGATAAATAACCAAATTTAATCATACTTAAAGGAGCCAAGTGCTGCCGTGTTTGTGCTTAAAGGTGCCATTTGCCACATGACACCTGTTTGCATCAACTGCACTTTAGAAATTAAAAAAGAAATACTGCAAGAAGGTGCGTAGTGATATATGGCTCCTTTTAGCATCCTTGGAATATCATATATACAGCTACGTAATGGAAGCAAACACCTGCAATATGACAGTTGACACATGAAGGATGGTCAATGGAATGTTAATTTAGCAGATTGTCTATGATTAGCCGTTGCTGATATGTATAAAAGCAAGGTACAGTTTTATTCTAGTGCAATAAAACACTCCTGTTTTCAACATAATGTTCATTACCATAAAAGAACAAATATATATATATCAATCCTTTATACATAACATATCGAGGTGAGGAAAACTATGAAAATATCAAATTAGTTGACATAAATTATTCTGGATGCACAAGAATACCAGTAGCAACTCCAAATAAATCCACTACTTCACTTCAAATTGAGAGCGTATTCTACTGCTGATGAAAAAGAAAATAGAAATAAGTAAAACCTAAGCAATGCTTAATGATATATTTCCCCGATGTTCAACTCCACACAGAAGGGCTAACTATAAACACCCGATGTTCAACTCCTCACAGAAGGGCTAACTATAAACAAAAGTCCTCTAAGCATGCTAAGTAAGTCGTTGAGTTGAAAAAAGAAAAAGGAACCTGAACCATAGAAGAAAAATGTAAGGAAGCAGCATCGATTTTCTGGAAAAGCATACAAATCGATCGTCTTCTTGTTTAATCTCTCTTGTTGGGAGAAAGGAATATTAAACGAAAGGACTGTACTAAATGAAGATGTTAATGTAATACCAAAGTCACCGACGAATGTTCAGCTTTTACAAAAACCTCAGATCATATGTAAAACGAGAGACTTCATTTGAGAATTGATAAATATGTGTGTAGGGATCCCATAGGAGACACATAATCTGTTTCGTATCAGTATCATTTGGTCGAGAAAAACAAAAGAGAACATATTTGTAGAGATTGTTTTATAAAACCTTAGACATTACTATGTAAGAAAAACTATACTGTGGCCATACATGAAGAAACAGCACAGTGCTTTTAACGGTACAGATTTGAGCGGGAAATTAATCTACCAAATAAAAACTAGTACATACAAAATGAACATTGCGCATGAACAAGCGTCATTTCCAAAGATGGAGTCACATTATTCAAAGAAGAAATAAAAAAACAACAGTTTATTTCACAAAGCCTGAACGTCTTGAACAAGTGTAGCGCTTTAACACATTGCCATAAAAATGATTACACATGCTAGAGAATCTACTTATCAAAATGCATTGTGTATGAACTACAATTTATCATTCTTCAAATAAAAAAAGGACCAATGCTACATTTTGCAACATTTGGATAACAGAAAGGTCGAGGATATGAATGAAAATAATAAAATTGCTATAACGAACGAAATGTAATAGCAAGATAAGAAGGTAAAAAAGACACAGCCAAGGCTAAGGAAGGTCCCTCCAAATACGTAGCCTTTTTCAAGTTACAAGCCTTATTCACTTCACCATGTTCACTAGTATAAAGTGACTGTATTATTCCAGTTATATAATATTATAATATATATACGCATTTTTGGCCCGCAATAGGCACACAGCTACCCAACTATAAGCTCTCGAGGAATGAGCCGTATCATAAATGCGGTCAGATACGCCAAATTTAGGTCATGTGACCGGCCGATAATGCATATCCATATAGGCCCGGTCACCTGACCTTTATTGGCCCGGTCACCTGACCGGGTTAATGACCGTCACCGGCCCGTTACGATTACTGGCGATTGCTTTTTTGTTTCACCAGTTTTTGAGACCATGAAATTGACTTTAAACCCGTCAATGACATGACGTAACCGAAGTGACTTTAACTATATTAACTGAGGTCATTTGAATAATCGTGAAAATGGAACCCGGCGAGAAGACGTTAGCGTAAATTTCTAACATCTTATTTCACTTATTGTACTTAGATGGACTGATTGTCGAGGAAATGCATCATGAAGTGAATGAAACTGACATAGGGGCGTTTGTCAACAAAACGAGATATGAAACTAAATCTTCGGAAAAGCAAACTAAATCTGGCCTTAAAAGTGTTCACGGAGTGGTTACGCTCGACTGGTGAGACCAGAGTTAGGCCGATGTAGTACTGCAGAAATTGGCGTCTAGGAGATGGACTGTATATTGGACGTTTATATTCTGAATATAGTCCGACAAAACAAGCTAGACTCGATAAAATAAGTCCAGTCCATCGTCAGCTGGTATACTTAATAGAAAGAGGTATGAGCATCAAATCATCATATTCCTTTAGACGCCTTCCTTTAAATGGATAAGGAGTTTCAGCATTCAAAGGACTTACTTTGAGATAGCAAGAAACGGGAAATAAAGAAATCTATAGGAATGGGATGGACGAATGGAAAAAAAAGAAGAGAGAATAAATTACAAACACTACAACTAAAGTTAAACTGTGTTGTTGTTTACCTCGAAAAATATCGACCCTCAGGCTAAAGGCTTCGTGCCAATATTGGAGTTTCGGGCCGATATGACGGACAATAACGCACCACCCATGTATTAATCTCTAGTATATTTCAAAGAAAATATATTATTGTATTCATTAAAAATAAATAATTTGCTCATTTCAATTGAGTATGCTCGTTAAGTGATAAACTAGCAGTATATTGTTTATGGGACAAGACGACAAACATGCAGTATGTTGTTTATGGGACAAGACGACAAACATGCAGTATACTGTTTATGGGACAAGACGACAAACATGCAGTATGTTGTTTATGGGACAAGACGACAAACATGCAGCATGTTGTTTATGGGACAAGACGACAAACATGCAGTATGTTGTTTATGGGACAAGACGACAACATGCAGTATGTTGTTTATGGGACAAGACGACAAACATGCAGTATGTTGTTTATGGGACAAGACGACAAACATGCAGTATGTTGTTTATGGGACAAGACGACAAACATGCAGTATGTTGTTTATGGGACAATACGACAAGCATGCAGTATGTTCTTTATGGGACAAGACGACAAGCATGCAGTATGTTGTTTATGGGACAAGACGACAAACATGCAGTATGTTGTTTATGGGACAAGACGACAAACATGCAGTATGTTGTTTATGGGACAAGACGACAAACATGCAGTATGTTGTTTATGGGACAAGACGACAAATATGCAGTATGTTGTTTATGAGACAAGACGACAAACATGCAGTATGTTGTTTATGGGACAAGACGACAAACATGCAGTATGTTGTTTATGGGACAAGACGACAAACATGCAGTATGTTGTTTATGGGACAATACGACAAACATGCAGTATGTTGTTTATGGGACAAGACGACAAACATGCAGTATGTTGTTTATGGGACAAGACGACAAACATGCAGTATGTTGTTTATGGGACAAGACGACAAACATGCAGTATGTTGTTTATGGGACAAGACGACAAACATGCAGTATGTTGTTTATGGAACAAGACGTCAAACATGCAGTATGTTGTTTATGGGACAAGACGACAAACATGCAGTATGTTGTTTATGGAACAAGACGTCAAACATGCAGTATGTTGTTTATGGGACAAGACGACAAACATGCAGTATGTTGTTTATGGGACAAGACGACGCACATGCAGTATGTTGTTTATGGGACAAGACGACAAGCATGCAGTATGTTGTTTATGGGACAATACGACAAGCATGCAGTATGTTCTTTATGGGACAAGACGACAAGCATGCAGTATGTTGTTTATGGGACAAGACGACAAACATGCAGTATGTTGTTTATGGGACAAGACGACAAACATGCAGTATGTTGTTTATGGGACAAGACGACAAACATGCAGTATGTTGTTTATGGGACAAGACGACAAATATGCAGTATGTTGTTTATGAGACAAGACGACAAACATGCAGTATGTTGTTTATGGGACAAGACGACAAACATGCAGTATGTTGTTTATGGGACAAGACGACAAACATGCAGTATGTTGTTTATGGGACAATACGACAAACATGCAGTATGTTGTTTATGGGACAAGACGACAAACATGCAGTATGTTGTTTATGGGACAAGACGACAAACATGCAGTATGTTGTTTATGGGACAAGACGACAAACATGCAGTATGTTGTTTATGGGACAAGACGACAAACATGCAGTATGTTGTTTATGGAACAAGACGTCAAACATGCAGTATGTTGTTTATGGGACAAGACGACAAACATGCAGTATGTTGTTTATGGAACAAGACGTCAAACATGCAGTATGTTGTTTATGGGACAAGACGACAAACATGCAGTATGTTGTTTATGGAACAAGACGTCAGACATGCAGTATGTTGTTTATGCGACAAGACGACAAACATGCAGTATGTTGTTTATGGAACAAGACGTCAAACGTTTATGGGACAAGACTGAGGGTGTTAAGAGGCATTATAAAATATCCACATGACTATTTATAACTACAACGTCTGTATGTTCATCTTATGATATGATGAAATAAATAGCGTCTTTCGGATAATTGTGGTGAGCAGAACTGGATCCACTCTTCATTCATATATACCATATCTAAACAACACAACTTAGAAACGAGCAATCACAAATTATTGCTATTGGGTCACTCTCAAATAGATAGACAGAGGAATTCTCTCGTCTGTCTGGCAATACAATACATGTAGTGCCATTAACATATGACCATGTCCTAGATTGGAAGCAGTTGGTCAAAACATACTGTCCAAACGTAAAAGTATCAACATCCTGAGAAAGTGTAAATCGGGTGCATGTTCGATGTGTCAAAGTTAAACAACAGTCAAAAAAATCTCTAAAAGTCTAAATTATCCAATATTCTGGCCACTAACGTACAGCCATGCAGTCAGTGGCTACTGTTTCTAATAATAACTTTCAATTGTTTATTTGTTAAATTGTGCTAAAACTGTATAATTCCTGAATAATTATGAAAACCACGAAAGACAGAATTCCAAATCCTGAGGCGACAAGTAAGAAACAGAATAAATGTAAAGTAAAAGCCAGATGATGTACTTTAAAAAGCTTAATCATCATTGCATATAATTACAAAATGAAAGTGTAAATTTGGTATATTATTATCAAAACGTCTTTCTGAAGACTGCTACATTAAATCACCGCTTTATTCAAGTTATTGACTGTATCAGTCTTATATTTTGTATTGAGCAAATGTACCATATGACACACTATATCTTGAAAATCTTAATATCGATTCATGCCAGAAGTAGCCCAATGTCATTTGAATCATTTTCGTTTTCCAGCGTGTGCGTGCAGAAATGTGCTATTTGCCACTGGACACCTTCTTGCATAATTATTTAACAAAAAGTACTAATGCCAAAAGGTGGTTAGTACAAAATACCCGTTTTCCTAACAATTGGGTTAAGATTAGCTCTAAAACTCATATTACATGTAATATTACTACTTTCATCCTTATTTTCCAGGTTTTGAGTTAATTGGTCCTCAAATGAACAAATGACATGAATTTGAAAATTTAAATGCGATTTTCTCAAAACATGAAAAATGTCACTTGTCACCTTTTAGCACTAATGGGGCGGCATGTTGTTTTCCTTAAACGCTGCTCACATCTAAACACGTACTAGTATCGAGTCAGTGTGGCCGAATCATATTACGTCTGACAATAAACGGGATTATATATAACTGATACAACCTAACCTAACGTAACTATATTTATCATATACTTGCCTATAAATACGTTGGTTTTGAATATACGGTACGAAAATGACGTAGCTAGTCACAACAATCTGACGGGCAATAAAGCTTTAAAGGTTAAATAAAGGGTTAACAAATGAACGAGTTTATTTAAATCAGCAATAAACAGTTACGAATGTAATATTCTATTTATCATATAACACGCCTACGACGTGATATTTTATCATAATGTTGTCAGTTTACCTTGTATACGACGGCAATTGACCTTGTATACTACGGCAATTGGTAAGAGAACTCGTGACGCCGTGTTATTTAAATGACGTCAGCCACGTTATGCGGCTGCAAGGCGTTTGCACTACATTTAAAAATAATGCGACACCTTAAACCAAATATAACGCTACTAACATGCGTTTTATGAAGTTAGATTTTAAATAATAATAAATATATCCATAAAGTATACTAATCCATTAAAACAATTGAGACTCAATGTTTCACTGTACACAAACACAGTGATTCGGTCCTCATTTGCATCTATAATACACTAGTGTATTACGATTAATAAGTATTGCCTTTAGTACATTTCCAGAAGTCATGTTATGCAATAAACAAAATACTAAGGTTAACTGAAGTTAGTGGATATTACGTAATGTTCTGCTGTCCCAGCAACAAGGAATATATATGGTAACACCTCACCAAAAAAGGCATTTCGGTTATAAAATACTTATTTCTCAACAAATTTACAAAACTAAGATATTTTTATTTACCACTGAAAAGTAAAGTTATAATGATATATAACTTATAAACGTATCATTAAAGTTGTTAAGTCAATGCAGAAAACCTTTTGGCTCAGTGAAACAAGTGCCCCGAACAATTGTGTACCTTAAGACGTGTATGTTATACTTATGCAACATTAGAATAATGTTGTTTTATATCTAACTTTAGTATGCCAATTATTGGTTTATGTTTTAATATACTGAAGCGAAAAAGAAACGGAACTCGGGAATTTCCGCTATATATTTCATATCCTGCGACGCACTTAATTCCACATAATATTCAAAAGAAATCCCTATATGTTTTGTAAAACAAAATTTGGCAGTTAGCTAGAGAAAGGACACAACTGTGATGTTGTAGACGTTATAATCACAGTACACTTTCTAACAAGAAATTCATGAATGTTGAAGTTCCTCTTTAAAAAAATTGAGCCATTTGAGTACTGCATTTATGGTAAAGAGTTTGCAAAACTTTGCATCCTAAGTTTGCTCACATGCTTTAGCCAAACGCGAACTTTGTCAATAATGAAACTTTGAAGGAATACTATTTGCTGTGGTATGTGTTGTTTTAGTATTTTGTTCCACAAGGAATGAACTTACGTAGCCATGTACAATTCGAATTGTGCATACAATATATAGCGGAAATTCCCGAGTGCGTTTCTTTTTCGTTTCAGTATATATTAATAATGTTTCTATAAGTTATATCTTTAAGCCATTTGTTTAGGTGTTATCATTAATCTTCAGCTCTTAAGATTCAATTATAATTATTCGATAACACTTGATGAGTCTCTTAGATTGAATTCGACCGGTTTTCTTATAAATGTCGATTGCATCTTATCTGTTTTGTTTGATATGTAGGTTTATATTTTGTTTTTGTTTGTGTCTCTAATAAGAAGTTAACAGTATAACTTGTGTTTTTATTGTTTTGTTTTGCATTTGATATTTGTTAATACATATATGTATTAATCTTGCTACGTCTGTTATCAATGTGTATGTATATAGTGTATGATCACACGAGCCTGTGGAATACAATGTGTATGTATATAGTGTATGGTCACACGAGCCTGTGGATTACTGATTTTGAATTAAGTTTTTTTTCTTACGATATGTGACACATGAAGCACATTGTTACTTCCTGTACAATTATGTCTCTATAATTAAAATGTCGGCATAAATATATCAAGAACAACACAGATGTAATTCTCCTTAAAGGTCCTAATCACGAAACTTACTTCCATTGTAAGTACTCTTTCCTAGAAACTCAAACCAGTTTGATACCAGCTTGATACCAGAAAAAGGCTTAGTGAGCGAAAAGAGCTGCCAAATAAAATAATTGCACAACTCTTAGTTTAACATGTAAATCGTGACAATAACAAAATAAAAAATACACCGATAGTACCATACGATAGTTATTATTTGTACAATGTACGAATAACACGAAGCGTTTTTCGGTTAATCACGAATCATGTTGTACATGATGTGAAAAGTGAATACTATATAACTAGACAATTGACGGTAAACACGTTTCATATTGCATTTGCCATCTTGTTTATAAGTTATACTTCCGGATTTGCTTATCGACTGAACAATATGTTTGCAGAAGAGTTCAAGTGCCCATCCAACTATGTCAAATGCCCAGACAGTTTTTGTCTACATGTCCGTCTGGTGTGTGATGGTCAACCACACTGCCCGCATAGCGAAGATGAGAGAAACTGCGGTAAGTACGTTTGATATATAATATTGTCTGTTTCATATCCCGTGTATCAAGGCGCGAATTGTCACGTTGTATTATTATTATTATTCATATCGTTGTTTGCTTTTGTTCGATATGAGTTGTTTGGTTGGTATATTATTTTTTAATTTTTAATTATGCTTTTTCTATAACATTTGGAAGCAATTCGTATCTTACATAAAATGCCGCGTTAACGTGGTGTTGTGCCCTTTCTTGAGATATACGTTTCTTCAAAATCAATGGCAAATAGTGTTTTTGGCGATTAAACGAATTGATGTGGATTGTAAGAATTGGAACCCGTTAAACTTGGCAGTCGTTTGCAAAACGCACTTCAAATCGGATATTTACATTTAACAAGCAGTAGATGGTATATTTCTATGCTTTGTCCACAATAATATGTTTATATAAAGATAAAGTCAAAGTAGAAGTATTATTCAAAATAAACGTGAACGTACTGTTAAGAAGTTGTATTTGTTGACAGTTAAATAGTGGATGGGGTAAACTACTTTCTGTTTCACAGCTGTCTTTGTTTGTGTGCCCACTATGGGGACATTGGGATCAGTGAAACACCATCCCACCCTTTATAAACTCCAAACACTTATTTTAGAGAAACTATCCGTAATACTGACCGTCAATGAAAACGCACCAGTAGATTATATGGGTGTTAAATTGGATTGCCTAAATAATTTATAATAATAATATTTTGAAATTGAACTGCAGTAGATAAAGCCTGTTTCTCCAGACCAACTATAATTGGCAATTAATTCTCATTCATAAACACTGATAACTTGTGAAATATGTGCTGGCTGTTCATCTGTGTAAAAGTTCATAGCAATTCTGTTTTATGTTATACACAGTGCAGTGAATAGTATACAGATGACAATACAATACAAAATATACATGGTAAAACATGAATAATACTGGGAAGTTAATTGTCACAGTTCCAATAAAATAAACAGAAATTATGTCGTTTTGAGTCGTTGGATTAAAAAACTTTACTCCTCGCTGATATCTAAGAACAGTTTTCTGTCGTCTGCTTGAAGAGAGATTTGTTTACATGAGTCATTCACTATAACTGACAGGCTACATAGTTGGTGTAATTGATAAAGACACACCTCCAATTTCTCCCTACCAGGGTAGGGAATGTTGCCCCTTTAATGTAATTATCAATTAGGATCCAAAGTAAGTTTTACTAAATATATGATTTACTTCTTTTATTCCTTTTGACTTTTGGAATGGCGAATTCTTAAGATCTGTTCAATTGATTGTATTCCTTCTATTTGTTTTGAATGACATTTTATATTACAACTAATTACTTTTTTTATTATTATTAATTTTACTCTAGTTTCAACTGGCGGGAATATCTTTATTTACACTGTCCCGTTTATTGGGATGATAATAGGGTAAGAGTGAGGATTGGTGCACCCTAGAACCTGGTTTAAACACCCAGCGGCTCACTTTTTTTCGCCACTGACCGTTCCAAGGCGGTAGCCATATTGTCAACCCTTTAGTGTTTGTGATGTCTCATTTTGCCTTGTTTTCATCTTTAAAGTTGTTCTTTGTGTGTGTGTGTGTGTGTTTGTGTACACATAAAATCGATTCAAGCTAACCTGTAGGCCTTATTGCCTACTGACCGTTCGGAGTCGGTAACCAAGTCTTAACCACACTTCTGTTGTATTTGGTATTTTTCATTGTATAATTAAATATTGCTCCTTGTTTTTAGTACATTGCGGACCTACGATGCCATTGCGTTTAGACGTTGTGTTTTCTATAGGACACTCTATCTCATTTTTGTGGCTGACTGTCGTTCTTGAATGCTACTTTCCTTTTTCGATTTTTATGTCTACTTACCTCTAAATTGAACTTTTACTACCTTAAGCAAATTAAAAATAAAGTATGCACCCGTTATATTGTAAACGTATCGAATAACTACTGTTTATTATGCCATCAGTTGTATACAGCATTACATTTTACTTTCGTTCTAATATATTTTCTTCTATTATGTACACATAATGAGAAATAAAAAATGTATACACCAATGAAAGTTCGTTTACTGTATGGCTCTTGTTTTAATGGTATTATTGTGCTTAGGGACATTATAGATATTTGTTTTTCATTAAATATGTACCAAACTTGGTCAAAATATGTATATAAATAAAATATTTATCATGTTAAACAAGATGCTATAATAAATTAGAAATAATGAAATAGTAACACTCTAGAATTTAGTCGAGCTCTGTATAGTCACACTTAGATATATTTGAAATCCTTCCATACCGAATTACAATAAACAGAGCCATGGCACTTAAATTTATAAGGTATTTAAAAAAACAAAAAAGGTGCCATAACACTTTACGACCTTCATATTTCAGCTATATCCGACTTGGCCAAACATAGTTATGGCATTAAAATTGTCGGAATAAATTCGGGAATTACAGTTTGTTTGCATAAACAGTTTCGGATTATGTCACTCCGTTTCTTGATTTACATCTTTCTGTTGAAAATGGAGTAGTAATAACTAAAATGTATGATAAGAGAGATGATTTTGATTTCGATATTATGAATTATCCACATTTAGATGAGGATATCTCCAATACTGTTTCTTGTGGCGTCTATATATTTCAGTTAATTCGTTTTGCCAGAGTTTGTAGCCGTATTAATTTCAACCATCTTAATTTTAGCATCACTGCAAAACTCCTCCCATAGGGTTACCTTTGCCATAAGTTACGACAGACTTTTTCTAAGTTTTATTATCGTAAGTGACTTCAACCTTCGTAATTTTAACATTACTGAAAAACTCCTCCCACAGGGTTACCGTTGCCATAACCTACGTAATACTTTTTCTAAGATTTATTATCGTACGAAAACGTTATAAGTCCAACAGGAAGAGTAGTAATCACAGACCACAGTCACTCCAACAAGTATATCATTGCAAAGGCGATTACAAACAAAATTCAGTTAAAGCACATCCCAAACATATAATGGTTGACAACAGGAGTACCGCATCGGAACGGTCAGTGGCGAAAGACACCACCGGGGAGTTTAAACCGGTTCAAGGGGGCACCCCGTTGGTCCCTTTTGCCACTGACCGTTCCAAGGCGGTAGCCATGTTTGTAACCCTTATATGTTTGTGACTGTTTGTGATGTGCTTTATTATTGAATGTGTTTGTCATGTACTTTTGGAATCACCTTTGCGTTGTAATACTTTTTGGAGTGACTGTATTCTGTGAATGTTACTCTTCCTGTTACTTGTAACATATTCTTTGACAATCGGTTTTCTTTCAGTAACATATTCAGTGATTCATTTTCAAGTTTAAGTTCATACGTCAAGGTGTTGCATTATTGTGTCTTGTCTATAACTTCTAAACGTCTTTGGTTATGCTTTATTTAAAATCAAAAGACGGTGTATTGCTCATTAAATTACAAGTCATGGCATTGCTATGTACAATCTCGCTAATGGGATGCTGCATTGCTATGTACAATCTCGCTAATGGGATGCTAAAACATTTTAAAAAAACAATAGAATATTCTTCTCTGATAATGCAAAAAACAATACGTTATCTCACCATATTATCAAAAAAAAGATTAGTAATTATAGATAGATGTACGTAGTAACACTGTGACGTCATAGTGACCGTACTCTAAATTCCAATATCTGGTAGTTGTAGTACGGTATAGCCACGTCTCTTTAGTTACCTTAAATTAAACGATTTACTGCTCTGCATTCATCACAGGAAATGTCACCGACCATGCTACAATTATTGTTATTGTTATTTGTTTTGTATTATTGTTGTTTGTTTTGTATTATTGTTATTGTTGCTTGTTTTGTATGCGCGGTTTTGGTTTACTGCGTTCTTAGAATGCAATACTTTAAGATCGACTTTGACTTCGACCAATGGATCTCCTTTTCAGTATATTTTAATCTTTATTTACAAATGTCATGCTTTATTTTTCAGAAAAGTACGCATGTAAAGGTTTGTTCAGCTGCAGAGAAAGTGGATCTTGTTTACCACGCGACTTAGTTTGTGACGGCATACGACAGTGTCCACATGGGGACGATGAACGACTCTGTGGATTTGAATGTCCATCACAGTGTGAATGTAATGGCGTGGCTGTTATCAGGTGCAATGCAACCTTACCTATTGATAATGCTACAACAACAATCAAACACTTCCGTTATTTAGATTTGAGCAATTCAGTTGTGTCGAATGAACGTTTTAGCGAGTTATCCGTATTTCAATCACTGACCTTCTTAAATATATCTAGGTGTGGTGTAAAAACTATAATGTCAAACTTGACGACAAACCCATTGTCGCTTTTGAAAAGCTTAAATATCCTTGATATGTCATACAACATGCTTGAATATATAACTACAAATGACTTTCGCGGGTTATCTGTTTTGCAGCTACTTATTCTTACTGGAAACACCAATCTTGTTACTGTAGAAGCAGGTGCATTTAATGATATGAAGATGGTCACACATTTGTATCTTGCGTATTGTAGTATAAAAACTATAGATAACACAACATTTCCAGGCATGAAGAATTTGAAATATCTGGACCTCAATTCTAATCCGCTGTATATACAGACTGGAGCGTTCCATGCGTTGTCCAGCCTAACATATTTAGATATTCGACAAGCAACTGCTGAATTTGAAATTGACATCTTTACTGGTATCAAACAACTGGGGCAGCTTTACACGGACTCTTCCCTTTTATGCTGCAGTATGAAAGAAGTGTATCCTCTTAGCGTGTGTATCGCACCAGAAAATGCCATCTCATCGTGCGAAGATCTTATCGCAAATGATTTTCTTCGACTGTGCATTTGGATTATCGGATTTTCTGCCTTGCTTGGAAATATGTTCGTCATTGGTTATCATATTAGACAGAGTATGCGTATTCAAAGATGGCAGTCTTACACGGTATTTGTTACCTTTCTAGGTGTTTCTGACTTATTCATGGGGATGTATACGTTGATTATAGCCTCTGTAGACGTATATTTCAGAGGAAAGTACAGCATCCATGACATGAAATGGCGAGCAAGTTTACTATGTACGTTTACCGGGGTTCTATCAGCCATTTCTTGTGAGTCATCGGCGATGCTTATTTGTCTAATCGCTGTAGATAGGTACATCGCTATCGCGTATCCGTTTTCAAAACTGACTCCAACACAATCGCTGATATTTGGTGTGCTTGCTAAGACAATAGCAGCGATACTCGCGGTAATTCCTACTACAATCGATGCTTATTTTGGAGGAGAGTTCTATGCAAGCTCCGGTGTATGTATTGCTCTACCACTCACCGGCAGTCGTACTAAAGGATGGCAGTACTCTGTAGGTGTATTCATTGTCTTCAATATGATCTTGTTTGTTGCTATTGGAATCGTACAAG
Source organism: Cyrtodaria siliqua (assembly GCA_037043455.1). Taxonomy (NCBI): domain Eukaryota; kingdom Metazoa; phylum Mollusca; class Bivalvia; order Adapedonta; family Hiatellidae; genus Cyrtodaria; species Cyrtodaria siliqua. Next base: position 573,568 of record JAWPHD010000046.1, read on the forward strand.
GCTTGTTGTATAGAGCGGTTAAAGCATCAACCCTACAATCCAACAGGAAACAAGGAGAGGTAGATGCTGCAGTAGCGAAGTCACTTGCGGTCGTCATAGCAACGAACTTTTGTTGTTGGTTCCCTATATGTGTATTAGGTAAGCTGATTCAAAATTATATTAATAAACCTGCACAGCAAGTAACACCACATCTTGTGTATAACATAGTGTATACATTAGTGATGCCATGGTAGTTTTATGAACACATTACATTGATCACATGTAATTCAATATGAATATGTTTATATTATAAATGCAGGCCTATCATCGTAATTGATTTAAATCTACACGCGGAAGAAACTTAATTAAATGATTGAAGTTTAATAAACAGATTGAACTTCTGCTTACCAGTAGGAACGCCACGGACCTATAACATATCAGTTCTGTTCGCATTTTAACTCCGCGAACATGGACTATTTCTTTGTATTTTACGGACTATTTTACGAATTTTCAACTAAAACAGACGCCATTTTTTTACACCCAAAATTGGGCGCGCTACGTCGGCGAGCACTACGGGTACCTATGGAGTCTAACAACACGCGTACAGTGTTTCATACCGTAGATTATGTAAAAACTAATACCTTACCGGACGAAATAACGTCCCATTATGTGTCAACACGATGCAGTGTTGGTGACTGACAGGTCACCGTGACATAACTTGACACGTGAAATTGACATGCTGTTGCAAGTTGGATTTGGGATTATTGTCTGCTGCTGGAGGTCCATGATCAAGGTATTTGTTTTGTCATTAAAATGTGTTTGTTAATAAACAGTACACACCCCTTTTAGATCGTGCATATTTAGACATTGGCCAAATACAGTGCCTAAAAAAGTAGTGTATAGTGTATAATAGAAAGTTCATAATCACTATTAGTGTACTCCGATCTTTCCAGTAACTGGATGTACTGTAGAACGTTTCGTGGAATAAAACAATTGCTAGTAGAAATTCTATCAATGTCCCCCGCACCCCGCCCCCACCCAAGTACGGTAGATGGGGGTGTGGGGGTAGATGGAGCTTGCATACCGAAAACAAGGAGGGGGTAAGAAAACTAGAAACCCCCTCCACCCCACCACTCAGATGCATGAATGTAAATAGTTAGCGTTGTCTCTATATCGTTATGTTATCCCCATTTTCTCGCACATTCGTGAATACATAACCCGATACAACTACCATTGAAACAATGTAATCTGCCATAGTGATTTGACTGAAAACGGTCAGATTCATATTTATGTACAGTAAAGTTTTGAGGCAAGGAAGTGATTTTGAATTTACATTTATTTACATTCTGTTGCGAAAAAAACAACGCAATTTCGAGAAATTACATTTCACTTAAAAGCCTTTAAGGCGGTGTAGCTACTACGCTTGCCTCCAGTGTGTCTCAAAAGAAATGACTATTCCATGGGCTGGAAATATGCTGTGAAAGTGGAACAATGTTTTTAATGGATCTCCAGTTGGGCTACATTATATTTTACATGTATAATGAATGATGAGAGATGTTTTTATTACATAAACAGTGTTATTGAGCACAAGTAGTATTCATGCTTTATTCAATTTAGTTATTTTATCTTTTCTATTTAAATATGTTACATTATGTATAACAAAGGATAAACTATGTCTGTTTGATCATTGACATTGGATTGATGTTGTTTTCAGAGAGGTCTTAAATGTGAATCGTGCCCTTGAGCAGCTCTAAGTGAATTGATACTGACGACTTCAGAATGTCAAGCCGTATTAAATGCCATTGGATCATATGGAGGTAAGAGCCTTTTTAAAAATTGTTTGCACTTGTGTAGTTCTTTAAATGGAGCTTGTGTTATGCTTGCACGGTGCTGTTCAAAGTTACAGTGATATTTCAGTGCAGCGTGATTGTCATATGAGCTCGTGTAAACTACATGTACTGGATACATGCGAAAACAAGTTGTGTTAAAGGGACACTAGGCAGTCTTTATTTGTTTAAAACTTCTGGAGTTCGGTTAATTTTTCTGCATAGTTTGCATTTGTGCATCATTAATATTATTTATTAGAATAGTTCAGAAGAAATTGTTTTACACATTACTTACTGTTGATAATAGTGCACCTATAATAATTTATTTAACTTTTAATGCAAGCAGGTTTAAATTTAACATGTTACCAGGTTAACAAATGGAGATGCTAATGTTAAAGCTTGATAAATACTTCAAGATTGCCGTGTGTCCTTTTAACATCATCTAATTGGTCTATGTGATGGGTGCTGAATTTATTAAAGGGACACAGAGCAAATTTCCAATCTTGTGTCTGTTTTACACATTTTCACATCAGAACAGACCACACATCTACAAAAGTGTCTTCTCAACTGCCCTATTTAATCATGTTTTATTTCTAAAACTAGCGGCATCACCAGGTTTTGAGAGAGAAAATAAATAGTTGTATATTAATGTTTTCTCCCCATGTAAAATGACCTTACTAAGTCATTAAAGTAAAATATCCTATGAACAAAAAGTGTAAAATTTAACAATTTTAGATTTTTGGCCAGACTTGTATTTTATTCCCCTTCTAGTAAAAATGGCTTATAGAACATTGCACCCTCTGTCAGATTTAACTTTCCTTATAATAGATTCTTGCTGTACTGTTGGGTGAAACATACATTAAAATGGTTCTATAATCATGTCAGTTCAATCATATACTCGTATGATACACAATATAATATGTATTGACCCTTTACTTGATGTGCCATTTACTCAGTTTTGGTCAAGGGACGTTTATAGCATATCGGCTTTGAATCCAGTGAACACGGATTCAATTCTTACTGGCGCCACTGGGTTACTTCGATGTGTCCTGCTAGCCTCGTTCGTCTGATGGGAACGTAAACCGGGTGGTCCTGTGTATCGGAGTCTGTCCTACATTCAAGCACGTTAAAGAACCATAGGTATCTAATCGGTAGTAAGCGTAGGACAGGGTTCCTGGATGCCTATGTATCTTTCCTCCTCTTATTCGGGCGGTTCGAAATAACCTAAACAACGTGTTGATGAGGCGTTAAACAATAAATTTTAAACTGTCCCATTCCCCTAAATATGCCCTAGATCCCTCTCGCAACACCTGATTCAAATTGAATACTCTGCTCGACTTATATTAACTTTTTATTCTATGTCTTTCTTTTCTTTCAGTCTGCACGTCATGTGGAAGAAGACTCCATGTACACCACTGGCCAGAGTCAATGCTGAAGTTTATGTTCGCTCAATTATTTGCTTAATAAAGTATACATATGAACTAAAATATTGTCTTTATAATTATGTCTTCCACCACAAAGTGGTAGGTGAGACAGATTAGAGTTGGCCTTTCCGTTCGTCTGTCACAAATCTTGTCTGCGCTACATGTTGGATTTTGACGAAACTTTGTACAAACTCTTTATTACTTTCTCTGAAGCTAATTTCATAAAACTTCATACTTTAAATGCCTTTGGTGAAATGATAATCCCTGTTTATTTTGAAGTCAGTAGTTGAAAGGTCCGTTACCATGACCGGTAAATGAAAAGTATTGCCCACACAGTTTTTCCTCTTACCTAAAGCAAATTTCATGAAACTTCATTGTTGGACAGTGGAAAGAGGATGATCGTTTGATTTTTAGGTAAAAGGTCAAGTTCCCTGCAGACATCCACTATCCAAGGATAAGCATATGTTACAACACACATGTTATAATATTAATGGTATACTATATGAATATTTTCTTGCACAATGTTGAATCCAGTAAAACAAGTGGTTTTGTTCACCGATACTGTCGCCTGTGAACCAAACCACTTGTTGTTAAATTACAGGATTCAACAGTGTGTAAGACATATTCCGATCATCCATTTTTTTTTTAAATCATAAATTAAAAAATATATATATTAAAACAAACAAAACATGCTATTTGATGTAAACAGACGTATTCAAATTTTCAAAATAGCAATATTCGCAGAATATAGTAGATTTCAACTGCTGAAAACAAACATGTATTTTTTTTCCAGGAAATAATACTTCTATGAATATAGTATATATGTTCAGGGAAATGTTTAATATGTCTGTTTTCAAATACTACAAATCGTAACGCACCGCACATGTATATTCAGTATTTACTTTCAATATAGTAGTGAGTATGACTGCGTTCTGGGACCATATAAATATAAAAGAATAATATATATAAATAAATATATATATTACTATATATGCCCTATAAATATAAACGACCCGCACTTTTTGGATTCACGCGTACAGTGTTTCACAACACCACACATCTGGCAAGTGCTCCATTGACACAATGTCATGTCCACGTTTATGTTATGAAATCTTCGAGTCTACACATAATCATGTTTGTTACCGACAGTAGCATGTATGTTACTCGTCAGTCATTTATTTACTTGGTTAAAGGGACACATACCAATCTTGCTTTCTTTAAAACTCGAGTCGCCCCCTTAGTTTTAAACGAACAGTTAAAAGAATATACTTCTTTCTGCCTGTTAAACTTATATTAGTTTATCGCTTTTTCTGGTTTCGAAAATTAACTCTGCAACGAATGTTGCCGCCATCATGATTTCATTTTCCGATATACCGTTGCAACATTGTTTGTTAAAATAAATTGGCCACTCTGACATAAACCCAAAGCATGTATAGATAAAAAAATTAGTGTAAAATACATGAACACAAACATTTTAAATATATGTGTTTACATAACGAAATTATATAATTGTTTCTGTAGCCGGTCGTCTTTCCTTAAAGAATATGAATGTTGCCGTCTTTGGGTCGGACGGTCCTGTTACTTAATTAGTACTTGTCTCCGTTTATTGAAATTCTACATATATACAGAGGAGAGATGTATCTATATGATTTTGTTATTATGCTCGCTTCTAACATGACGAAATAAATCGATTTGAATAAAAGGCGCATTCTCAGCAATACACAACGTATTGTGTGTACGGGTTGGAGGGGGGAAACCCACGGGGTTGGAGGGATACTACCGTAATGTTGCTCTCATAAATACTGTTAACATACTACATCAATAATATAACAACTACTGAACAATGCTGAAATCGATTTATCTTTATAAATGAATTCATAATTCCACAATTTTATTCCGTGCGAAGATCGATTTGGAACGTCGATTCGGCGTATTTAAACGATTACGGTGTACTTTGTTAATTTTCGGGGGAAAAAAGTACTTGCCTCCGATATTTTTTATATTTTACATATCTACAGAGGAAAGATGTATTTACGCGTAAATGCTTTTGTTTTTTTCTCTCGCTTCTAAAATGATGAAATAAATCGAATTTGATTAAAACTGTGCATTAGCAGCCTAATCAATACGGTATGGAGGGTGGTGGGGGTGGAATGAGGGGCGGGGCTGCAGGGATACTACCGTAATGGTGTCCTTGAGAAAAACGGTGAACATTTTACTCTAATAATTTATTAAATACAGAACAATGTTGAAATCAATATATCTCTTAAAAAGGATTTCATAATTTCATGGTTTTATATCCCGCGTGTACATTAACTTCGAAAGGCGATTGTTCATATTTTAGCGAACACGGTGTACTTTGTTAATTTTGGGGAAAAAAAAAGTACTTTTTTCTGATTGACTTTAAATTTTGGGTTTTAATAGTAGACATGTCAATAAACACTTTCGTGAAAAAAAATTCATTTTCGCTGTTAAAACTTTTTTTGCATTTTTTTCGGATTCAGAAAATTAGCACTGCAACATATATTTTCACAATCCTCATTTTCTTTCCCGACGTACCGTTACAATTTTGTTTGTTAAAACTATTCTGAGCACTCCGGCATAAACCAAAAGCATGTATAGATCAGAAATTTAATCTGGAATGCATGGATACATACATTTGAAATATATGTATTGAATTATTTCATTTATTGTGTACCCGGTCGCGTCTGTATTTGTATATACATTATGCCGTCTTTGAGTCCGTGGGTCATGTTAGTTAATTTTGGGGAAAAAAAGTACTTGTCTCCGATTTCATTAAAAATTTGCATATGGACAGAGGAATGATTTACCTACGCGTACATGCATTTGTTTTTATTCTCGCTTCTAAAATGACAAAATAAATCGATTTTGATTTAAAAGCGCATTTTTGGCAATTTTAACCTTAAAACAACCTAAATTCATCCCTTTGAAAAATACCTTTAACTATTAATGGGAATTACACGAAGTGTACACCAATTCTGTTCGACCAATGTAGTTTGTGAATATTATTACTTTAACAACGATCTGTGATGGTGTTTTGTTATAATCACAGTTTATAAATAAGAGGTGAAGAAATCTGACCAGTGACAATTTTCCCGATAATGTCATTTTGTTATCGATTTTATCACGTGATCTTGTTTGATAAATACTCATACGCCATAGGGCTGGCGTTCCTACTGTACATAACGCGAACGATTCCAATTACACCTTTGTTATCTCTTCAAATAATTTATCTGGATAAAAACTTACATAATGTCTAGGTACAGACTCCTCTGAAGATCACCACTATCTAACTTTCTGTAAAATCATGAAATAAATACCAACTTGTACTAAAAACAAGTCGACTTTTTGTATCGCCGTTTCGAGGAAAATACGTAGGAATACATAGGGATCATTTTGCCGTCCGTCCGTCCCTCACGAAAACATAACGTTGGCTATAACTGTCTCATTTCTTGAAAGTCAGGGTCACACTGAAGGTCCTTATATGGGTTACATACTCATTGTTTTCTTCATGAAAACTTAGCGTTGGCTATAACCTTTCCATTTCTTCATCAAACTTTTAATAATTATATACTTATCAGGACAACATCGACATGGCCATACTCAAATATAAAGGTCACACTGAAGGTATGTGTGTTAAATACTCATGTAAACTTAGTCAGGCGAGTTTGTCAATGTCATTTATCTTGGTCCAAAACATCTTGTTATACTGACAAAACGCTGACAGGCGACATACGTGTTCGCGGAACACCCATCTTGTTGTTAACTATATGAAACTCTGTTCATGTAAATCTATACATCTTTCATCAAAGTCTAAATCATTTGCTTCTTCTAAAATTCAACGCAATTCTGGAACGGCCTCAAATCTTATTATTTTAGTATTGTGTGTTTCTTTATTAGTTCTCTTAGTAATGCAAGATCATGGATTTACATTTAAGGAGTTTTTTTCAAGTTTCTTTTCGCTTTTAATTATTGATTCTGGAGCAGCAATTACTTCAAATCGGATTTTTTTTGGTTTCTTTTGTCCAGTTTTCTTTGTTGTATTTTATAAAACTGAGAGATTTTTGACAGCATTGGAGTTGTTAATATATCGAATGCTAATTTTACTAATAAAATATGATAACGTTTTCCGGTGTTGCTATCGCAGCTGCAAGTTTACTTTGGAGTTAATCCCTTGACTCGGAGTTTTAAGGGAAAATCCAACCGATGATGTGTTATATTTAAACAGCATTTATATTAAGAAATTTCTTATTTGGAAAATTCATGAATCGTTTGAAATGAATCTTTTGAATGTAGTTTTATCAACTCTATACGCTTCCATATTATTGACACTTGTGTTAGTTAATTGTCATGGGTTAAAAGTTAATCAGTAAAGCAAAAGTCTTTAACATACAGCCAGCGGTTTGCGTTTAATGTTATCAATTAATCACACGTATGTATTCCTTTAAATATCACTAGTACAATCAACGAGTGTCGCTAATTCAATTAACATACTAATAGTGTAATGTTTTTACAACTGATAAAATAACAATTAACATTGCCATTCATGTTTGTCGTTTCGCGTGTTTTTGGGTTTACTGTGTTCTGTGAAGGCTGCATTTCCTGTTCGACTTTTATACTATATATCTTCATTTGGTAAGCGATAGCATCAAAGATATTATTTTATTTTATGAAGCTATATCGGTTATAAAAGAAAATGTGACATATTCAAAAACTTGCCATATCAGACTAAAAACGGTTATGAAAATGCTCTATTTTAATTTATTAACTCCCTAGCTACTTCAATAGTTTTCATCTGATCTGTGCCAAACGCGTTTAGAATGTTCGTACAACTTTGAAACAAATCTAACTCATATTCAACCGTATCCCTCCACTTCCACACAATCCATTTTATATATATTATATTTCATGAATCGGTCATAAAAGGAACTGGGACAAATAAAAAATGCAGCCATTTCAGAATAGAAACAGCTAAGTTATGGCCACTGATTTATTTAAAATTATTTGTTAGCACGCTATAGCTTTTGCATTTTTCTTCATGCGAAAACATGTTAATATTCATACAAGCTTGAATAATCTTGAAGAACAGCCATATCTGACGCAAACACAAAGCCCCCAAAACTCCGACCACCCTCGAATATATATTTACTTTGTAAATTAACCTCGATAAAGTGATAGAAGAAAGTTTGATCAAATGCAAAACTAGCAATGTCGGACTGCAAACAGCTGAGTTATGGCCCTTGAATTATTTATTATATTATTTCATCTGATCTTTGCCAATATTCGTCAGAATAGATATATAGCGATGACAACTAAGAAGTCCAGTACTCAAACTTGAACAGAAACAGCAAACGTGTGACCATTGATTGAATGAAAATTGCTAGATTTTTCTTATTTACCACTTATTTACCACTCGAGGTCTTTCATTGTTTCATCCGACCTTTGCCAAACGTATTCGGAATGTTAATTTGATAAAAGTTTAGATAAGTTTTTGAACCATACATATCCTGTCCATATCCCATCATCAATCTACCCCCGCCAGTATATTTAGTGCATTGAAGCTTCGATTTTCATTTGAATTACACCAAATGTGTCTAAAGGTGTTTATCAATAAGACATCGTCGTTAAATACAAACTCACAGACACCTTAAAACATCCTTAAATCATTAGAGCGGTACAGATCCTCTAAGACCTCTTGTATTTGGATCACTGTGAAAGTAGTTTCATTCTGAGTATTGTTTGTTAACATACTCCCAGTCATATGTAATCGAAGCCTTTAAAAACACCTCGTGGTATGTAGATGATATAGTTAACGGCAGTACAACAAACAGTTAAACGATATTTCTAGTGGTACAGGTACTACACTAAGAAATACAACGGGCTTTATTAGGTTGTTTGTTCAATTTTAGAAAACGGTTCAGAGTTGGGAGTTTGTTTTGCTGTTCGTCCAAAAAAAACTTAAAATGGATACGACGTCATCCTCAGTAGATTGAACTGGAGTATACAAATTAGTGTTCCCAATTTACAGAAATAAAACGTTAAGGTCATGTAGGCATTAACAAATGGTTACGTTATCAGCTGATTTATAAGCGGGGTCTAAAACAAATGTGTTATTACATTTTCGGATTCACGATTTTAAATTACGAATCACAATTGTAGGTCTCGGAGCAGGTAATGAGGTGTATGCTGTATAAAAACAATACGGGTATTTATGATTTAACACATTTACGTTCAAAGCGAGGTTAGTGTGTATATCCTCTACGCCTCTTCATGTTATATTAATTGTGCACCCTGTGATGACATCTACTTAAATTCTGAAAGGGGTGTTAAAGTTTGATATTTGTCTTCATTCTTGTCTCGTTGCGCTCTTCACCTTAGCCGAAGGCTCAGAAGTGAGCCATTGTGACCATTTTTAGTCTGCCGTGCGTCGTCTTCCGTTATCGTCTGGCCGTCTGTCATTGTCTGTAGACTTGTTTTATCATTTATAATACAATAATTACCTCCCAATAATCATGATAATAGAACAATATATTAAAACATATTGCTCACTTCAAGAATACATATAAAATATACAAAACAATGTACCCCAATTACATTTCTTTATATACAAGTTACCAAAACTAGAATCAAGATCCCCAATAGTTGATAATTAATTTAAGTAAATAAGTCGCCCACTGTGTATTTCCGGCTTATTGTCAGCCCCGAATGTTGTATAACCCAGAGTCAAACACTACAGAGCAGTGACTTAAAACTAACTGATTACGATTTCGTTATTGATTACGACAACAGCCAAAGATACTTATAGAGAAAACATGTACAATTGAAAAGTATTTGGTCGGTCTAGCACTATATTCTTTACTTGTTAGGATAAACAAAAAGTTATCAGAATAACACATGTTAAGAAATGTAGAGACACTTTCACACAGCATTTTGAAAAAAAGTGGTATTCTAAACGTGTATGTTAATGGACCTTTGGAAACGGCCGAACACGACACTTACAAAATATTGCAGTCTCGGTTTGATTAACTAAGTTCGGAGTACTTGATCAGGAAATGGAATTTTTCCTCAACTTGAGTTTTACACAAAGGGCATATACTTCGGTCAACTAGTTCACTAATACTGATTTTGGTAAAAGTAGAAATAGAAGTCGAACACGAAATGTAGCATTCAAGGACCATAGTCAAACACAAACACTCACAAATCACAAACGACAACTACACATATGAATAAAAGGCAAGATATGACATCGCAAATATAAAAATGTTGATATTTTTATTTACACTGTCCGGTTTATTGGGGTGACAATAGGGTCAGTGTGAGGTTTGGTGCACACTTGAACCGTTTTTAAACCCCCAGCTGTATGTTTCGCCACTTACCGTTCCTAGATGGTAGCCCTATTGTCAACCCGTTTATGTTTGTGATATCATGGCTTGCCTTTTATTCATATTTGCAGTTGTTGTTTTTTTCTGAGCGTGTTTGTGGTTGACTGCGTCTTTTGAATGCTGCATTTCCTGTTCGACTTTTATATCTACTTTGACAATAGGGCTGCCGCCTTGGGACGGTCAGTGGCAACAAAGGTAGTCGCTGGGGTTTAAACCGGGTTCTAGAGTGCACCAACCATCACTACTCTTGCCATATTGTCATCCAAATAAACTGGACAATGTAAATAAAGATATCCGGCCAGGTTATATTCTTTAACACACAAAGTAGAATAAAGATAGGCAATATAAGGAAATCACATACATGATCATGTATATAAAGTATAAAATAACAAAAGCCTAGAAAGCCTCAAAGTAAGTACTCATTGACTTGGCAGAAACCAGAGCATTACGAGAACAAACCGTTAAGGTAACACAAGGGCAAGATTTAAGACAAACATCAAACTCTGCCGTCCTATAAGGATTTAGGGTCCACAATATGTCCGGTCAAAGAAGAAAGCATAGTGGCGAACTGTAAAAGGGTTAACCACTAAACATGCAGTACGTTGTAAAATGATAGGGTCATAACCTCTTTTGATACACGTTTTAGCAAGAATAATACACAGTGTATAAAAGTGATTATGATCAAGGATCTTACGAAGTTTGTAAATCGCATTACTATAGCTTGTCGCAGAAGATCTTACATTACTTTAAATGTAGATCAAGGTTAAGATAAAAAACATTTTGCAAAGGTTTTTCGAAGTTTATGGTGAATACTTATATTCAATAAAAAATTCAATTTCACTGTTTTTTGTATAAACACTATCATTTGTTTTTAAGCTGCAAGCCTTGTTAAAAAGACTTATTTTTTGTTGTTTTTTTGTTTTGTTTTATATATATTTTATTTTATTAATTTACAGTAAGATTCCGTTTCGTACAAAACTCGTAAAATGTATTAAGAGTGGAGTTAAGTCCTCCAGCAGAACAATGCCATTTGCATACATCGAACATGATATTTTTGTGAAATCAATAGAAACCATGTAACACGTATCATCAAAAAAAAATAACCAAATCGTGTATGTACAAAAACATTATAGTCGGACAGCGGATACAGCCCTGTTTAACACCAGATGTAGTGTTAAACATTTCACTGAGGTGGTTATTAATCTTACTGGAACAAGACAGGTCTTGTTCTTGTTGCGCTGTATACATGATAATAGCGAGGATTGTGCGCATATAAAATCGATTCAAGCTAACCAGTAGGCCTTATTGCCTACTGACCGTTCCAAGTCGGTAACCCTGTCTTCACCACCATTTCTGTTGTTTTTTGTCTCTTTCGTTGTATTATCAAGTCCTTGTTTGCAGTACAGTGCGGACCTACGATGCCATTGCGTTCTGACGCTGTGGTTTCTATAGGACCATATATCTCATTTTTTCATACAGGTTTTACAATCAATTGACAAATTGTCCATTTATGATATATTTTCTTAGTTTGTACATAATGTATATTCTATTTATAGAACCAACGGCTTTACTGAACTCCACAAAGCATGTACACATTTGTTTTCAAGATTTGAAACTGTCATCAATTATTATTTTGAGTGTAAAAATGTGGTCACTTGTTCTGCAGATCTTCCTGAATCCGATTTGTTCTTGACATACAATATCATATGATTCAAGGTAATTATCCAGAAGATCAAATAGTATCCTACTACGCAGTTTACTGGAACAACTAGACAACGAAATGCCTCTACAGTTAGATGGCTCTGAAGAGGCCCAACCTTTATATATCGGCATCATATGATCGTTCCACTTATATATTTCGATAAATACCTTTTTGCAATATATAATTAAACAAATCGCATACTGATATAACTAATGATGGGACAATAACTGAAGCATTTCATTTGAAATCTAATCAGTGCCACATGATTTACCCGCCTTAAGCACAATCATAGATTTTAAAACCTCGTCGTTTGTAATGCTTTGATTAAGTATCGGATTATCATCAAAAGAAAAATTAATCTTTTTTTCAACTCATCATTTGTGTAATTTGCATTAATGATTGGTTTCAAAAGGGTCATCTAGTCATCTGTTGAAATATCTACTGATGAGTGTGAGTTCTGTTTATCAATTAACTGATTAATTGAACCTAAAATAATGTTGGGATTTATATTTCATTTTCTAATAAATTATCTTAACTTTTATTTTATATAATATGTGTTTCCTCATAACCACTATAGCGTCTATTTTTGCTATATATTTTTAGAATCAAACGATTATAGAAAGGATGTTGGAACAATGTTCTGCTCAGAAATCTTAATTTGTTATGCAAAGACAGACACTCACCATCAAACCATCCTTTTTCAGATCTCATTTTTCGGATTATAGTTGCTAGGGACATAGTCCTTTAAGCCGTTCTGAGACTCATTGTTAAAGAAAATAACAAAGTATGAAAGGAGAAGAGTGAAGAGTGATTATGACGCGGGGTGTTTATCTAGTGAAGGAATAATGCCAGTGAAGATTTCTAAATGAAAAATACAATTTCAGAACAGTACAATATCGGTCATGGTTAGATTTTAAAATTAATGTTCTTAATATGCAAACAAATAATAATGACCATTTACAAATACATACTGTTATATTCAAGAGAGATGTGCGCATTTATTTTCAGGGTTTATGTCCTTAGGCGGGTTTGAATTATCTTTGGAGATGTATGCGTGGATAGTCGTCTTTATTTTGCCAATAAATGCGGCACTGAATCCCTTCCTGTATACCATATCATCCATTCGAAAGAAAAAGGTAATATGTATTTCTTGTTGAATGTTTTGTGTATTTTATAATTAATAACGTGTGTACCTATCAAATTATATGCAATCCAGGCCATCAAAAAATACAATACTCCATAGGGAGTTCACAGTTACAAGGCACCTTGGAAGATATATTGTCAGATTTACAAAACCACGCCAATGTAACGTCACGTCCATGACATTTTGAACATGCCATTCTACATGTTCCGTCTAAATATAGTTCTTCTGCTGCAGCAGTGTTTTCCATGCCTTTAATATTTAGGTGTAAGACATTTTTTCTAATTTAAAACATTAAACATTTCATTGTTTAAGTGTTATAAAGTTATGTCACATTGCGCCTCGTTTCATCTGTTTATCTACTCCTGTCACTGTGTCTGGATCGAGTCTCGTATCTACTTCTGTCAATATGTCGGGATCGAATCTCGTTTTATCCGATTGTCTACTCACGTCACAACATGCGCTTAAACGCTCCGTATTGATTCTCGTTAGACTATCTCCGTCAACATCATACGTTCGTCTGGGTCTAACCAGCCTATGTGTCAACAAAAGGCATTCAAGCAAACATAAGTTGTTATCAATGTATATTCCTTGATCTATATGCGACAACAACATGCGTTAATCCTTCCAGATTGAGTCTAATTTGATCTACCGATATGCCCCGTAAACAACATCCATGTATAGCCTTCATCTCGAGTCTCGTTCATTTATTCCGATCTTTGGAGATCGCTGAGCCCAATATTTACAGATAACGATGATACATTCTAAAATACTTTTGTTTTTTTACTTGAATTTGAAATAGGTGGCTCCATTACTCCAGCTTTTAAAAGTTCTGAGTATTGTTTAATCATCTTTAGGATATGTTGCCTGATTTTTAATTCAGTATTTTGACTGTTACCTGTGATACGCAGGCTTCATAACCTCTACTTCCAGCTAAATCCATTTTGTTTATTTCGCCCATTGTTTTCTGTTTAGGGCAACGCGTTTTGTTAGAAAATGGGACCATACGCCGCTGGCCACGGAATGGTGTGAACATACCGCATTGAAGGTTCCATGTTCACCGTCATATGCATACCATCTTCGGGATGGCTCGGCTCAATTTCCGTTCATGAACAGTATCAATCAATCCGAGAATGCAATAATGTGTGAATTTATCGCGTTCGACGATTGTACGTTAATCTAACCATGCCAACAACAGGCGTGACAATCTTAGGATTTAATTTCGTTTGATCTGCTTATCAATCGTAATGTCGAATCGAGTCTTGTTTGATCCGTTATCTAATCCCCCGTCAAAAACAGGCGCGCATAATGTACATATGGAGACTTGTTTGATATGCCTATATCACACCGTCAATAACACGCGTGCATTAACTTCAGATCGAGATTCTGTTATGATCAACTGATATGCCCTCATCAACGACAGGCCTTCCTACTCCCCATATCAAAAGAAAGATATCGGACAGGGAAAGTAGCATTCAGTGACGACAGTGAACCAAAAAACACAAAAACAAACACGCAAACAGACGAACGAGAAAGCAAACGTAATTTAAAATGCAAACGACATCACAAACACAAAAGGGTTGACAAAAGGGCCTCCGCCTTGGAACGGTTAGTGGCAAAAAAGGACACTGGGGGTTTAAACCAGGTTCTAGGGTGCACCAAACCTCACACTTACCCTATTGTCATCGTAATTAAACGGGACAGTGTAAATAAAGAAATCCCCGCCATGAAATATTCTCTCACCAACAAGGCAGCATTAAAAGGCAATACAAGTAAAACAACTAGATGCTCGTGTATATATAAATAAAAAAAAGCAGAGAAAGTCACAATGAATTAAAGAGGAAAGCGTAGTGGCGAACTGTAAAAGGGTCCACCACCAAACATGCAGTTCGTTGCAAAATGATAGGGTCATAACCTCTTTTTATAAACCTTTTAATAAATTTAACAAAGATAGTATAAAAGTGATCATGACCAAGAATCTTACGAAGTCTGTAAATCACATCACCATAGAAGTCAAGTTGTGATAGTCCTTGTCGCAGAAGACCTTAAATTGCTGTTATATTTGGAAAGAAGATCAGGGCTACGATAATATTTTTTTGCAAAGCTTTTACGAAATTTATAGTAACGGTAACCCTGATGCAGTAGCTTTTTAGTTATACAAAGATTACGAATATTAAAGTCCTCAACTCGAGTACAAGCTCTTGAAAAACGAATAAGTTGAGACTCATAGACCCCATAAGAAGTTGCTCGGGGAACATCCCCATCTAAGTGGGAATAATTACCAATTTCTCGTTTGACTATGTCAACGACAGGCGCACTTAATCTCCATATTATAGTTTCGTTTGATATACTTAGCTAACCTAGTAAACAACAAAAGTGCATGATCTCGGATCAAGTCTAGTGTGATGTGTTATCTACTCCCATCAATGACAGGCGTCCATACTCTCCTGATCGGACCTCATTTAATGTGTCTATCTACCACCTCCCTCAACAGTCATTTTCTCTGATACGAGTATTGTTTCATTTAGTTATCTACCCCTTCTTGAAAATGCGTTCGTTCTTTCCTTAGACCTCGTTGATCTAGATTTTAGCGTACTCTCTCAAAAGAAAACTTTCATACTCTCCGGATCGACTCTCTTTTGATCTGCTTATCTATCCATCGATCTATGTATCTAGCTCCGACAACATCATACCTTCCTATTCTCATCCGGGTCGTACTATACATGCTCCTATAAAACATAGAACCTTCATACTCTTCAGATCGAATCTCTTTTGATCAATTACTCATTGATCTACTTTTCAATATGTATCTATGCCATAATCATACGGTGAACTTTCTTTCGTGTAGAATCTAGTTTGATGCAATCCGGTGTGTACATACTCTCATACATAAACAGGTGTTCAGACTCCTCAGGAGCGAGCCACGTTTGTCCTGTTATCTCTCCCTTGATCTATTTTTGTACATCTGGAGCAATGTGTTCATGCGCACCAGATCGAGCCGTTTTCATATATGCATATATCTCCGTTAACAACCGGCGTTCATACTTACCAGATTGAGCGTCCTTTGGTCTACATGCTGTCAATAATAGGCGTGCATACGTCCTGGATTAAACCTCGTTTGGTCTACGAACATATAACTGTCAAGAATAGGCGTTACTTCTTCCTGGATTGGGCATTGTTTCCTCTACGTACTGACCACTGTCAAAAAAAGGTGTTACTATTTCGTGTATTGAGCCTTGTTTGGTCTACTTACTTACCACTGTCAAGAATAGGTGTTACTACTTCCTGGATTGAACCTCGTTTAGTTTATATACTGATCACTGCCAATAATAGGCGTTACTACTTCCTGGATTGAGCCTTCTTTGATCTACTTACTTACCACTGTCAAGGATAGGCGTTACTACTTCCTGGATTAAGCCTCGCATGGTCTACTCTCGTACCACTGTCAAGAATATTCGTTACTACTTCCTGGATGGAGCCTCACTTGGTCTACGTACTTACCACTGTCAATAATAGGCGTTACTACTTTATGGTTTAAGCCTCGTTTGATCTACGTACTTATCACTGTCAGGAATAGGCGTTACTACTTCCTGGATTAAGCCTCGTTTGATCTACGTACTTACCATTGTCAAGAATAGGCGTTACTACTTCATGGTTTGGGCCTCGTTTGGTCTACGTACTTACCACTGTCAAGAATAGGCGTTCCTACTTCCAGGATTGAACTTCGTTTGGTCTACGTACTTACCACAGTCAATAATAGGCGTTACTACTTCCTGGATTGAGCCTGGTTTTGATCATAGCGCATATATCACCGTCAACAACAATCGTTAATTATGTCGGCATGGAGTCATATAGTGTACCTGTCATTTGTAATCACTGTTACAATAACTGTGCAAATGTCTATAGTATCGTGAAAACCTAGTCATGTCAAATAGTTCACACACATATAATGCCTGTGTGTACTGCTCGTAGTTATAGTAACTTTATGCACAATTGTGTTTTGTTTTATCTTGCAGTTAATGTGGTGTCAATACATGGCATTTTTCGTTTTTTTATTTTTCAGAAAGGTGGAGAACGTAAAACAGGAATATCAGGTATGACTTGCACTGATATAAGATTAAAACTCAGGTGTACACATGTCTTTATACACATAATTCATGTATATACGCCAAGGACAAAATAGTTAGTACTCTCAGGAATTTCTGTCACAAGTGTGATTTTGATCGACAGACAGTAAGGATTTCCTGTCAAAATGTGTTGTAACAGTTAACATATACCGAATGTTCATGTTTACTTTCTTCAATTCGTTATAAATGTAGTTTAGTAAGTTTATTCCAAAATATCATCTAAAATGTGAGACTTCATTAAGATTTCCGAACTTTTACAATGGTAAAATTTGTCACAGATTGGCAACGGTCCTATTTTACTATCACTGATGTTTGTTTGACAGCGTCAAAGATTACGAAGCAGAGATAGTTTAGATTTTATTTTGCGTGTTGTTTGTAATGTTAAACTTCATGTTATAATCAAGTTTGTGTTAAATGTACTGTCCAGAGGCATTCTTTAACGGTACGGTTGTGGTTGTAGAGCTAAATTATTTAAAACGAGAATAATCAGATACTGTGCTTCAAATGAAATACGTTTATTAACTACTTTCAATTTGATTACTATGCATGACATTGTTGCCCGTGAAACGTCTAAGACTTAGTTCTTTTTTGTGGTTAATCATAAAGAATATATCAAATGGAGTTCATATCGTTTTTGTATGAAAATCCTCTTTGATCTCGCAAAACAAAACACTCCTATAGCCTGAAAGAAGTGCATAACTATTTAATTAAGACAACACACACGACGTGACTACTACTCAGTCATACAAGTTTCCCAAAGCGGGGAACAATATGAAATATAATTGGATGCTTTTGAAATTGAAACAATAAATGATTGTTTTAATTTAACTTCGATTGACCACACAAGTGGGTTACCCTTCCTCTATAGTATGTAGTTGTGATAACATGCAAAACCCTTCACCTATATCATGTATGTGTCATCTCATGTACGACTTTCACGCCCCCCACCCCCCCCCCCCCCCCCCCTTTATCATGTAGATGTCAAGACGAGTAAAACTCTTCACATATATGATGCGGATGATATGACGTGTAACAACCTTCACCTATATAGTGGGGGTGGCAAACGTTTATCACTTTTCATCGTTATCTTGTATGCGCTATAGAATGTAAGACTTTCCCCCCGTATCAGGTAGACGACATGACGAGTAAAACTCTTCACCTAATATGATGCAGGTGGTATGACGTGTAACAACCTGCACCTATATAGTGGGGGTGACAAACGTTTATCACTTTTCATCTATATCTTGTATGTGCTATAGAATGTAAGAAATTCCCCCCGTATCAGGTAGATGCCCTGACGAGTAAAACCCTTCACCTAATATGATGCAAGTGGTATGACGTGTAACACAGTTCATCTACATTATTTAGGTGTCATAAGGTATAACAACATTCACCTATATCATGTAGATAGCATGACGTATAACGTCCCGTCACGTATATCATGTAGATGCCATGACGTATATTACTCGTATATTACTCGTCACATATATCATATATCATGACGTATAACATCCTTGACCTATATCATGTATATAGCATGGAGTGTAACGCTCTTCACCTGTATCATGTAGGTTGTCAGGAGTTGTAACACTATTCACATATATAGAGTGTTATACGACATGGCATCTACATGATATAGGTTGACGGGTGTTATACGTCATGACATCTACATGCTAATATGAAGGGTGTTGCACATCATGACATCCACATGATATTCCGATTAAAACAGGGGGTTGGGATTTCCCTATCTGAACCGGATACCCACGATTGATTATTTTTGTTGCATATTACATACATTCTAAACATAGTCGTAGCCATTATTAACAGTGTGCATGCTTATTGACACAATGACGTCATGCAACTGTCAGTGCTGATATCAACACCCGACTTTTATCTTCCCCCATTCGTAAGACTATGCTTTCCATCACCCATGTAAAACGCGGAAAACCTTATCCGGTATGAAATGAAAAGTTTGTTAACGTCATGATATCTCAATGATATAGATAGGATGTATACATCTTTTGAGGGAATCGTGCTACAAGTCATAACATCTACATGATATATGAGAAGAGTGTTTCACGTCATAACGTCTACATAGTATAGTTGAATAGTGTTGCATGTCATGACAATATACGTGTACTTGATATAGGTAAAGGGCGTACCACGTCGTAATATCTAGTCACCTATATCATGTAGATGTCATTACGTGTAACACCGGTCAACTGTATCATGTAGTTAGCATGACTCATATCACCCTTCAGCTATATCATATATTGTCAAAAGTTGTAACGCTTTTGTCATGTAGATGTTATGATGTAAAACACCCTTTTTCTATAACATGTAGATTGTCATAGCGCGTAACACCCATCAACAGTATCATGTAGATATGACGTGCATCACGCTTCACCTATATCATGCAGGTTGTCGTGTAGGTTGTCATGTAGTGTGACACTATTCTTTATATCATGTAGATGTTAAGACGTAAAACACCATTCGCCTGACATGGAAGACGTCCCCCCATATCATGTAGATGTGATGACTTGTAAAACGTTTCACCTATATCATGTAGATGTCATGACGAGAAAACTATTTACCTGTATCGTGTAGATATTGTAGGTTTCATGGTGTGAAACGTCCTTTACCTATGTCATGTACATGGAATTACGTGTCACACACTTCATCTATATTATGTAGGTGCCAAGAGAAATAACAACCTCCACCTATATGATGTAGGATGTCATGACGTGTAACACTATTCACCTGTAACATGTAGATGTCATGACTTTAAACATCCTTTTCATATATAATGTATATGTCATGAAGGGTACAAATATGTATCTATATCATGTAGATGTCACGACGGTTAACAAAATGTACATGTACCATGTATATGTCATGACGTGTAGCGCTCATCCCCTATGGCATGTATATGGAATGACGTCTAACACCATTCACATATGACATGTAGATGAAATTACATATAACACCCGTCATCTTTAGCATGCAGGAGTCATGACATGTATCATCCTTCACATCGTTCATAACAGCCTGTAGCTATACAATGTAGATATCATGGCGTCTAACACCCTTTACATATATCATGCTGTCATGGTACGTAAAACGCTTCACATATATAATGTAGATGTCATGGCGAGTAACACCCTTCTCCTATATCATGTAGATGACATTATGTCAATCATCATTCGACCATATCATATAGTTTGTCATGACGAATAACACTGATCCCCTATATCATGTTAATTTCATGACGTGTGCCATCCTTCAAGTATATATTATCGCATGCCTTGGAGTACTTTCTATTGTCCAAAGTCATATGATATGTTGAATACAGGGAAACGAAAGTGTACTGATATTTCGTATAACGGCACACTTTTCAATAAAGTTTGCCGTTATACCAGATATCAAACAAGGGGGCGTGGCTAGCGATAAAACAGTTATAGTATATCGAACTTGGTGTTACACGCATATGTGATGGAAGTATCTCGGATTACGCCTCAATATATTTCATGATATATGCTGGAAACACCTCATTGGACATTCTATAACTAATTCATGTAGATGCCCCGACGTATAACAACATTAAATTATACCAGGAAAGTTACATGACGTGTAACAATCGTCACATGTATATTATGACCTGTATCACCGCTCACCAATATCATATATATACATGTAGCAAGACGTGTAACAACATTCACCTATATCATGCAGGTGTCTAGACGTGTTACACCATCATGCCTGAGAGTACTTTCTATTGTCCAAAGTCGTATGGTATGTTGAATACAGGAAAACGAAAGTGTACTGATATTTGTATAACGGCACACTTTTCAAAAAGTGTGCCGTTATACCAGATATCGTACAAGGGGGCGTGGCTAGCGATAAAACAGTTATATAATATCGAACACGCAAATATCTTGGAAATATCTCGGATTACGCCTCAATATATTTCATGATATAAGCTGGTAACACCTCATTGGACATTCTATAACTTATTCATGTAGATGCCCCGACGTATAACAACATTAAACTAGAACGAATTCGACGGCACGACCGTCGTAAAATACCCACGTTTTATTCACACAGGTCACTTCCGCCCCCACCCACCCCAACCCTATCCCACCACACAAAGCCCCACAGTATATACAATGTAGTCCCTCCATCAAAATGTTCATTTAAGAAATATTTTTTAAATAAATTGACCTCCTGTTATCCTCCACCCACCACCCACCGCCCACCCCCTCCAACCCGAAACCCAGGGAAAACGTCTGGGTTTTAAATAATAAATCATTTGACATGCTGTGTATCTCTTTATTAGATGACTTTTATACAAGTTTTTGTGCAAAAGTATGACCAAATTACACCGTAATTGCATTATTAGTGTATTTGATGTCCCTTCTTTCAGGCCCAACTATAACATAGGAGGTAACAAATGCATAACGTGTTATCCCATCATCATGTTTCAATTCAGACATAATTATAAAAAAATGAAAAATAAATCCAAAACCCTCTTGGGACCCCAGTCAGACGGTCCGAGTTCGATATAATAAAAATAATAAAATCATTTAATATGTTGCTTATGTTTTATAGACGTTTACATACACCAAGTTATGTGCAAGAATATGAAAAAAAGACAGTGTAATTGATTATTTTGTTTATTTGACCTTTTGACCCCCTGCGGTTCCCAGGGTTCGGAGCCAAAAATAATGTTGCTCTTGGACGCCGTCATCATATGGTTATGTCATACCCTATGTTTGGTTGAATTCCGTTCAGCGGTTTATGAGGAGATGCGTTAACGGACAGACGGACAAACGGAGGCGATTTTAATAACCCTGTTTTTTCAAAAACGTGGGTATAACTATACCAGGAAAATTACATAAAGTGTAAAAACCGTCACATGTATAGTATGACCTGTATCACCGCTCACCAATATCCTATAGATACATGTAGCAAGACGTGTAACAACATTCACCTATATCATGCACGTGTCTAGACGTGTTACACCATTCAACCGTATATCATGTTAGTTGCAAAGACTTCAGTAACCTTGACCTATATCAAGTATGTTGCCATGTCGTCAAACAACCTTCACATATATTAATGTCGTCAAACAACCTTCACGTATATTAATGTAAAAATGATAATGTAATATTTAACGTTAGTAATACAATGGGTATCAACACTTATTTAGAAACATACCAGATACCTGAATACATGCTTAAAGTAATTTCATATTTATAGATGCTGTCACGACAAACGCATTTCTGCAGGCTCATAACGCAGTTACAAGGGACGGACGTTTTATACATGTACCTGACAGTATGCCACTGTCTCGATTCCTGGCTAACAAAAACATTTCAACACACGGTGTACAGTTGATTAAAAGACAAATCATGAAAGACATTGGCAAGCTGCATGGGATGCACATTTGCCATGGCTCCATTTCCGAGGATACAGTATATGTTATCATTGAAGAAAACGTAAGAGTATATACTATTTTATTTACTATATATATGACATTGTTTGCTTTTCAAGTGCTAATATACTCTGAAATGTATGACAATGTTTGTTTTTCAAGTATACACATATCTGATATAAGTGCTGCATCTGCTTTGATCGCTGAGTTACGCGATTAAATGTCGCGTGAAATGCAACATGTTAATGGATTTATGTTCTGCTTATGTGCAAAAGAATCTACGTTGAATTGTGTGAACGTTTCTGCTGAATGCCTACGCAGTTATGGGAAATGATATTTCTAACGCCAAACAGAAAGATAAACAAGCTCGGTATGCGTTACTATTTCTACGTTATATTTTTATTTGCCTTGATATGAAAAATCCGGGAATGCCATGTGGTCATGTTGAAGCTTTGCACACGGTCAAAATATGTTCCCGAAAGTTGCCTACTTTGGCCCCATGGGCCCGTTCGAACATTGCAGTTTTTTCTCAACTTTATTGTCGCCACCGCGTTTTTTTCCCATAGGACTGCCTAATTTACGCTACATACCAACATCAACACATAGAGATAACACCTGTGCCAACTTATGAGGATGTAATTTGTATCATTTCATACGACATTCCTCCATTGTTTAAAACACAATTTGAATTCCAAACTCATTGGTACATCCAGTTAAGTCTGCGTGGCTATTAAGCCATCCTATTCCATATACTTTGCTGCAAAATGTGTTGTGTTCACATATTCATAGTCGTATCATTGTGAATGTCATAATGTGCTTAAACATTGCAACTTTAAAACTCATCGACACTTATGGCTATCAACTGTGACGCGTCATTAAATGCTATCAAAGTTAAACAATGATTATTCACATTTTATTTAGCATTGCGCATTCAGCATTTTGATTTGTTTTTTCCACAGATAGAAGCTGGCAAAGGAAGATAAAGAAGTACTAGCTATGACTACAAACAAATATACTTTTTTGGGGCCTATTACAGTGTTTGTCTTTGAAAATCATTATTCTACTGAATATATTCTATAATTTGCACTTTACTTTATAAACAAATACAAGTAAACAGTTTAGCTAAACGTAATACAACAAAACATAAATAAAATACAATAACAAAAAACATGCTTCCATTGATTAATATGTTTACTTCATACAAAACAAAATATTGGACGGCCTCATCTCACAAAGTTGAATAGCACCATTTCTTAATTCAATTGTATGTATAACAGTAAGTTCGTGGTATCAATAGAAATGCTGGTGTTGTGGATAAAATAATGAAGGGACGGGATCAACGACTTCACATAATGAGTACGCATTTCTCCAAACTATTAAGTTAATAAATTATCAATTGTCTTATTTACATATTGGTTCCGATTGATTTGCAGAGGTATATATAATGTGTGCGGAACTTTTTTTTATACATTATATGTGTATGCATTGTATTAGATCACATGTACCGATGTCAACTCCGGGTTTGTGTACAGTAATGTATTACAGCCGGTAGGAAGTTGATGCAAACAATAGTTTCGAAAAATATACGTAAATCTTAGTTAAACAAGAAAACTGTCGTACGAAATGGTCAGCAATGACATCTTCATAAGTTGGCATCCGCTTTAAAATGAATTCGGGACAACCGTGCGGGCGAGATACCGTAAGGATGGACAGTGGCTTCTTCACAATATCTAGATATAAGTTTGCTAGCCTAAACTTTGTACTTAACGCGGTGTTTTCCTTTTGCAGGATATGACAGACGCGTATCTCGAATTTCGACACAAAAGGATTACCGAAACAATGGATAGATACAAAGATGTAGCTGACGTTGATGCAATGCTTGAGCGTCTTAGACGTGCAATTCCATCAGTCTCAAACGGCGACAACGATGATAGAATACTCGAAACACCAATGTAGTACTTTGTGGAGGTCTCTATACTCACAAAGGAGAGATACAATTAACGCTGATGAATGTCGAACGAACATAGTGAATAGATTTGTAGCACGGGCACTGAGGTCTTCTAGAATATTCAGTGATAACGATGCATCAGTATAACATGATGTTGGAAAAATAGTACACGCACATTTAGTACTATCTTCAAAATGTATCCAAAGAACTTAAGAGTTGCTGACACAGTTGGCACTCGTGGTATGTACTTCTAACGGGAAAACTTACAGAGCAAAGTATTAGACGTTGATGTACATGCTGTATCAAGAACATGAAGTATGTTTGGGTTTTTCATCTAACAATGGGGTGGAGGTGTTGTATGTCTTTACAACGTTTGTTTGTGTGTTTTTTATAAACATTACGAAGCCGCATACTTTAGATTTTGCTTATTCCATGTGTTTGGGTTGGATACAAGTAGTTAGTCTGTCAATACTGTGTGTACCGAGTCTAGTTTACCGTTAAATTAATATAATTTATTATCCACATATATTTCTATTCTTATGAATAA
Organism: Cyrtodaria siliqua; assembly: GCA_037043455.1. Classification (NCBI taxonomy): domain Eukaryota; kingdom Metazoa; phylum Mollusca; class Bivalvia; order Adapedonta; family Hiatellidae; genus Cyrtodaria; species Cyrtodaria siliqua. The sequence goes on from JAWPHD010000046.1 coordinate 599,096, forward strand.
TGAGCATGTGTACCATGTGATAGTACATAAGATACCGGTATTGTACGCTTAAAACCAGAATCGTCCCGAACATGGAAAATGGATATGTTTTTCGTATTGGATGGTTGAACCGTCACGAATTCGATATTGGTATTTCCTATTGGAGGTTATTGATAAGGTAACTCTTACGGGTGTCAAACGTAGTCTCTCGAATATGACTTGTTGAACTTTTATTTTCTGTTGATCGTGTTTCATCCATAAGAAATGTAAGTGAATAATAAAACAGTCATTATATAGTTACAGTACAATATGGATTTTGTGTTATTGGACTCTTCAACGTTGTGGTGAAAACCTGTATTGGACTCGACGCCTAATGCTATATCTCATTAAACTTGCATAATTGTATTCATTTTTAAAATATTAAATATTACATAGACACGGTATATGATACACATATTTCTTCGTTTGAATATTTTTTTTATTTGTTGTATTTCGTCAAATAGTTTGTGCTTGTGTGTTTGCATAACCATTACATAACCGCATACCTTCGATTTTGCTTGTCCCATGTGTGTGGGCTGTATATAAGTAGTTAAACGTGTCAATACTGTGTGTACTGAATCTACTTTACGATGCAAGTAATAATTGTTTATTTTTTTAGTTTTTAAATAATACATAGAAACTGTATATAATAAACCCATTTCATCGTTTTAATGTATTTGCAATTTATTGTATATCCTTACAAAGTTTTTATCCAAGTGTATCTTTTATAAACATTACATAACCGCATACTTTCGATTATGATTACTAGAATTACATTTGTGTATAGTTAATCGTGTCAATACTGTGTATACTGGATATAGGTAACGATCAAATTAATAGTTTATATATCGCATATAAATCTTGTATAATTGTGTTTTTTTACATGGACATGTTATAAAATACAAATATTTCATCCTAAAGGCTTTAAATATTTTTTTTGTATTTGTTGGATATCGTAAGTTGTTGCGTGTGTGATTTTATATATAACGATCACACTAATATGTATATATATATCATATTAAACTTTTATAATTGTTATTTTTTAATGTTTAATTTTTAAACATTACATGGACACTTTATATATAATAAACATATATCATCGTTTGAATGAATTTCTCTTTACATGGTTGGGGTTAAAAGCCGTAACGTGCACTCCAACATATACCGAAAATAGCAGGTGCAGGATATGGATAATACCGAAAGAAGTAATGAATAGTTTAGCTTAGTGTATCGAAACTAAAGGAGATTACCAGTATATGTAGGATGTACAATATTAATAAATAAAAAACAAATCGTTAGTCCATTTATTTATATCGTATATTAGAACAATTACCATGCATACACGAAACTGATCCATCAATGTAATTGGATAATAAATGGAATCAGTGCCGTACCATACATACCGGCGAACAATATTTGTTTAACAGTTATCAAAAAAAATAATATAATAATAATTAAAATCAACATGTTTAAATAAATATCAGACCTGGTGTCAATCACATGGCCAAGAAATTAATTAAAGTGCATGTTACATTGCACATTAAGGATTGACAAACACTTAGGCAGCTTTTAAGAGGGATTCACACATTTTAACAATAGCAGACAGCCGGACATACATGAATAATCAGCACTATTTATACCAATAATGTAGTTTTCTGTTAGCCTTTCGTAACATCTCGAGCGATGTCAGAGAACAAGAATTATCACAGCTCGAGTATAGCATAGATCTACATGAAAATAGATGCATGGTTAAGATAAAATATGTATAATCTATCATTTTCATTTAAATAAACATGAAAAACGTATATGTCTATAGCGTAAGTACATTTACATTTAAATAATGCTATTTCACTTATCATAGTTGGTCCAGTTTATTATATTTTACATCCTACACATCTCTATTAGTTTAGTTACACTAAGCTAAACTATTCATTACTACGTTCGGTATTCTCCGTATATCCGTTATGTTTCGGAATTTCCCCAGTCGTTGTACAAAGCCTATCAAGTGTGTTCAAAACAAAACATCGGGGTGAAAAAATGTCAACGACCGGAAGATTAAACGTTTGTACACAGATATTTAATGGGAACATTATATCAAATATTCTCATGAACGGTTGGACATATTTTGGCAGTGGCTTATTCAGGAATGATAAGTATATTTAAGATTATATACCGTGTGATAATGAGTCCAAAAGTTGAAAGAATCTCAAATACGTTTTCCTCATACGGATATTAAAGTATATTTCAATTTCCTTCTTACACGTCGGTCAATAGACTAGGTTTCAGTCATTCATGTACATATGTGTATATGTGTTCAAATGTATTTACTCTTGACTTTATATTGTTGTAATTGTCCTTCCTATATTGCTGATATATGAATGAATCTATGTAGTGTTTTAAAACTGCAGACTGGATCACGGACAGTTAGGTCAAATGCATGCCGAAATTACAATCTGCATCTCGGACTGTTAGGTATAGTGCATGCTATAAATACAGACTGAGTCCCGGACTGTTAGCCTGAGGTTAAATGCATTCCAAAACTACAGACTGATCCGGGAGTGTTAGGTTAAAAACTACAGAATAGATCCCCGACTTTTAGGTCAAATGCATGCCAAAACTACAAAATGAATCCCGGACTGTTAGGTTAAATGTATGCCAAAACACAGACTGGATCCCGCGACAGAATGTGGCTGTAGAAAATCAAAAAGCTAATACACAAAATGCTAATAACAACTGTTCAATGTAACTAATGATAATAATAACTGTGGAAGGGTAGTCTTGAGTAATACGGAAGTAGAATATTTGTCATGAATTATAACGTTACACAAAGTACATAGATTCATGTTTAGATCTTAAATACTCCCTGATCCAGTTTCAACAGGAATTTTAATTTTCTTATTGTAAAGCTGTTCCTATATTTAACCATTTTGTTTTAGTAATAAATGTTTTTCAAATCCAAATGTGTGTTTCAGTATTCAATAGCCAATTCCTGCATGCGATTAATTGGAAATTCATGAGTTTTCCATTACATACTACAATCCACATGTAGTCAAAATCAAAAATGATACGTGGTCTGTAGTTTGACGTTACTCGAAGCAACGTTATATATAACATAGATATATGTTTGTTTGCTTGTTAATGTACAACTAATGTAACAGAGTAACACGAGTCTAGTAGTGATTGTAGTTATATTACAGTTACTATTTCAAGTTCATCTATTCACAATGATCGTATACTGTATTATAGTTACGTTAACACGTTTAAGATGTTGACGAATGTATTATCAGTTTCGTTAAACACCAAGAAGAAAACTGTTTGTGTAAAAACAATAGCACACAACGCAATAACAACTTAAGTTTTAAATGTACCAGGAACTGGCAGTAGGCAATACGGTAAGCCTTACGATAACCAACTGGTTAGCTTAAATCGTTTTAAGTTTGGTTTTTATCTTTTGATCTCTTTTTGAGGTGTTATATATTCTACGACTTATTTTTACCTTCCAACCAGTAAAGTTCGTAACACCGAACCGTTCATTATCGAACCCAGATCCTAAGCAACAGCCTAACCGAAGCACAATCCCCCTTGCTGTAACTCTTGATGTCCGCTCCATGCAGTCCAATACGTGGTCAGCCTTTGCTTCACTATATGCATGTCATCCAAGTAGAAATAACAATCAAGTTTAGTAAAGTATATGGATGATAAAATACTTGGCAATGTGTAATGCTGCCTAGTTAAGAGTGACGTTTGGAGCACCCTGGAGCCTGGTTTATACCATGAGCGGTCTGTTTGCCACTGACCGTTCCAGGCGGTAGCCCTACTGTTTTTCTGGCGGTATTCCTAATGCCAACACGTAAATGTGTTTGTGATGTCTCAAGCCTTGCTAAATGGTTCGTATTAACATCGTAATTGTTGTTTGTTTTAATACATGTTTTGCTTGACTGTTCTGCTGAAGCTACATGTCATGCTCGAATTGTACACTGAACAAAATTGCTAAGTATCAGCTTTTGTATCTTAACTAAATTTCTTATTTTAAATATATTTTAGAAAAGATATATGATAAGTATTTTGTTTTGACCCATAGTTTGTAAAACATTTATTTTTTGTTTAAATTGTTACATCTTTTGAGAGTTAACCTCCCTTTATATAAAAACATGAAATGTACTGATAAAACACATAACATGAGTCAACGATCGCTTAAAAGATATACAATTCTTAAAATTGGTATGAAATAATAGAAAAAAACATAAAAAGTTGACCCCTTTATCGCAGATTCTCAGTCTATAAAAAAATGAAATATGGATAATCTTAAATTACCTCCCTATACATTGAATATTGTTTGAAAATCAAGTAACTGTAATTCAGCGTTAACATTAAATATTTCGAAAATTTATTTTGCAAACGCATTTGTAGTGGTAATGCTAGTAAAACATGATGTCAACATAATTTTAACTGGCATATTTTAGAATTAGGAACATCGAAAGCTTCACTAATTCGAAGTACTTAATAAAATTATATATACCCAGTTGTATAAGTGTTATAACTTATTTCTAAGAAAACACATTGACTTAAAAGTTTTAAAATATGTTCATGCAAGCAGAGTAGACGATTTACACTTTGGCCTCTGATAATCAAATTTGGATTTGAGTCCAAATTCTTGCTGTATGTGTATTGTTTTAAATTATGTATTACTAAGGCATGTTTGCCACGTTTATTATTTCCCTTATTATAATAAGGTGCTTTATAATATGTCTCGATCTCTGCTTCGATATTTTAATCTGTAAATGATAGAAGCCTTGGCAGTTCAGTGTAATGTGCCTTGGTAGTTCAGTGGAAGGAGGCCTTGGTAGTTCAGTGGAAGGGGCCTTGGTAGTTCAGTGGAAGGGGCCTTGGCAGTTCAGTGGAAGGAGGCCTTGGTAGTTCAGTGGAAGGAGGCCATGGTAGTTGAGTGGAAGGGGCCTTGGTAGTTCAGTGGAAGGGGGCCTTGGTAGTTCAGTGGAAGGGGCCTTGGTAGTTCAGTGGAAGGGGCTTAGGTAGTTCAGTGGAAGGAGGCCTTGGTAGTTCAGTGAAAGGGGGCCTTGGTAGTTCAGTGGAAGGGGCCTTGGTAGTTCAATGGAAGGGGCCTTGGTAGTTCAGTGGAAGGGGCCTTGGTAGTTCAGTGGAAGGGGCCTTAATAGTTCAGTGGAAGGAGCCTTGGTAGTTCAGTGGAAGGGGCCTTGGTAGTTCAGTGGAAGGAGGCCTTGGTAGTTCAGTGGAGAGGTTCTTGTGAACTTTCGAGCTGCAGATCTCTGCCCGAGTGGCTTCACTTCCTGGGGACGCATGTCTGATTGGAAACTTCACTCTTCATCTTATTCACTGATGTTGCTGTCCTGCCCGTGTGGGTTCACGTCCTGAGGACGCATGTCTGATGAGAAACGTCACTCTTCATCTTATTCTTTGAGGTTGCTGTCCTAATATAACCTACTTAGATATGTTTAAGTGATTAACATCACATTTCATGTCGTGTGTTAATCTGTAAATGTGCAAACAGTGGTGTCTACGTGACTTCTACATACTCTCTAAATGTGATTACTACAACCAGGGCTACAACTTACATACGATTATAATCAGACTTAATTTGATAACCCACAAGGGACAAGTCTTTTTTTTTGATACTTATTAATATATATGCAAGAACTCATTTTTTCTTAATAAACATTGGATGTGTATGGAGTACAGAATCTAGTAAAAATGCCTTTTCTGTTTAAATAACACAGTTCTACCTAATAGACTAGCTACTTGTCTGGATATAAACGGTTGGTTGAATGGTGTTTTATGTGATTTTCAGCACATAATAGGTGGATGCACTTATAAATACGTTGACTACAATGAAACTTATAATTAATCTTGATTGGAATCTAAATTCTTACTGTAATTGGTTTTGATTGCATTATGCTCTATTCAGGCCAAAAAAATGTGTATTTGATTGAACTTTGCGTTAACGATATTTATATCTCCATAATTTACGTTTATAATATAGCATCATATTCCTTAATCACTGCTTAAATAACTTTAACATTATTGGAACATAAAACAGAAGCCTAATTCTAATGAACCAGTAGCATAATTCCAGTTTTAAGACAGATCTGATATTCTGTACGTTTATATAATCGCAATGTGTGATAACTATGACTTACATGTGCTTACATAATAATAATGGGAAAGTATTGTATTTTATATTCTAAGCATATTATATGCAAGCAATTATGTTAGTTATTATAATTTCTGAATATACATTGATATTTGTAAAGAGCACAGCATATCTAGTAAGTATGTATATTCTATTTATTAAATGAAGAATACTGTTCTACATTATAGACTAGATATTATTTTTCTGAATATACATAAATATAAAATACACGAAAACAAACTGAATGTTATGAACACCTATGTGAAAAAGCCTTTTTTGGGTTGTCAACTGTTTATTTAAAAGTTGTGCTTCCATTAAAATCTGAACAGTTATGAAATTCATGTAAAAATATGTTTATTTTGTTGTTGACTTTTAAAAGAAGTTGCACGGGGTGACCCCCTCTAATCTCAAATCCTGTATCTTAAGCAATTATGCTGTAAGCTAGTAGGAGAAACACTCCCCCACCCCAGGGGGAATTGTGTACACCCTATTTTTCTGAAAGCCCATTATGTGTAGAGCATTTTGGAACATGTGTGCCATCTGGCGACTGGGGCTTTATCGTGTTACTGGGTGTAGAATACGTTACCTATAAAATAATAATTAATTATACTGCATTTTGAAGACTAAACATGTACATGTATGAAAGAAAGGGTTTGTATATTAAAGTGTCTTCATTATTCAAGCCTATTATAATACAAAAGTTCGTTTCACTTACTTTTAATACCTTGGATACCTGCATTACTTAGCCTACGTTACCGTAATTTACGTTACCTTGTTTTATTAAGTTTATTAATGTAAGACATTAAGAACATTAATGATGTTACATCCGAAAATTATTCCAAACCTTATAGATATCGCAGACATACATTCCGATGATTTTAATTATGTTTGGTTCTTGTAATGTCCGTTAATTGTGTGTTTTTAAATCATTTCTATTGTCCGCATGTTAAAAGAAATTAAAACAAATCATCCAATACACTATTAAAGTTGTATTGCAACATTACTTTAGACATAATTGATTTTAACAACTCATTTTGAACATTATTTATGTTTTTTAAACTACAACATTTCGTTTCACTTAATGTTTATACCTTTGATACCTGCATTATTAAGCCTACGTTACCGTAATTTACGTAACCTTCTTAAATGAAGGTGTTTGGTTTAAGAAATTAAGAAAATAAGTATTTTATATCCGAAAATTATTTTAAACATCTTAGTTATAACAGACATACGTATACATGATGTGAACAATATTTGGTTCTTTTATTGTACGTTACATTGTGTCTTTTTTTAAATAGTTAATAATAATTTTCCGTTTGATACTAGAAATCTAGAAAATTTAGCCAATTAGCTTATAAAGATGTTAGTACAACATTCCTCTAAATATTATCGATGGTAACAACAATGTTTGAACATAAATGAAATTATGTCAGGCTAATAGGTGTTACCTCATGGATTAAACGTTACGTTTGCATCATATTATTTAAATACCACATCTAAATATCAAATAAAAAGATGGATATATATCTTTATTTTCCTTTATATATTATTATTATGGTTTATACTTAGGCAAACATTGAATGAAATGAAGTTTGTATATAATTTGGACGACTCTTCCGTATTTTTTACGTTACCAAATTCAAAGAAAAATAGCAAATTATATGTACAATTTCAACTGCTAATGTATTCATACATTAATCAAATGTAACAAATTAAGCAATTTCAACACATTCACAAAATGAATTGAACTTTACTTACATTACTAACAAATATAAATTTATAGCTCTAAAAGATAGCATGCATTTTCATGGTAATATATTACACATTTAAGCTCATAATTCCTCTATGATCACTTTCTTCAAACTCAATATCAATCAGTTTGTTGGCTGCCATATCTTCTCACCCATTATTGCTTCCTTATTCAGTGTCAGGCTCTTTGAACATGATGTCAACCAACTATTGTGACGCAATATCACCAATAGTCCAGTCAAATTCAATAACTTTATCTTCTCTCATTTGTTTCTGCGTCTGGTTAATGTTGGTCAGTATGGTGCCACAAAAAGCACTTGAAAGTGTGCATGTTCAAATGCATGATTATAGAAAATTGACAAGGCGGAAAAAAGCTCTAGTTGTCGCCTTTGAATTTTCGCGAAAACGTATTTGACATCCATGTAAAGAGGTTTGCCATATAAGCAGCACACTATACTCTCCGTGATCTCCGTACTTTGTTTGAAGATCATCCGAACATTGGTGCTGCTGTTCGAGCAATCCAAATTGACACAAACTCTCTGTTCTTTTTAATCATCTTCAATGGGACAGCCTTGCCTCGCCCTACAAAGCCACAGGTTGTAACACAGCTTGTAAAGCAATCTAGTGTGGGTAGTAAAGAGCAAATATCAGACCATTTAACCTCTACAATTTGCTTCACATTCAACATCTCCTTTTTTAATCATCCCAGTGCCAAACATGACATATAGATGTATTACCGAAACAAATTTTGAAAGCAGGACCAGTATATCTGTGTCAGGAGAATGGAAACATTCAATATGTAGGACAAATAACTTTAAATGGTAACGTAAATTTCGTGTTAATGTCACGTAACGTAAACTACATTGTCGTTTGGAAATTTGTTTTCTACGTTTAATTTTGGTTTTTAACATGTTTGATAAATAATATAAAAAATACATACTGTTTTGTTGCATATAATTTCAAATGGATGTCACGCCCGTGTGTCCTCACTCTCATTTGGCAAACATACTTTATTTGTAGCAAATGCATGCCCTTTCAGGAAAATATATCCTTTAAATTTCCCCCAGTGTGAGGATGGCCTCTTTTGGCAACTTACGGTCTAGTTATTATTAACTGTATTTATGACTTTTTGGTAACGAACAGGATGTAACGTAAACTACAGTATATATTTTCATATTTGCATTATCTTGGAAAGGCTTTATAACATAAATATAGGTAGTATTTGTTGTTCATATGCACATTTTATACTCATATTCAAATTTATTGAAGGTGTTTTTGAATTTGTTATTGTAACCTAATTGTCACGTGCGTTACACATAAACGCCCCAACGATCAGATGGCACACAAGTCTCATATGATTTGAAGCTTTTTATATGAACTTTCAAAAAAGCATACCCTACAAAATTTCCCCAGGGAGGGAGAGGGTCTATAGCCAGCTCAAGGACTTAATGTGTGTTTCTTTCTTGATTGGATGGACTACAGCCTGTTAAATAAAATATACTTTTTTAAAATCTGACTAGGCTATTTATAGCTCTGATAGGCTCAAGATTATTTCCTCTACGCAGCACCTATTTACATTTTCAGAACATATTCTCAATTGACACAATTTCAACCAAAATACTTGTGTATTTTTTGTATTTATTTTGCAAACACAACAGTACCAGTCGTTAGTGATACAAATCCCACATAAGACATGTTTAATATCCTAAATGCATTCCTAAACCTCCAATGTATATTCAGAATATACTATGACTTAAAGTGCACATAAACCTGTTAACTAAATTAATATATTTTAACATGCTGCTGGTTTAATCGGTAGAATACCAGCACATTGTAGCCGCAGCCTCCTTCAATTGTTAAATAAAATGGACAGTATACTCGTAAATAAATAAAATGTTACAAAAACCTATTTCATAATATAACAAGGAAGATATATAATGGAACTATTCATCTGTAGGGAACCAGTATTCAATGGATATAATAGTATTTTGAGTCTTGAAGGTCAAAATAACCTTCAATGCTTCATGTACAATTGAGTTCTCATGTTAAATAAAGTTTTTATTATTATTATTATTAGAAGTAGTAGTAGTAGTAGTAGTAGTAGTAGTAGTATTACTGAAAGTTGGTCGTCTACAAGATCTCGGACGAGTCATTGAACTCGTCTGTAAAACCTTTGTGTAAACGGGTCTAAACCCTCCATACTTCATCCAATCTTCACCAAACTTAAATAATGGTATATATGTATATTACGGTGAAAAATAGTGTACATCATACAATACACTTCAGAACCACTGGATCACGTAAGATTCCGGGAAGATAGGATTTTAAAATATAAGTGTAAAACTATTATTAACCAAACATTGCTAAAATCAATACATCTATATCGAGCGCTTCCGGTTTGTAGATACACACATACGGTTTAAAAATCAAACACATATATTTCTAAAAGTAATCAGTTAAATGCAAGAAATAAACAAATGAATACTCTAAACGGGTGCCTCTTGCACTCACGTCAATACTCCTGTAACACAGCAAAATACAATATTGGCATTACACAGTAGTTTAATGAGTGTACTCTGACTAACTTCAAGGATGTTGTTAAATTATTAGGAAAATGCATAATTGTCCCAAACAAATTAAATAATATAAATGTATTAGTTGTACGATGATATTCCACTGACCGCAGTACACTCCCAGACAACTTGTTTACATTAGTGTGTAATACGACTTCTGAATATAACAACGTATGTTTCATATATATATTCTTAAAATGCGCAACGATTCCGGAATTGCGCAGGACTATTCCGGAGTTGCGCAAGGGGTTACATGTATAAACCACGCATTAAGTGTCTCTGCACAATTTGATAATATTTTGCGCAAAGTAAGAATTTGTGTTATGATATGTATAGGAAGATGCTAATTTACTAATCTACTTATATTTCATTTTAATATGCTTATTTTGCTTCACCCTTCTGCGACGAACAGATAATGTACACTTAAGTATCGCGTATGATTAACATAAACTTAATTATTTACAAAACAATTAGAAGTCCTTAACTTCAACATACTTTCCATGTTCCATGATATTTGGTAAGAAATTAGTCATTACAGCTCCCAGTTCTCTGTTATTAAATGTTATAAGTGTTACAACAATTACTTTGAAACATAATTCGTGTCTCTATTTGTATGTTACGTTACCATTACTATTTAATTAAATAATACTATTTGTATGTTAAGTGACCATTACTATTTAATTAAATTTATAATAATAAGAGCATGTTTTTTTATATCCGTTTGATTAACTTTAAAAAGTAGAACATTTTCTAATATATAATATTGCAATGTTGTCATCACACGCATGTTCCCATTTCGACCAACAGAGTAGCATGAACTAGTAAACTTTTATAAGACACTTACAGTGGTTAATAATCGCTTTTACCATATTTTTAAAGATCTAACTCCAGATACAACTTTGGTATGAACATCTTCCTTTCCGAATATTTAATAACATAAGGTCGTAAGTGCAATTGCTCAGATTACAAAGTCAACATTTTTTTTGTTGAAATAACAAATACTTTGTTTTATGAGAAAGCAAACTACAGCTTATGACATATGAGATTGTTCAGAGAATTCACACAATTGTTACTGTCAGTCCGTTTTTTTCACTTTCCCGAAAACTATGATTTTTCACTTACGACGTTATAATTCTAGACCATCAATATATACCCGTTGTTCTTTTTACGAACGAGCGTATGAGAGTGAGTGAAAAAAACAAAACACGTCTACCATCGATTGAAGGAATACCCAATAATCGATTCGGGCAGTTAACTAATATATTTATTAGCCCCGTGTGGTTCCCGGTGGCAAAGAATAGGGTCACTGCAGATCCCTTTGGAGGGGTACATGTAATTTTCAGTTTATGTCTCAGTCACTCGATAACTTGGTGAAAAACATTCCGTTGTTTTAAATATATCTCTCAAGAATACTCTGATGAAAAGTTAGAACTGTTGAAAAGAAAAGGAGTTTACCCGTATGATTATATGGATAGCTTTGAACGTTTCAAAGATAAACAATTGCCTGACTAGAAAAGCTTCTACTCTCAGTTAAATGATGCAAATATGCAAATGAAGATTATGAGCATGCTAAACAAATATGGAAGACATTCAAGATCAAAAACATATGGGTATCATGATCTGTATTTGAAAAGCGATCTTTTGCTGCTAGCTGATGTTTTTGAGAACTTCAGAAAAATGTGCTTTGAGTATTACAAATTAGATCCTTGTCATTATTTCAGTAGTCCCGGTTTATCTTGGTATGCCTGTTTGAAAATGACTGGGATTAAACATGACTTGATTCCAGATATTGATCAATATCTGTTTGTAGAAAAATGAATGAGAGGTGGCGTGAGTTATATTGCGACTAGATATTCGAAAGCTAATAATAAGTATATGAAAAACTATGATAGTAGTAAACAGAGGAGGTATATAATGTATCTTGATGCTAACAACTTGTACGGGTGGGCGATGTGTCAACCTTTACCTTTACCAAATGATAGTTTTAAATGGGTCGATAAATTTGAAGAAGGGAAATCATATACTATATTGTTGAGTGTGATCTTGAATATCCAGAAGAGTTGCATGACTTGCATAATGATTATCCTCTCGCTCCGGAAATTTTAAATATAAAAGATGAGTGGTTGTCGGACTACTGCAAGAACTTGAAGAGTAAGTTTGATTTGGGAACTAGTAAAGTTAACAAACTTGTTACTACATTGAAAGACAAGGACAAATATGTTACGCATGATAGAAATTTACAGTTGTATGAAAGTTTGGGGCTGAAAGTGAAAAACATACACAGGATACTCCAGTTTGACGACTCTCAATGGTTGAAAGTGTATATCGACTTCAATACTACAAAAAGGACAGCTGGTAAAAATGCTATCGAGAAAGAATTCTTCAAGCTTATGAATACTTCGGTTTTTGGTAAGACGAAGGTAAACCTGAGAAAAAGAGAATGTTAAGCTGACGCGTGACGAGAAAGTTCTTTTGAAATATGCGGCAAGACCATCGTTTATTTCTTGTAAGATGTTTAGCGAAAAGTTGTTTGCCACCAATAGAGTAAAAGAAAGACTTGTCTTAAATCGCCCTTGTTATGTTGGTATGTGTATTTTGGACTTGTCAATATACTTGATGTATAATTTCCACTACAATTATGCTAAAAACAAATACAATGAAAAAGTCAAATTATAGTTTACTGACACTGCTTCTCTGTTATGAAATTAAAACAGAAGATGTGTATGCTGATCTTTACAAAGACAACGAACTTTTTGATAACAGTGATTATGATCCAAAAAGTGAGTTTTACTTCAGCGATAACAAAAAGGTTATTGGTAAGATGAAAGATGAAACCTGTAGTGCGGTGATAGTAGAGTTTGTTGGATTGATTAGTAAGTCATACTTTAACATTTTGGCTGATAATACTGGAACAAAGAAATGCAAAGGTGTTAAAAAATTTGTTGTCAAAAAAACAGATAACGCATGATAACTACAAAAATATTTTATTCACGGCAGCAGAAGCTCATCATAAAATGGAAGTTATGAGATCTAACAAACACAAGCTGGGCAGCTATGAAATTAATAAAAAAAAGCTTGTCTGCATATGAGGACAAAAGGTACATATTAGAAAATGGTTGTGATACACTAGCCTATAAATAATGCTAAATATAATATAATACTTTATATATTGAACAAACATTTGTGGAAGAGATATGTGAACAACTTGAGGAGATGAAAGGCATATATAGGAAAACGTTGTTCGGTTGCAAACAGGGCTGGGTGGAATATGATGTGATTCGTGCTGATTTTCTAGATACTTATAAAAGTCAAATCAACAAGCGAAAACGATTACTATCGGAAATGAATTATTATCTAGAAAAACTTGATCATACCAATAGAAAGCTTTTCAATTTGAAACATAAAATACGTAAATACAGGAAAATGAAATATTCTATGATGGAGCGTGATATGTATAGTGATGACGAGGATGATTGTCCTGTTCCTTCTGATTTTGTTGGGTCGTGTGATTTGAAAACTTCGCCAAAAGTAGATTCACCCCAAATCGGAAAGTAAAACAGTTGCATCCTTCCAAAAAAGTAACAAAATCAATTATTTGTTGGTAGTATACAAACTGGGGCCGGTTCCTTCCGACTTTGTTTAACAGCCGAGACTAAAATCATCTGCGGTGTTGGGTTTGAAAGATATCGATTACCTGATCTACAGTTGTTTTATTTGGGGTTGATTAAAAAAGTACAGGGGCAGTTTTTTTCTTTGAGAGGGGTTGGTTGCAGTGAGTTTTAAATGTTTTGGTTGGCTTGCCGGCCGACAAATTTACTGACTCACCGCAACGAACTCCCCTCAAAAAAACTGTCCATATACCCTCAGTTTCTATACTACTATTGTTGTTTGGTATGCATGTTTGCTTTTTTCCTTGTAATTGTTGTTTGTTTGGTATGCATGTTTTGCTCGTGTCCTTGCAATTGTTTTTTGGTTGGTATGCATGTTTTGCTTGTTTCCTTGTAATTGTTGTTTGTTCGGTATGCATGTTTTGCTTGTTTCCTTTTAATTGTTGTTTGTTTGGTATGCCTGTTTTGCTTGTTTCCTTGTAATTGTTGTTTGTTTGGTATGCATGTTTTGCTTGTTTCCTTGTAATTGTTGTTTGTTTGGTATTCATGTTTTTAGTTAAATGTGTTCTGTGAATACTATATTTCCATGAAATTATCGTTGTATGTATTGAAAGAGTGCAAATATATTATGCTCTGTCCACCCCTATATGTCTGCCCGTTTTTAGCTCTACTGGCCGAAGGCCAACAGAGCTTATGGGATGATGAGTTGTCCGTCGTCGTCCGTAGTTAACTTTTGCGTCGTTAAGACGATAGAGACTTCATTTTCATTCAATCTTAACCAAACTTTACCAGATTGTTAATATCAATGTAAACTCGAACGAGTTGGAAGACCAGTTAGATCGGACCAGTAAAACCAGAGTTATGACCCTTGATTTAGTTAAAAATGCTATATTTTGTCCTCGTTAAGACGATAGGGCCTTCAATTTTCATTCGATCTTTACCAAATGTTAACAGATTGTTAATATTAATAAAAACTAGGAGGAGTTTGAAGAACAGCCAGATCACACTAGTAACGGCGGAGTTATGGCCCTTGATTTAGTTAAAAATGCTATATTTTGCGTCGTTAAGACGATAGGGCTTTTATTTTATATCCGACCTTTACCAAACTTTACCAGATTGTTAATATTAATAAAGGCTCGGAGGCGTTTTAAAACCAGTGAGATCAAACTAGTAACAGCGGAGTTATGGCCCTTGATTTAGTTAAAAATGCTATATGTTGTCCCGTTAAGACGATAGGGCCTTCATTTTTCATTTGATCTTTACCAAACTTAACCAGGTTATTATTGTTAATAAACGCTCAAACATGTTTGAAAACCAGCCAGATCAAAGAAGTAACAACGGAGTTATGGCCCTTTATTTAGTTAAAAATGCTATATTTTGCCTCATTAAGACGAAATGGCCTACATTTTCATCCGATCATTACCAATCTTTACCAGATTGTTAACATCGAAGAAAGCTAGGACAAGTTTGTAAACCAGCCAGATCGAACTGGTAACAGAGGAGTTATGGCCCTTGATTTAGTTTAAAAAAATGCTATATTTTGCCTCGTTTCATCTTTCATCCGATCTTTACTAAACTGTACTTGATTGTTACTATCAATGATAGCTCAGAGAAGTTCATAAACCAGCCAGATAGGACCAGTAACAGTGGAGATATGGGCCTTGATTAAGTTTAAAATGCTATATATTGGCCTCATTAAGACGAAAGGGCCTTCATTTTGTCGGATTTTCAGTGAAACTTTGCAGGGATGATCAGTACCAAGTCTAGTTGTACATATCGTCACCGTGTTCCGGTTGAATGATTTTGGTGGAGTTATGGCCCTTTAAAGGTATTAATACACAAACTTTGTCCTGACTAGTTCTCCTGAAACCCTGGCCGGATTTAAACGAAACGTTTTAGAATTGATCAGTTCCAGGTCTAGTTGTGCAAATCATCGCCGTGTTCTGGTTGAATGATTGTTGGCAGAGCTATGGCCCTTTAAAGGTTTTAATACACAAACTTTGTCTGGACTAGTTCTCCTGAACCCCTCACGGATTTCAACGAAACTTGCAGGGATGATGATCATCAATCCTAGTTGTGCATATCATCGTCGTGTTCCTGTTTACAGATTTTTGGCGGAGTTATGGCCTTTTAAAGGTTTTTGATACACAAGCATTTTCCGGGCTAGTTCTCCTGAACCCATGGCTGGATTTCAACGAAAATTGACAAGGATGATAAGTATCAAGCCTAGTTGTGCACACCATCGCCATATTCCGGTTGAATGATTTTTGGCAGAGTTATGGCCCTTTACATGTTTTGATACACAAACTTTGTCCAGATTAGTCTCTTCTGAACTCCTTGCCGGATTTCAGCGAATCTTGAGGGTATGGTCAGTACCATATGGCCCCTTATACACAAACATTATCTTTAGCCAGTAGAGCGTCCACAGGCCCTCTTGGGCCTATTTTTTTTTAATTTAACTTACAGTATGAGTAGTGAAATCGTGCCATTTCTTTTCTTAACTGATATATACTTTCGGTCAATGAAAAAGCACCACAAAACAAAACCTTTTAAAAGTTAGAATTTGATGCATTTTAGATATATTTAATCCATCTTACAAGTCGACTGTTTACTGTTGTTTACGGGCATTTCTTGATTTAGTTAATGCCTCGTTGGTATTATGAAATTGCACAAAGACCATTTTTTTCTCAGAAACATTCATTGCATAATACTGTCAGAAGTCAAACAAAAAAAGGCCAGTAAAACCGACTGGATTTTATTCCGAGACAGATTTATGCAGTTTGAAATTTTCTTTTTGAAGATTATCCATATTAAATAATGTTAAATGACAAGGCAAATAACAGCGTAACTGCTTGTCGTAAAAGCCTACAAATAGTTAGATACATGTAGGACAGGTTAGATATCAAGATTCAATACATAAAAAATAGAAAATATTGGTTGAGTAGTTTTAATGTTTGTATATAAACGAATTGCGAATAAACCAACAGCATAATCATATGGATTTAATGGTGCATTTTGCATTGACCGTCAGTATATTTCTTAACATTAAGAAGCGATTTGAACTCATTGTAGTGACAACCTTGGCGAAGAATAATAGATATAACCCTGCTAATCTTCTTCAACTGTATTCGATTAGTCTCTTGAATTGGTACATAGTAAGGTAAACTACATAACCAAATCCAAACTTATAATTAAGATTTAGTACTTCTGACGCCCAATTTTACGACCTATATTAACGATTTTAGCAGTAGTAATAATAACATATGTCTTGTCGTATCTTAACGGTTTGTTCTCGTGTTGCTCTGGCTTCTGCCAAGTGATTACATATTAATGCTGCCTTGTTTGGCGGGGGTATCTTTATTTACTCTGTCCCGTTTATTGAGATGACAATAGGGTAATAGTGAGGTTAGCTGCGCCCGTTTTTGTTTGCCACTGACCGTTCCAATGAGGTAGCCCTACTGTCAACCCTATTGCGTTTGTGATATCTTTCTTATCTTGCCTTGTATTCATTTTTAAAGTCGTTCTTTGTTTCTGTGTGTGTTAGTGGTTGACTGTCGTTCTTGAATGATACTTTTCCTGTTCGATTTTTTATATATACTTATACATCCCGAATACTACTCATAACATACCTCGGCAATTGTCATATAGATGCTATTATTTAACTAAATGCGATATAGTAATTTGGAACACCGTGGTCTAGGGGTCTCATTTTTGCCTCTATATCGAATGTACGAGATGCCGGAACTTAAGCATGTCAGTTACATATATCATACTGCCTTGTCTGGTGAAACGGATCGTTAACGGGCGTACTGAGACTATCTCCCGGCATGTAAAAGAAACAGAACATATATACGTCAATATGAGTAGAGAGATCCTGGATGCCAATGAGTTTTTTCCATCTCTTATATTCATAAAACTATTTTCAAGTAAAATATCTAATCAATGTCTACAAGCATTACCTTTAGCATTCCAGGCATCAACCATTTATCCAAGGCCTTATATCCGTCGTAATTTGGGTTCAAGTTGTCATCGACCCATTTATCCAGGGCCTTATATCCGTCGTAATTTGGATTCAAGTTGTCATCGACCCATTTATCCAGGGTCTTATATCCGTCGTAATTTGGGTTCAAGTTGTCATCGACCCATTTATCCAGGGCCTTATATCCGTCGTAGTTTCGGTCTAAGTTGTCATCGACCCACTTATCCAGGGCCTTATATCCGTCGTAATTTGGGTCCAAGTTGTCATCGACCCACTTATCCAGGGCCTTATATCCGTCGTAGTTTGGGTCTAAGTTGTCATCGACCCATTTATCCAGGGCCTTATATCCGTCGTAATTTGGGTCCAAGTTGTCATCGACCCACTTATCCAGGGCCTTATATCCGTCGTAATTTGGGTCCAAGTTGTCATCGACCAATTTATCCAGGGCCTTATATCCGTCGTAGTTTGGGTCTAAGTTGTCATCTACCCACTTCTGATAAACGCCGAAATTGTGCTGTAAGTTATAAATATACACTTAATGTAGATGCCACACATTAAACATTAATTCTTATTTTTTATAATTTTGTCGTGATGATAGTGGCATCCTTGGGTATAACGTACACACGTCTAGTACACGTCAAAAGTATTTCAGTAAACAACATTGAATAATAAATTAGTTATTATGATCCACCAAGCCACAGGTTGCATAACATGTGACCGAATAACCTTTGGCGTTTAGCAACTGTCTCGCAAGCCATGGTCAATGTTTGGCGGAAAATGCGATCAAAAGAACCTTTACTAAGCTATGTCCATCATTTGATAGATAATGTGATTACACAGACTTTAGCCACATTTTGACAGAACATGTGATCTAACAAACCTTAGCCTTTATAACTTTTGCATTTATAATTGTTCCTCGATGAGAAAAATGGTCCTATAAAAATCACAGCACCTAAACGCAATGGCACCGTAGATCCGCGCTATACCACAAACAAATAGCAAATTAACTATACACTGTATTGTACATAACGTAAAGGCAGCGGGCTTCAAGCTAGCCACACTCATACAGATACACACCATACATGTTATGTTACACGTAAGTATACACTCACATATTGTATAGAACTAAGAGGAAGCGAGTGGGCTTCAACCTACCTACACTCGTACAGATACATGTCATTCTAGTCGTGTTACACTTAAAGCTACAGAGTCCTTATATCAATCGATTTCTTCTTTGTAGGCGTGTCTTTATTTGTAACTTCATGATCACCAGCTCATGTCGAAATCGGGTATTTAAGCGAGCAAATATAGCGCAAGAAATCATTTACTGTATATACATCGACCAGTGTACATCGTACCTATACACAGGTAACAGTTATTTTTACAGAAAAAAAAAAGTGGCTTCTTTCGGTGCTCGAACACACGACCTTCTGATTTCAAGTCCAGTGCTGTATCCACTGAACTACAACGCTGCTTGAGAAAATAGTATACTAACTAACATATATTATGAGGCAAAATAACATATTCACATATTTGAACGCAACTAAAGATGGATCAATAAATATGCAGTCTATATTGTCGCACGTGCAAATTAACATTGCCTGGTGTAATACTGTATCGTATCCATATGAAACTAATATTTCAACCATATCTCGACTTGTCATTTAGCGCTTGATGAGTTTGTGCGCGCGCTCTTGTTATTACGTAATGCCTATTTAGTGTTAAAAATGCTACAAAATACCAATAAATAGCAGTGGTCTAGAGGTTCAGCGTACATCTTTCAAATCTTACAAGTGCAAGGCTGTGGTTCAAATCCCGTTCCGGGCAACTATTTTTTTATCACATATATTCTGGAGCCGTATATTTATCGATGTTACCTGTACGGATGCTAAATAAAAATATGAAATTTTACGTATCGATTTTTCCTTATATATACCGACTTTTGGGGTGTTCTTCGATTTGAAACTACTTCACACATGACTCATTCATATTCATGAGTTATTACCAGTTAAAAAAGGGACTGTACAGCTTTAAGTATATACCAACGTATTGTAAAGAATATACTTGTAAATATAGAAAGCTTCAAGTTGCCCACACTCATACAGATACACGCCTTTCCTGTCATGTTACATGTAAGATCACAATCCCATATTTGCCACAACACTGAGACAGTGGGCTTCAAGTTACCTACACCTATACATATATACAGTCCATACATGCCAGTCTTGTCAGGTTAGATGTAAGCCTACACCCAAGTATTGTATGGAACATAGAGTCAGAATTCTTCAAGTAGCCAATACTTATACAAATATAGGCCATATATGTTAATTTACACGTAAGTATACACCCATGTATTGAACACCCATCTATTGAACAGAACATAGCTTCAGAAGTATTCAAGTAGCCCATACTCAAACGGTTTATGCCATACCTATAATGTTGCACCACATATTGTACAGAACATTGATACAGTGAAATTAATGGCACCAACTAATATAGATACAATACATACCTGTCACATTGTGTCAGAAGGCTTTCAGCTACTCACACTCAAAATGATAAAGGCCATACCATACACGTAAATATACACCCACATATTGTATAGACGAACATAAGAGTCAAAAGGCTTCAAGTAGCTCACATTCATACAAATACAAGCCATAACTGTAATGTGACAAGTAAGTACACACCCACCCATTGTAAAGAACCTTAAGAACCTTGGGCTTCAAATTACCCATTCCCACACAGATTCAGACCATACCTGTCATGCTACACGTATGAACATACCCACATATTGTACAGACGAATATATAAAATCAGAAGGTTTCAAGTAGCTCACACTCATACAGATACAAGCCATATCTGTAATGTTAAAAGTAAGTACACACCCACCCATTGTAAAGAACCTAGAGTAGCGGGCTTCACATTACCCATTCCCACACATATTCAGGCATACCTGTCATGATACAGGTAAGACCATACCTACATATGTGTACAGAACATAGATACAGCAGGTTTAAATTTACGCCCACCCATACATGTACAGGCCACACCTGTCATGTTACACGCAAGACCGCACCCAAGATGGCTTATATCTAACGTTCCCTTCTTATAGGAGGATGTAAACACAGTCATTTATTGAATATACACTTCAATGGGTAAATAAACTCATACATAAGCTTTTAAAATATATTTTTATTGAATTATTCCAGATAAAAGCTGTTTTTGTTATTCTTCCGACTTTTTGACCTAAAAAGTACATTTAGGGATTCACGAACTTTGGGGACCCTTTTAAAAATATGAAGAAATATAAAACAAACATTTGAGGAAAGTTTGGTTTTGGTCCTTAGCTAGTTAGCTTAAATCGATTTTAAGTTTACACAACTTCGCTATTATTGTCCTGTCTTCAGCGCTCAAATTGACAAGACAATGTAAATAAAAGTACATACCATCGAAAGGAAATCTCTAACAATAAAGCCCACATCCAGAGCAATTAGGAAATCAATACACGTATATGTTATTGTAAAGACATATACAAACATCTTAATTAGAAATACCTAAGGATGTATCCAGAATTGTACTGAACAACCACAGCAGTTGCAGACCAAGATAAACCCAATCTAGGGTACGAATAGAAAACCCGCGGGACAAAGTTCAAGCCATGGCCACAGTTTAACAGAAACTAGGGATTGCCGTTTTCTGAGCAATGGTCACCGTTTGACAGATAATGTGATTACACAGACAGATTTATCCCACAAGTCATGGCCACAGTTTTACAAACAAATGCGATCAAATAAACCTTAGTCATTGACAACGTTAGACACGAAATGTGATGAAACACACCTTAGTCATTTGCAATTACCCCCAAGACATGGCCACAGCTTTACAGAAAATGTGATCAAACATACCTAAGCCTTTTGCAACTGGCCCGCAAGGCATGACTCGAAAACCGGAAAACTGTGTTTGTCGGACTACAGACCTCGTATATACATTTAGGTGCGAATCTAGCATTTCAATAGTGTTGGTGCTTGAAATAGAAAACGAGTAAGCCAACATCCCGGAAACCCGAAACATTGAAATGTGTTCCTATTTGGATGACAACAGAACATTCTGAGCACCTATATAATTATTGAACAAGGACATACAAGGACAAAAACTATCCAATTCAACTGTAAAACCTGTTGTTTATAAAACAAATATAAAAGCGCTAGCTAAACAAGGTAAACACTAAATATGGTCTCTGTATCGTTATATATTTGTTTATACCTAAATGGCTAAAATATAACTGTATTTTTACTGCATATTCGAACGAACAAGGGTGAGTGCGCAGGGGAGAGGAGAGAGGGTGGGGGATCAGTCACTCCCGTTAATAATCTGAGAGAGGGGTCCAGCGTATGTATTGCCCCGCCCCAAATATTAAAAATATTCAGTTGCATTTGCTATCCCCCTATTTAAACACTCTAGCTCCTTAATTTTGTATTTGATCTTCACGAAACTTGGTGAGATTGTTAGCTCTGCTAGCCCGCCGTCCGTCCGTCGTCCGTCGTCTGTTAACGCTCGACGAGTTT
Source organism: Cyrtodaria siliqua (assembly GCA_037043455.1). Lineage (NCBI taxonomy): Eukaryota > Metazoa > Mollusca > Bivalvia > Adapedonta > Hiatellidae > Cyrtodaria > Cyrtodaria siliqua. The sequence continues at coordinate 621,757 of JAWPHD010000046.1, forward strand.
CAAATCGGATTAGTAACACCAGAGTTATGGCCCTTGTTTTGCTGAAAAATTGCATATTTAGCCTTGTGCACTCTAGCACCTTCATTTTGTATTTGAACTTTACCAAACTTGGCCAGATTTTTCATACTGATGAAAGCTTATACAAGTTCGAAACCAGCTATATCGGACCAGAAACACCAGCGTCATGAGCGCTTGAATTATTGAAAAATGCCTAACATGGAAAACATTTCTATGGTGTCTTTAACGAGCTAGTGGGAAATACGTAATTTAAGTATACATTGCTTTGATGTGCTGTTTAGCAAAAGTTGATGTCATCTTTTATTATTGTTTTTTTTTCTGCAAAAGAACTACCAAGTTACCTTTTTTTTCAAAATAATATGGAACACACAATTCCGCTTTTCCCATCTATTCAGTCCTGAGCAACATCCGTTGGCTGTAAATACAACTTTTGACTACAGTGAGAACATAGCTTTTCTAAGCAGTATAAGCATATGAGCGATTTCAAAACTGCTACACGCATAGAAATAATTATTGCTCGAGGACAGACAGGTATTGCGTAGGAATATTTCGTAATTGGCCAAGGGGTGAAATATAGCAAGTGCCCCTGCACAATTCTGGAATGAATTGGATAAAGTAGGACTCCGTGCTGATATTTAAAAGGAGGATATGGATCCTTAATTCCATATTCGTATTTGCTTTAGCCTATTAGTTATCAATACATAGACGTAGGAACGTTTCAATGATTGGGGAGGGAGGGTGTGTGTGGGGGTGGGGTGTGGGTGAGGGGGGCACATTTCGGAAAGCTAAGCATTTTTTCTCTCAAATTATTGGGTGGGGGTGTAAAGCATACTCTGAAACTCCCTCCCCCACTCCACTATGAAAATTGAGATGCGGCCCCACTGCCTCCACAGGCTCATACGCCTATACAATATGACAATACTATTAATAATGACATCCTATAATATTCACCACTGTTCGTTTCATCCGAACTCCGATTTCGTCCATATCACCATTTTTGTTATTCCGCCGTCAACCTTATCCTAAAATATTGACGCCACCCATAGATCACGCAATACTTCATATATACACTTATTTTAAGGCATGCAAACTATGTTGTTATCTAGAGGAAGGATGTGTGCCTGTAAATCCGTTAAAACAAATATTAAAAATCGCTAAAAAATAAAGAAAGAAACATAAGTTTGCAATTTAGAAGGACTTTATCAACAGACGTTCACATTAAAAAGCTGATTTTATGACAAACAATATACCAAACACCATACATTTATTTTATTTTTTAAGAGTGTAAATATTAACAAACAAATATCGGTCAATATTGGAAAATAAGTTTACGTGTCCACAAACATTACTTTTTAGACACAACTAGGAAATATTTTCCCTGGCGGGTGATTCGCGTTCGTCTTATTGCTCCGACGTGGTTTTATCCGGATACTGGGGTGATAAAAGTATTACAAATTCGAATATAAATTTCCATAATGGTACAGGCTGATCGGGGTTTACAGTGGATGCAAAGTGCTTAGGGGATTAGGGATAAATGTTAGGGGTAAATGAAATACATTTCTGTGGAAAAATATACTACACGGCTAGTTCATTCAATAAATATGAATTCGTAGGATGCTTTCAGGCTCTTATCGATTAAGCAGACAACGCTTTGTGTTTACTTCTGCCACGAGACTAAATTTCATATGTTTTTGGACCTGTCCTTTATTTCGGACCGTTTTAATGCGGATAAACACTCTTATTAACAAAAAACATGAATCTGAAACTCCCAGAACCCATATATATTGTTAACACAAGTAAAGAATGATCGGTAGAGGTAAACATTATTTTAGAAATGAAATATTACATATTTACCTCGAAATTACTAAAAAGCGCTCTGCCTTACCCCAATGATACGGTAGCTATATACAACACATGTGCATACATTATTTGAATGAGCCAAGCCAAGCGTAGCGTAAACATATAGAAATTTGGATTATTTGCAGATTTAAGAGTCAACTTGCCAATGCAATAAACAGGGAGAGGATGGCGAAGCTGACATACCAATAGAGGCAGACATTGGGTGCGTTCAGGGCTCTCCCATAGGTTACCGGAAGCACTCTCGGTAACCATCGGTTAACATCGGTCACCGTCGTTAGCCGTTGGTCTCCGATAGGTAGCACGTTGGTAACCAATATTCCCGCGACTCTACACCTGAGGTAGTAGGTTTACCACCAATAATTACATGTAAAAGTTGTAGTCGAATATAGTTTCAATAATAAAAAGTAATCCCTCCTTTTTTGATGGAAATGGGCAATATAAGTAAGGGGAAACTGTCCTTTTCTATTCGATTTTGTGGTTGTATGTATAGGAAGCGTATTAGTAGGTTTTACTGGATAACTGATGAATATTTTCGAAATTTCGACTCTATGCATACACTTTGTGAGCAACCATCGATGAAAACAGCTGTACCTTTGACCTGTTTAGTAAACAAACAAGAACTTTCTTACATGTCTTGTGACCCCAACTTTTCTGGTGATTTTTCGAGTTGAAAATTAGTATGTGACACTTTAACATTGGTGTATATGGGGAAAATAATTAGTGGTTTCATACCTAGTATCGGTAGCCTCATTGTTACCAAATGTTAACCTCAGTGGCCATTGGTAACTCGACGTGGTTGCCAATAAAAGAACCCTGAACGCACCCAATTATTTCCATTTTAACGGCGGGTCAGTGAATTTTACCATACCGATACATTATATTCTCAATAGATCGAAGTCACGGGAGATGACGACCTTGGAATTATGCTGAGTCACCACAACAGTGATATAATGGTTCAGTCAAATCAAGTTCTTCGTTGCTATTGAGCCGACAGTTCGTCGGCAAGATAGGTGTTGTCAGAAGGCATGAAACGCTCAGCTGATGGTGGAACGTCAAGATAAAGGTTATACTCAGTAGAGGTAAGATGAATGTAATGCTTGTACAATTAATGGTTGTTTTGTTTCTCTGGGGGAAAATGAACTAGATTAGTACTAGTTCATTCAAGTGGGAATGTTGGGTCAAAACCTTATCACAGACATTGTATTTTTTTCTATAGTACCGACACTCTTTTAATTTTTATTTTCGGAGACCCATAAATTACCTTAAGTTTCAAAAGAGTTAATTTATTAAAAGGTGATCTGCAAGTAAGTATTTAATTGTTTCTAGGAATTTAAACAATTTAAAAAGTACATCTTAATATCAATTCTGATCTTTTTTAGAAAATAAGTGGATACAACATTTACTGTCGCGTGTCGCTTTAAAAGGCGGAGGAGACGTCACTAGCCCGAAACGTTCAATTTGCATAACAATCGTATAAGGAGTTCTGACTATATATTTAGGTTTGTAATTCTTGCTTTGATGCGTTCACATTTTGCCAAACAACCTCGATCATTTTATTATCGTGTTTTTTTTTACTGACATATTTTCCTCATATGATGCACAACCCCAATTATTGATATATGTAGGTTTCTTTTATGCATATATATACTGGACGGAAAGAGAAATGCATAATTAAAACATTGCCTATACTTTACTATTATATATATCTAATTCCACGTAATGTTACAGATATATCTCAACGTGTTTTGTACAAAAAGGGGCTAAAACCATTTACAGAATTGAAAACTCTGTCATATAGTAGACCTTTTAATCAAAGCATGCGTTTTACCCGAAATTCATAAATGTTCAAGTTTCGCTTGAAAAAGTCAAGCCATTTCAGTATTGTGTTTAATGTTAAGAGATTGCAACGTTAAACACCTAAGTTTGCTAATCTGATTGAGTCAAATGCGCATTCTGTCGAAAATGAAACTTGAAAGGGGTAACCATTGGTGTGTCCGGTGCTGTTTAAACCTTCTTTCCAAAAGGACAGGCCTAATGTAGCCCTGTACCATTCGATTAGCAGTAGAATATTAAACATACAATATATAGCAGAAATACCAATTGTGCGTTTCTTTTTCTTTTCAGTTTATAACTTACATAACTTCAAACCACAGTTTTTCTTTAGGCAAAATACAATTTAATTAACCTCACAGAATGGTCTCGTTTGAATAAAACTGTTATCTTGTTCGTTCTTTTCATATTTTCCAGGTCAGGCCCCCGTTTTACGAAACAACTTGAATATTGAGTTCTGCTCAAACCGGGGCTAGAGGGCGTGAGCGGTAGCTAGCATATTTCACTACCGCTCATGAACAGTCTCAATCAAACCGAGACTGCAATATTTCGTATGTGTCGTGCTCGGCCGTTTCCAAAGGTCCATTATAATGCTCTTTTTTACGACCATTTTGGTCGTAAATCAATTCACTCTAAGTTACACTTTTCAAATAAACGTGATTTCATTTCATTTTCTTATACATGTGATATTTCTGAACTACGTGCATTCATAAAATTGAATGCTTTGGTGACAAAAGCGAATGACTTTAAAATGTAAGACATCGTAAGATGCTTAATAAAACAGGGCCAAGGTTTATATTCATTTTGACGAAACTGTTTTAAAGCTTCTAACGTTTCACACACATGAATTCGTCTTAGGCCAGACAAAACAATACCTGTGTTTCTGATTACCCGACCGTCCTTTATTTTGGAGCCTACCCTACAGTTTTTTATTATAAAAAAAAAAAAAAAAAAATTGTTGAAAACAAACATGTTTTAATTTTCCTAAAAAAAATTTCCCAGAGTAATATAATTATAGACAAAGTGTGAAGTTCTCTCTGGTCAGCATTTGATACCTAACTACTTTCATCATTTTTTTGTCTAGCCAAATTCCGAGAATTATCTACAAATCTGGGCTTTTTGGAATCGCAGATATGTGTCATTCTGGAAACCGAATGACCGTTTCAAGGCGGTAGCCCTATTGTCAACCCTTTTTGTTTTTATGATGTCATATGCCTTTATTTTTTATTAACATTGCCATTCATGTTTGTCTATTTGCTTATTTTTGGGTTAACTGTGTTCTGTGAAAGCTGCATTTCCTGTTCGATCTGACTCGCACCGAATCCTCCCGCACCCTTCCTCCACTCCCCCCACCCCCTATATCCACTTACCAACCTCCATTTTAGTTTTTAAAAATGTTTTAGAAAAAACATAGATAAATTAAAAGACTGGAAATGTCGGTCAAGAAAGTGAAGAGTTATGGCCCTTATGTTAATTAAAAACGCTATACTTAGGATTGCTTATCCCCTAGCTCCTGATCTTTACCAAACTTGATAGTGGTTATGTCAATGATAGCTTGAAAACGTTCAATAGCCAGCCAATAAGTGTTGAATGAAAATAGCTACGTTTTTCTATATTAAAACTCTTGGTCCTTCACTTTCCATTTTTACCAGACTTGTTCAGAATGTATAGGTTGCGGTATCCTAAATATAGCATGGGTTTGACCACGCCCCTTTCCAGGAGTGACCCGAGCCGGATGTGAAAGGTCACACAAATAAAAACATGCCAGATAAATGTTTCAAAATACATTTTCAGAGTTGTTAATTAATTAATAAATAACGTTTGTTAAAATGAGAACATTTATTTTTACCAAATGTCTTGATAAAACATGAAATTGTAAGATTAACCCCCACTCAAAAACAAGTATATCTTCACTGCGGTTATGCATGTAAACAAAGATGGCGGCCCCATTTAAAGTTCTCTAGGGGAAACATGCTGAGTTTTAATTTGTAATGTAGCACATTGGACTTGGACTTACCTTGAAAATAATATTTTTGAATTTGTATGTTTGGTTTTATTTTTTATTTCGGAAATGCTTGTATTGTGCCTATGAAAAAGCAGCCTTAAAGTGTTCAGGCCCAGCAAGTATATATATGGTTATATGGTAGTTCCTAATAAACGTGTTGCTATGGCTCAAAATTACTGTAAACATACACTACTACATAGTATATAAACTAACACATACACTTCTGGTACTGTAATTACACCTGTCTCCTCTCTTGTTCTTAAAAACACAAATGAGTGTCATTATTATATACGTTATCTAATAAAAATATAATTATCAAAAAAGTCCATTACTTTTTCTTGGTTTTCTACAGATTCCTTCTTTTTTTTTAATAAACATAAAAAGATTCCTATATTTTTTTGATAAACTCAAATAGACTCCGATACACGGGATCGCCATCCGATTGGCGAGGCTAAGGGAAAGTGTCTTGCAGGGAAAAAAAGTCGAACCACCCACCATTAAATGAAACAATGTTGTTATTTGTAATAAAAGCGATAAAAAACATTGCTATACAAAAAATAACCAGGCAAGCCTTTTTTATGGTTTATCATTCGGTCAAACACAATAAATAAACAAATTCGTTATCCGTTCAGCATTTGCCATATAAAGGTAATTGTATTAAAAAACAGTATAAAATGAGAAATTTGAAAATCACCGAACACGATCAATACAACAAATTTTGCAGTCTCGGTTTGATTAAATCTGTTCAGGAACCGTAGTGAAAAGTGCTTACTACCCTTCACGCCCTCTAGCCCAGGGTTGAGTAGAACTCAATATTTAAAATGTCAGTTGTGCAGAAATTGGAGCCATCCCGAAGATGGCATACATATGACGGTGAAAATGGAACCTTCTATGAGGTATTTTCACACCATTCCATGGCCATCGGAGTATGGTCCCAGTTTCTTACAAAATGCTTTGCCCTAAACGAGAAAACAATGGGCGAAATAAACAAAATGCAATTTAGTTGGGAGCAGAGGTTAGTGAGCCTGCGTATCACTATATTCGCGATAAACTAACACATATTCTATTTATTGTATACTCACAACCTGCACATTTATACAGAAAAAAACATAATCCGCCAAAGCAATAACGTCAATAATGTTAACAACGTAAACAACGTCAACAATGACGCCATTTTGAGTGAAAACATATTATATTTTCACAATTGAAATATAAACAATGAAACTATAAGGCTTTATTTTAATCATAAAATCCGCTATTTCACTGTAAAGCATATAATAAAACATATATAATAAAACGGGTTTCATGTTTTAAATGCACATTTAAGGATTCTGACTGCATTCTGTGAACTCACAGTTCGACTTTTGCACATACTTCTAGCTACTAAATAGTGTTTAATACACAGTTCTAATACGATAATGTGTTGCAGTGTGGTAAAATGTTTTACAATACGTTACTCGGAGGAAAATTGGTAATATACAGTCACTTGCCATTATGGGAAGTGTAACACTACCTTCGCAAAATGAATGGTTCATATCATTATTCATAACACATACAAATAAACTATAGTCCAATTATCGCAAATGGCATGTCGAAATTGCCACTGTTGTACATTTGATCTATTAATGCCAGTAAAATAATCCGAAGGCACCTAAATATCAAACGAATTATTAATATCAAATTATCATAATGCCCCTGAAATGTGAGGCAAACGACATTTGGGAATAATGCAAACGAAATACCATAATATGTTTATTAAGGCATTAAACAGATGACATTCCACATACATCGGAATATAAATCCTACTTCATATATAGTGCATACTAAATCCTACTTCATATATAGTGCATACTCCAGAAAACAAGGATTATAACACATGCTCAGCCATTATTAGTTTATTGTGCATCAGAGATCGCTGAAATATCACGCAATCTTTTTAATCACATCAACTAATCCTAACGTGTCCACTTTACATGTAATTCATATTTTATTATAATCTTGTTTCTAGATGCAGGTGTGGAAATTGCATTGTTGAACATACTGGCGCTATCAAGGTACACATATTCACTTGGAGTTTTAAGACGCTTTGGACATTAATGGATATGATATGAAAAGCACAAAAGTGTTCTTCTCTCCATGTCAATACTGATTCTAACTTCTTGGTCATGTAAACGGACTTATTGCCAGCGGTGTTGATTGCAGCCTGTGTCAATGCAGCTCAATTGAGACTATACTTATAGCTTTAAATATACAGATATCTGTATTTACACTTCTCCGTTTTATTGTGATGACAATAGGGTAAGTATGAGGATTGATGTACCCTAGAACCTGGTTTAAAATAGCCTGGCTGGTTTAATTGGTATGTCAATAGGGTAAGAGGGCGGTTTGGTGACCCTAGAATCTGGTTTAAACTCCCAGATGCCTATTTTGACACTGACTGTTCCAAAGCGTTAGCCTTATTGTCAACCCTTTTATGTGTGTGATGTGTGTTATGTCATACCTTGCCCTTTATTCATCATTCTATTTATTTAGTTTCTTCTGTGCATGTGTTTTGTTGACTGTTACCCATGAATGATGCATTTACAGTTCGACTTTTATACCTACTTGTATATGCATAACAATGCGCGAAATGCATTTGACTAAGCTAGAGGTTTGAACAGTATCATAACGTTTTATTTGCTTGTCATTAGGTGAAGGAGTAGAATGAGTAGTGTTTGTTAATCATTAAACAATACCATTTATGTGGCTATGTTTGGAGGAGGCTTGTTTGAAGACCAAGCAGCCCTTACCGTTGTTACATGTACAGTAAATACACTTTATTTTCAACATTTCTCTAATGAAAATCATGTTTTGAAACAAGAGTAAATTCAAGGAAAATTGTCATAAAAGTCCTTTATGTAATTTCAGAGGAGTAGTTGCCATAAGTGTTTCCACAATAACTCTGTGTACAAAATGATGGCTGCTGGTAGCCATATTTGACGTCAAATAAAAAAAAATAGGACCACCTACATATTATTCCTGCCATTTTGGATAAGATATTAAATCAATAAAAGTAAGTATAAATATTTAACAGGAAATGCAGCTTTCACAGAACCCAGTAAACCCCAAAACACGCAAAAATACAAACAAAAATGGCAATATTAATAATAAAGGCATATGACGTCACAAACACAATATGGGTTGACAGTAGGGCTACCGCCTTAGAACTTTTAGTCGCAAAAATGCCGCTGGGGTTTAAACCAGGTTCTAGGGTGCACCAAATAACACACTTATACTACTGTCATCCCAATTAAACGGGACAGTGTAAATAAAGAAATCCCCGCCAAGAACTATTCTCTAACCAACAAGGCAGGATTATTATGCAATATAAGTAAAACACAAAGATGCTCGTGCATATATAAATACAAAAAAACAATAGCCTAGAAAGCCACAAAGAAGATACTCGATGACTTGGCAGAAGCCTGAGTAACATGAGAATAAACCATTGAGGGCACGTCAAGACAAGACCGCAGACAAACATCAAACGTTACCGTCCTTTTGGGCTCTAGGTAGACGTCATTATAGGGTCCACAGCCTGTCCGGTCATCGTACAATTAAAGAGGAAAGCATGGTGTGGCGAACTGTAAATGAGCCCACCACCAAGCATGCCGTTGCAAAATGATAGGGTCAAAACCTCTTTTGATAAACCTTTTAACAAGTTTAACAAAGATAGTATGAGCGATCAAGACTAAGAATTTTACGAAGTTTGTAAATAACATCACCATAGAAGTCAGGTTGTTATAGTCCCTGTAGCAGAAGAGTTCTTAAATTACTTTTATATTTGGAAAGACGATCAGGTTTACGATAGTAAAGTTTTGCAAAGGTTTTACGAAGTTTATGGTAACGGTAGCCCTGATGGAGTAGCGTTTAAGTTAAACAAAGCTTACGAATATTCAAGTCCTCAACTTGAGTACAAGCTCTAGAAAAAACGAATAAGTTGAGACACATACACCCCATAAGAAGTTGCTCGGGGAACATCCCCATTTAAATGGGGATAATTAACAATATCAAAATTAAAATCATCCCTCTTATCATAGATGTTGCTAATAATTTCCCCATTTTCAGTAGAGAGATGTAAATCGAGAAAAGAAGCATTACTATCAGAAATATTAGCTTTGTTAAAGGGACACACGGCAATTTTGAAGTGTTTGACATGGGTGACTCGATTTATATATCCAGTATTATTTTTTTCTTTTACCCTGTTTACATATAAATAAATGAAATTTTATGTTTTCACTTTTTCGTCCTATTATACTATAAGTTTTAATATATTATTGGGGCAATAATATCAAAAATTAATAATCTTAAAAAACAAATTGCTTAATACTATTCTTATAATTAATATCAATGATTGAACAAATGCAAGTTATGTAGAAAAAACTAGCAGGACGAAGTGAGGTTTTAAAAAATAAAGATTGCCGTGTGTCCCTTTAAGTTGAAGTTCTTTAGGGTATATATTATTAACCATAGTAGAAAATAAAGGGTTGTCAGTGTTCAATATGTTATCCAGATACCGAGAGGTGTCATTAAAGGCTTCTGCCTGGGTATCTGGTGAAAGACTCAAAATGAAATCTCTTTCATGGCAATATAAAACCAAATCTGCGACAAGCGGTGCACAGTTCGTCCCCATTTGGATACCAACAATTTGTCTATAAACGATAATTCCGTACCTGACGAAAATATTATCCAATTGATAAATAAGTGATTCACAAACATCATGGCAAGTTCACATAGTGTGATTGTCCAAACTACCGTTAGCAAAGAACGCTTTAATATTGTTACAGGCCAAACATGTAGTATTTTCCTTAGCAAAAGTTTTTTGAATGAGAGCAATAAGCTTGTCAATGATAAGGTTACGAGGTAAAGTTGTATATAGTGTAGAAAAAGCATAACTACTTAAAGATGAAGCTTGACGTTTATTGCAAATGTTATCAAGAACGTCGCCTGAATTTTTAATAGACAAAAACAAATTAATCTCAGAGTTTTCATAAGCTTTAGCGTAATATTGTTTAAATTGATCTTTAACGGCAGTAATGCAAGATGTTAAAAGTTTGGAGATTTTTGAAGTAGTGCAAGAACTAGAATTGGAAATAAAACGGTAATTTGGCAATCCAGTACATCGCTGCAAGTCTGTTTTGCTTTTCGTCTACTCCAGCCTTGACAATCTTACACTGAGTGATATGCGTCGAAACAACATCACATTCAGTCGATTGCACTGGAGTATACGAATTAGTACTTCCGAGTTCCTGAGATAAAACATTGACGTAATGAAGGCGTCAAACAATAGTTATATTTTTAGCTGCTTTATCAGAAGGAACTAAAACAAACTTATTATGAAATTTCTGGATTCCCGATTTTCAATTACGAAATGAAAACCTAGGTCTAGCGGGAAATAGGCAGGGGTTAGCCATTTAGAAGTTAATACATATATATATATGATGTTAATCTTTTTCCAAGTTAGAAAGGGAGTTAGGGTCAGTATGTTCTGTACGACACCAGTAAATACTAAAATCCTCAATGGATTGTGCGATCTGATCACGACATGCATTAAAATCAATCACAGAAGGTCATCTATACTTCGGACCTTTAAAAACAAATGCCGAATCTATAATATCAAAATTATCAGTAATGACATGACCTGCCGGAGCATAGCAAAATCACAAGGCCACCACAAAGTTGTATTTTTTAAATCTATTTTAGCTGTGGTTGCTGTCTTGAATTAAGACCAATCACATTAAAATCAGACCCTTTATCACGCTACGAGGCTCTACGCTTTAAGGTTCTGACATCACTGCATTGGAGGTCACTTCCATCAGATTTCAGCCTACAAATTGCTCGGTATATACTGCTTCACTGCGCATGTATCGTTTCAATAAAACGCTGTGGAGCAGTCTAAGCCGAGTATTGAAAGAGACAATGTCCGTAACTTTTAGTTTATAAAACACAAAATAACTGCGTTGACAAACATAACACACCAACCATTATTGAATATGTACTGAACAAATAGAGTTTTTGATGGAATTCAATAGCGGTACAAAAAATGTACCGATTCGTTGGACTGAACCCACACTAAAATTACTCTCGCGGGTTAGTAGTCGACTTCAGTATCAACTGTGCAAAGCGGGTCAGATGTACAATGTCTTACTATTTAGATCAGTAATGTCGTAATAAGTTCGGTGTAATATATATTTTCAAAACACACGATAGTATAACCGGGTACAGGTAAATGGTAAAACATCGTACCCAGGGTCTCTGGTTTACCGTACCAGCGCTTTAACCACTGAGCTATTGAGGACAAACGGTTAGGAATCAGTTATTCACCATTTACATGTGCCCGATTACATACACCTCCAACAGACTGAAATCAGTCCCTGAATGTCTAATTATACCCGAGAACCACTACTGGTGTTTCTTTGGATGATCCAGGACGAGCCATAAATATACATGTAACAGGTGGTGAAAAAATCGTTCCTCAACCGGGACTCGAACCCAGGGTCTCTGGTTTACCGTACCATCGCTCTAACCACTGAGCTATCGAGGACAAACGGCTCGATTATTCCCCATTTACCTGTACCCGGTTACATATTTCGCCGTCTGGTTTATGATTTTATTCGTATTATTGATGTACATGTAAAGCATACCATTTAGTGCATTTCTTTGAATTTATCGTGCAATTCTCAGAAATAACACACGCATACTCTATCTTTATTCGGATATAGATCTATGAGTTTTATGCGGATTTTCGTTTGTTCAGTTCACTCGAACGTCATCTGAAGTGCATATGAAACGCGCGATTTCATTGGTTGAATTTAGCTGATCTTTTCATGAATATTGATTAGATGAAAGATCAATCTGACGTGACCTCCAAGGCAGTGTTGTCAGATCCTATAGCGGAGAGTATCAAAGTGTAAATAGGATGGTATTTTTAATGTGATTGAATTAAGACCAACGTAGCATTCACTTAGAACCAGCTAGACATCAAGATCAACATTCCTATACATTTTCCATCAAGTAGTTTCAGAAGAGTAATCGCCAAAAACAATCCTATGTAATTTCATATAAACAAAGATGTCCGACGGCGGCCATGTTTGATATGATTGACATCAAGTCGAATGTGTTTTTTAACCATTTATACTCCTCCAGGCAATCTATTTTCTAGAAAAAATAACAAATGTACCACAAAATGATAACAGTTAGATTTACTGCTTTCATTTCAATAAATATTATTTTAGTTTCCTTGAACCAGTTATATTTTCACTAACTATTATTGAATTTATGGCTGCAGTGTGTGACTGCGTTGCAAATGTTCTATGAAATAAAAAGCGAGACAACTTACAAACATAAACAATTGACATTTTGGTTTCTGTGTTGAACTGGGAAATTCTTACAACTCATATTGCAAATTGCCTATGATATTTGTATTAAAATAAGTATAAAAGTCGAACAGGAAATGCAGCTTCCACAGAACACAGTACATATTGAATAAAGGCATATGACGTCACAAACACAAAAAGGGTTGACATAAATGGTTGACAATAGGGCTACCGCCTTGGAAAGGTCACCAGCAAAAAAAGGCCACTGGTGGTTTAAACCAGCTTCTAGGGGACACCAAACCTCACACCTACTCTACTGTCATCCCAATAAATCGGGACAGTGTAAATAAAAAATTCCCCGCCATGAACTATTCTCTAACCAACATGGCAGCATTAATAAGCAATATAAGTAAAACACAAAGATGCTCGTGTATATATAAAAAAAGTAAACCCGTGAATCAATACACGCACAATGTTTTAATCCATTTAATAAACGTACAACAACAAAAAACTACCATGTTTACCCCTCTATGTCGGCAGGGAGTACGTTATAGGGAGGAGAAACGGGTTCATAAACGCTCTAGTTTATCGATTTATGTTGTCGCGCTAGAACGCCGCCATTTACTATTTTATCGATACAGGTAAATCGATCGTAAGCGCGTTACATTTGAAAAGTTAAAATTTCAGCCAACATCTCAAATTAGGCAGTTTTTACAGCCCCTTTTTACGGCTTTCTGTTATAATCAACATCACGAAATTACATTCTTGACAAAAATAAATATGTCTACTATTCTACTATTCACGTTTTGTTATTATTAATGCCTAATATAACCCATACTTCGTATCTCGTTTGCAATAGCTCCACACCATTTTTAATTCTATAAAATTAAAAATTTAGCTGATATCTCAAAAGGCACATTTTCATCACCTCTTTTTAGGCTTTGTCTTATAATCACCACCATGAAATTACCTTCTTGACAAAGATAAATATGTTTACTATTCACTTTTTGTTATTATTAATGCCTAAATAACCCGTAGTCTCGTATCTCGTTTGCAATAGCTATACACTGTCACCATTTTTTATTTGGCGCAGAGTTGCGCCATCTTTGTTACACGGAACCGTCTGGTAAAGTGTGCTTTTAAACATGCAAACAAATACACGCTCTGTATCAGAGGACACAGTGTGAATAAATAATATTTATGTTTACATTTAGCACCTTTATTGAGTTTGTAAGTGTAATAATTTATAAGAATTTGCTGTTTTTCACACACTCGCGAAACAACCGGAAGTAGTCATTTTTACGGAGTAGTGAAACACATGCGCGACAACATAAATCGGCAAAACGAGCCCGTTTCTCCTCCCTATAACGTACTCCTTGATGTCGGCCGCCATTTTAAATGTCTTTGTTGGCCATGTGATTAGCATGCGATTCAAACTTTAAGATGTGTTTCTTTTGTAAATAAAACGTATTTTAACAATGATTTAACCAGTAAAAGTTGACATAATTTTTAGCTCGACTATTTGAAGAATAAGAGAGCTTATGTAATCACACCGGCGTTGGCGTTTGCATCAGCGTCGGCGACCCACATCAATTTGTGCGTGTAAGCTGTGTTTACAGGTATATATCTCTCACATTTCTTGTCCTAGCTCAACTAAATTTGGGAATTGGTTTCTTTATAGTAACTATGTTGTAAAGGGTTGCGTAAGTAATGTTGTCCTCACAAATGCTGGGCTCCCATGGAACCCAAATTATGATGGCCTATAAAATGTGCAATAAAGGCAGATCAAGGTTTGCGTGTAAGCTGTAACAGTTGTATATATCTATATATCTTAGAAGATTTCTCTTCTGTCACCCACGTTTTGGTTTGGGATTTCTTATAACCTTATTCATACTTCACCCACATTGGGGCATGGACTCCTTCCTCCACCCTCCTCACCCCCACAACTCATAACCTTTTTTTATTATGCATATTTCTGTGTTGTTTTGGTCAATTTTTACGCATATAGCTATGTTGCGCCCGCCGCTCCACCTCCCACACTCGGAACACGATTGTTTTTTTTTGTTGTTTACATATTTCTGTGTTGGTTTAGTCAATTCTTACACATACAGCTATCTTATGCAACAAACCGAAAACCGATTTTTTTGTATTGTTTTGTTTTCATTTTCCATCCGATCTTTACCCCACCCCACCCCACCCCACCCCGCCACAACCACCCCAAATACCCACCCCACCCCACCCACACCACACCACATCACCTCACCTCTGTCTTGTTTTGTTTTATCAATTGATTATTATGTTCCTCCCCCACCCCAACATCCCACCATTCCATCGTCATCACCACACGAATGTGTTTTTTCCCATTTTCTTTATCTCCCATTATTTTGATATTACAATTTAAATTTGAATGTTATCATTTACATATTAAACAATTTAGAATGAATTCAGATACACAGATGAAATATCAATAAAACAAACTGAAACGAGGCCACAATAAAAAAAAAGCTAGATTCCCATCCCCTCCCTCCCCGAGTTGCCTTTCGACCACAAATGTCTTTAAAATGACAGCAATTTTGGATTAAAGGTCTCCGGCCATGTTGTTTTTTTCGTGACATGTTTATGTTTATTTAAATCGAAATCAATACACAACAACAAATATTTACAATTCACACATTGCAATATATGTGAAAAGCGAGAATAAGATTTTATGACGTAGACAGCTTTGAACAGGTAAATTAATCCACAGGTAAATGTATTTATCAATTATCTGGCAACAGTTGTGCAGCTATAAAATTCAGATTTACCTCATTTTCCCATGCAGTCTCGCAGTGGTAAAAGTAGTAAAATGTATCTACGTCATGCAAATAATACTTTTTTTACATACAACTTAGTAGCGGATTTAAATTTATGTTTCTCTCCTGAAATGTTCATATGATGTTTAAGAGTTAAATTTGTTAATTGACAATACTACAAAAAAGGTGGCCATTCATCTTTAAAACTGACAACAAAAAAAAAAATCACACCCTGCCCCAAATTTTAATATAATTTGTATGAGATTCTAACAATAATTTTTTATCGGCCCGAGTATCTATACCTACTCCGCTTTCAACCCCAACCCCACATTGTTTTTGCCTTGTTTTCTGATGGTATTTACTTACTATATATTTTATTATTCTCTGAAAAATCGAATAGTCGA
Organism: Cyrtodaria siliqua; assembly: GCA_037043455.1. Taxonomy (NCBI): domain Eukaryota; kingdom Metazoa; phylum Mollusca; class Bivalvia; order Adapedonta; family Hiatellidae; genus Cyrtodaria; species Cyrtodaria siliqua. The sequence continues at coordinate 638,018 of JAWPHD010000046.1, forward strand.
GCTGCGCTGTTCTCCAACAGCTCTTGTAATTAAAAGAAGTGTGTGTTATTCTAAGGATTGTAGTCCCTCCGCCCTGATAGCCACTAGAGAATACCATTACAGCTGGACACAATGAAGTGTGGACTGTCTAATATGTGATTATGTGTAGTGCTACGTATCTACCTACAGTCTATTTTAAGCAGATATAGAGCTTCCACACTGGAAAACATGATACCCTACCCAGTTACAGTATACTGACACCGGGTTACGAGACGTAACACTTTCCATTATTTGCTTGTAGAGCAAGGGTTACAAGTAACTACTACCATTTTAAACGTCTTCGGTAATACGCGGCCATTGGATTCGAACCCGCGGCCTCCGGATTGCCCGTCAGACACAGTTACCACAACAAAAAAAACAACAGCAAAGACAAACAACAAATATATAAAGACACAGAATGGTCACATGATCAGCAGATCAGATCTGTAGAATATAAAATGGATACACCGATTGGTAATTATTTTATAATTAGATATTTTAAGCATGGCATGTCAACAACATCTTTGAAATGTGTGATATGCCACTTATCGAACTAACAACATGTTTTTGCCTATTAATGCTGCCTTGTTTGTCAGCGAATATAACCTGGCAGGGATATATTTATTTACACTGTCCCGTTTTATTGGGATGACAATAGGGTAAGAGTGAGGTTTGGTGCTCCCTAGAACCTGGTTTGAGCCCCAGCGGCCTTTTATGCCACGGACCGTTCAAATTCGGTAACCCTATTGTCAATACGTTTATGTTTATATTTGTGACGTCATATCATGCCTTGTTATCATCTTTGTTGTTGTTTGTTTCTGTACATGTTTGTGGTTGTGTGGTCTTTGAATGTTATTTTTCTGGTTCGACTTTTATATCTACTTTTGTTTTGTACATTGTACGATTTTCATAAAATCACTTAAGTAAACTGCAATATGTATTAAGAATGGGACTTTTGATGAGATATTACATCATGTACATTATACAAACTTCAGTTATTTAAAACACAAATGTCTATTTTAACGATGTTTACAATTCGCATGTTGAATATATTTATGAACTAAAATCACAAAGGAGACCTCTGCATTGTCAACTCATGCCAAAACAAACAGGCATTTTATGAAAACGAGTATAAAAGTAGAAATGTTCACTCTTAATTTTCTCTTTATGCATTGTCGGCAACTAGTATAAACATATATATCCCGCTATTTGTAGACCACTTTCGTTTCAGGTGAATGACATTCAAAAGGAAAGGGTTGATGCTGACTAACAGTCCCAATCATACTTCCTATAGATATGAGAAAAATGGTACTATAGAAACCACAGCAATCAAACGCAATGGTACCGTAGGTCCGCACTTCACAATAAACCGAAATATGAGCATATTTAAAATGTCAATGAAAAGGACAATATGTAAGATAAAGAATGGTGAAGGCAGGTTACCGACTTGGAACAGTCAGTAGGGCCTGCATTAATGTCAGGTTAGACTAATTCGAGTTTATGTGTACAAACCCTGCTGTCGTCAACGCCGAAACTGACAAAACAGTGCAAATGAAATCCATGTCATCAAAAGTAAATCCCTAACAATAAAGTCCACATCAGAGAAATTAGCAAACAATACATTTAAATGTTGTTGTAAAGATATATAAAAATATAATTAGAAAAAACTCCGTTTGTATCCAGAATTGTACTAAACAACCACAGCAGTTGCAGCCAAAGAGAATATCAATCTAGTGTACGACCAAAAAATCAGTTTACGAAGGTTAATGTACCTACCTCTCTTTGTCAAAGTTACAGCAGGCGCAATCATAGAGACCCCAGAGGTTGTCCAGTTATCGCACAAGGCAAAAATTAAGCGTAGTGACTGATTGTAGAGAGGTAAATCACTAAACATGAAGTGCGTTGTAATACTAAAGGGTCGTATCCTTTTCTGACGAATGTCCCGATTATTGTTTTAAAGTGGTCAGGAAACCCGTCAGATACCTTTAACTTCCAAAGTTTATAGACCACATCTCCATAAAATAAAGGTTGTGATATTCCTAGTCGTAGAAATGTTTTAAGGTTGCTACACGTACTGTTATTCTCCTGTAGGGTTTCATTGAGGTGATAGAATTGTGAGAAAGATATACGCAGCTTGTGATAATGAAACCTTGCTAACATTTTACCTGTAATGATTTGTTTTCGATCATTGAAATACTTAACATAATTACAAGCTCTAGCAAAGCGAATGAGCTGGAAGATATACACCTCTTATGATGTAGAACGAGTTTACATCCCCATCCGAATTTGGATATTTACGATGTAAAAGTTAAAGTCATCTATCTTATCATAGATTTTAGTATGTATGACATAATTAGAAATCGAGGGAAGAAGGTCGAGCAATGCTGCTCTAGTATCTGAGATTTATTGAACGTGAACTCAGGTGGATAATTGTTAGTGACCATTTGAGCAAATAACGGATTATCAATAATGAGTATGTCATCTAGATACCGAGATGTATTAATACCTGTACAAATAACTACGATAATGACTAGGACTTCGGACTAAATGCTAAAATATTGGTGTTATGGGGTGGTGGTGTGTGGAGGAGGTGGGGCTGGTAATCTCAAAGTTGTATAAAAAACCTCGGTTTTAATAGTCACACAAGGTTGTGTAGACAAATGTCAATTAAAACAAATTCAAATTCAAATTAAAGCATACATGTTATTTATATTGTCATAATTATATATAAAATATATATAAATGTGAGCTGAAATATCAACCAAACAATGCTTGAACCAACACCAACACAATTATATCAAGCGCTTTGGCTTTTTCGCCTTCTTCAGGATACATACATAAAGACAAACACATACATTTCAGAAAAAAGATGTTTAAAAGCAAAAACATAAACCTGTTAATACTATAAACGTGCGCTTTATGCGCCCATGTCATTATTGGTATCAAACACTTGTAAGGTGGTAACAGTGTAAAAGACACATGTTTCTATACTTTTAAATTGTGTTCGTATAAAATCTTCAATTCCAAAGACGTGTTAACACACTGGTGTGAAAAGATTTGTTTGGGAGTGTATATGCCTAGCGCGGACAAAGGATCAGACTGCTATTATTAGAGTTTGCGGAAATAAACAGCTTCTGATTCAATGAATATGTAAACATACAATGACATTTTAAAAGTTATAATACACTAATTGGCAAAGAAACTGGACACTTTGAAAATTTTACTTTACACCCTATCCTCTTTATCAAGCGACAGTTCCTTAATGATTCGACCTATTGAAAAACAAAAGACAACATGATATTGGCAATAGAATGATAAAAACTTTAATACCAAACATGGCTTTAATTCTAGAAAAACTTTAGACCATTAATTCTAAACAAAGAAAAATAAAAATGTATATGTTTGTTTTCGTACCTATGTATGTATGTATTCTGAAGAAGGCGATACAAGCCGAAAGCGGTCTTCAAAACTGTGTTGGTTCAAGCACTGTTTGGTTGATAACTTGTCTCACATTTATGTTTTTAAATACCTATCACCCCGGTAACCTCCGCGATCCTGTGCTCAAGAAAGGGTCTTGTAAAATGTATATTATTCTTAACCGTTTATATATATGCATCGACCTTACAGACTAAGTATTTTCTTAATACAGTATGATTGCTTGATATGTATACATTTTATTTTGTATTGCAAAATCCCAAACGTGTTTGGATCTGTCGGAATGGAGTGTGATGGACTGTGTACATATGTAAAAAAGGATGACAAACCATACGACGAAAAAAGAAATTTGGAAATCTTCGAACACGATACAAACAAAAGATATTGCAGTCTCGGTTTCATTGAGACTGTTCATGAACGGTAGTGAAAAGTCCTCGCTACCGTTCACGCCCTCTAGTACCGGGTTGAGCAGAACTCAATATTTAAGAAGTCAAAAGTGCAACCATTTGAGCCATCCCGAAGATGGTGTGCATATGACGGTGAACATGGAACTTTCAATGAGGTATGTTCACCCCATTCCATCGCCAGCGGCGTATGGTCCCAGTTTCTAACAAAATGCTTTGCCCTAAACGAGAAATCAATGGGCAAAAAAACAAAATGGAATTTAGTTGGGAGCAGAGGTTATGAAGCCTACGTATCACAGGTTACAGTCAAAATACTAAATTAAAAAGCAGGCAACATTTCCTAAGGGTGATTAAACAATACTCAAAACTTTAAAGGTTGGAGTAGTGGAACCACCTATTCGAAATTCAAGTAAGAAAACGAAGGTATTATAGAATGTACCGCCAATATCTATAAATATCAGGCTCGGTGATCAGTTCTGATTGCAAGCACGGGGAGACGTTTTACCACCGCCACACTGCACAGGCAACTGCATTGTCCAATATTGACGCATGTTTACAATTGAATTCCTTATTCAACAGTATCAACTCATTGTCCAACAATTAAGACAAAGGCGATACAGTGTTTTCTCTTCAACCTCTGTCAAGGGTTAAGATCGTTGGTTCTGCTACTTGTTAAACAATATGGCTACATGTTTTGCACACTAATTGCGATTTGGATTATTATTTCAGGTAACACTGAGTATAACTTATAGTTAACAATGAGTATAATTTTGAAAAAACGACAAATATGATTTGGGTTAATATGATTTTTAGTTAACACGAAGTTTAATTGTTAGCAATGAGTATACTTGTAAAAACCAATAATGATTTTTAGTGAACACTATGTATCACTGTTACATGTAGTTGACACTGCGTATAATTGCGAAAATAAATTATAGTTATATTTATTCTACTTGGTTCTGCGACTTAAACCGCATGTCAACAGTCTGTCAGCATTTAAAGAATATGTCAACAGTATGTCAACATTTAAACAATATATCTACATGTTGTGTCGTACAATTATGATTTTGGTTACGAATTGTGTTTTACTGGTATACTTGTGAAAAACGCCAATTATGATTTGGGTTATGATTTGTAGTCAAACTGCGTAAGAGCTGATAAAATGATGTTACATTATAAGTTTAATTTCAGGGTTAGGAAGTCTTATTAAGAAGTCTTATTCACATATCATTTCCTGGTTTACTATTCGTTATGGAAAATTCCTTCTTTAAAACAGCAATATTAAAAATTAATTGCATGAGATCTATTATTGTCCATCTATGAAAAACATCGCTTACACATACATATATATTTTTTTGTATTATCATGCTAACATTTAAACACTAAATGCCATGTATATTATGCAATTTGCTACATTTGAAGGAAATCATTTTATAACTCCAGTGTGTATTCCACGAAAAAGATTGACGCATGTCATGGCTGTTCATCGTATATATATAGTTTTGTATTAGTATATGTGTGTCATTTGCGGTTTTATTTTGCGGATATATTATTTACGGATTTATTCTGCGGATATTTGATTTACGGATATGTCCGATTTGCGCATTTCGTGGGGGTTGCAGGTTCATCCGCGGCATCAAGGAATCGAGTGCGATTCCTGTAATGGTTGGCAGTATGGCATTTGTGATACAGGGAGTAACAAATAGTGTAGATACAAGTCAACTTTGCCGTGTGCGCTTTAATATTAATGTTACGAATCCCATATATTTACAAGAAAATGTTGATGCTAGGCATCAGTTCGCCGGTAGAATTGTGACAAATAATAGCGCTACGGTGATCTGTAAGACTAACATATTATGAAACTCAAATCTCGTCCTTTTAATAGAACTATCCCCACAGTAAGATAAATCAGCATGTTAAACACTCTTCCTAAATAAAACAAGTATGTTCACTTTTATATGTTTTCCGTTATATAACTTTATGACATCTACATAAGACCTAGACACTGGATGCCTTTTAAAAGCAGTCAACTTGAAATGTTCTGGTTTAAGTAATTTGATACATTTTCATTACCTGCCGAGTTTAAATGAGCAAAGCGCTATCAAAAAAGTGTTCTAGTAGTCAAATGTTTATTTCTCAATCGATGTTTTTAAAAAAGGTTTATCTCTTAATTGTGTTTGTTGCACTCAAAGGATCACCTTTATCAATATTTATCGTTATTGTTTTAGACAAAAAAATCCAATTCTAATGATGTAAATGTTTATTAAAATTGTTCATGAAAATGCTGGAAACAAAAGCTACTCAGGCCATTACGTTTGTAAGTTTGTTGCTTTATTGAGTGTTTGGGTTTGCTATTGTTTTTTTTTCTTATCTAAATTAAATGATTCAGTCCGGAATATTCCTGAAAATAATAAATTACTGCACACACACAAAAAACAACAATTAAAAAACAGTAACAAAAAACAACAACTTATATCTCATCCCGAGGTTTGAACTCGAGCACTCCAGCACACAAGACCAGCCCTTTATCACTAAACTACAGTGCCGATTACAATTGTTGGCACTATTAAGTAATATACATTGCATAATTTACAAATTCCATTTCATGCCGTAGAGTCACATTTTCAATACGCGGCGGCTACATGCAATTTTATTGATGAAATTTTACATATAGATCTTTATTATTTCTAACATAATTATATGCCTTTATTGTACTAATACTTATATATATAAATATGTTTCTGTATCATAATGTGTTGTATATTTCACATAAAAAATCTGTATGCAGTCAAATGGCAATACGATGTGGAAAATACATGCTCCGTTAAAATCAGTGAAATAACGCGTCGTGTTTTAAACATTACTTTCAGAGTAATCATTATTCATACACAAGCAACATTCACATTGGTACACAAACAACGTTTATATAAAGAGAATGTTCATTCAGATACAGTTTAAAGAAACATTTATTTTAATATAATGCCAATACCATATCATAATATTTGTTAAAAATAGCAGTTCAATGTATTTCACAAAATAAAAGTGTTCCTATTAATTACCTTTCCTCCCGGTGGACTTTGCAAACAAAATCCCTAGTATATTCGTCGCCTAGTTAGGTCTGTGGTTTTATTGATACAAATATGACAACGTTATTCTTTCGTTTTTTTGTATTTTTTATATACATAAATGACTTCCATTTGTTTAATCATTATAATAATAATATTATATTTGCAAAGAACAAACTGTGATTAATTATTATTAACTGTTGATAATATTGCTGTCATCATGATACTGGATAAATAATTCGAGACTTTAATTAAATGTTGATACAACCTTCAAGCTTGCTACGTATCTGATATACATATATATATCACATATTTTGGGAGCATTTGCAAAAATATGACTTCCAGCGTTTACTGGCAAATATGTGTGAATATATTTAAACAATGATAACATAACAATAAATAATGTATACAAGTGTTATAATTATACAGCTATTACACTTGCGGTATACATAGAGGTCATGGAAGGATCTTGGTAGCTTTACTTTGTATGTGATCTGTGCTAACTGCTCATCCCTTTCGATAAAACTGTACCAATGGGAGCATCAGAGATAGTCGACCAGACTCCGGAGTACGGTTCATTCCAAGGGCCTATGGCAGATGCGACTATTGCGGAGTTTGACAGCCACATTGATGAGCCTTCTGTTGCTGATGAGCCTTTTGAGACAGATGAGCCTTCTATCGAAAGTGAACAGTCTGTTGTTGGTGCAGACATGTCTGAGGTACGTTTATTTTTGTATGTTAGTTTGTGTGTCCATCTGTCTGTCCGTTCATACACTATAGATATGTAAGCTTCCGTATTGCTATCGATACTTCGTTATGAATATTATTGTTTTACTCTCTCTCTCTCTCTCTCTCTCTCTCTCTCTCTCTCTCTCTGTGTTTCTCTCTCAGAGACTTCATGCAATGCGAAGATTTTTTTCGCGCCAAAGGCGTTATTTACAGCCATTGACATTAGGGCTGCTGATGACATCAAAGAGGTGGATATTTTTAAACAGTGAATTGTGTTGTAAAGTGAATTTGGATTTTAAAGAAAGTATACAAACCTAAAATGCAAAATTACTGTGGTAAAAACAATATATATATAAAAAAAAATAGACATGACAAGTTTAATATTTTGTAAAAGTTATGTCATGTGTAATTAATAGGACTTTGGAATGGGGAGGGGCAAGGGAAAGCTAGCAAATGGCAATATAAAATACGAATACACAAGAACGCAGATATGTCCTTATTTTAACTCGTCAATATACACTATATTTTATGTATGAAATAATTAAATTCTCAACTAAGAAAGCTTTATTTCAAAATATTGAAGTATATAACATTTGTTTTAATTTATATATAAAAATAAGTTTGGCACGAACCATCCCGGACGAAACATCCCAGATGAAACATCTCTGGCACGAACTGACTGTATTTGGCACGAACAGACCTGGAGCCGGTTCTGCTACTAGTTAATAATATAAACAATATGTCAATACTATGTCGGCATTTAAAGATTATGTCAACAGTATGTCAACATTTGAACAACAATTATGTTTTTGGTTATGGATATTTTTGAACTGGTATACTTGTGAAAAAAAATAATTATGATTTAGGTTATGAAATAAGTATGAACCGTAAAAGGAAGTTGTATATCTACTACATGGTTCTGCTACTTGTTAAACTTATTTTCAACATGCTGTGTCCAACCCATATATATTCGGTTATGGTTTTATGACACACATTTAGTATAATTGTAAACAATAATGAATTAATACAAATAGTTAAATGTTGGTTGTTTCATAAATTGTTAGTTGTGTTAGTTATTGCTTGGTTTATTAGTTATTGCTACTTTTGTTAATTATTATTATTTGGTTGATGTACTCTTGGATTCGTTAGTTATTGCTTTTGTAGAATCATCCAGTCATGTTCTTTACTTTGTATTGGTGACATTACTGTTGAGATTGATTCAATTGCTAGAAATGCAAGCATCGAGTTGGTTGGCACTATTTCTTTTAGATGCCTACAGGAATGCAGTGACGTGTTACCTTGGTGACAGCGACAAAGGAAAAGAGAACATCCTTATTGTGTAATAATAGATAGAGTCTGGTCTCTGCGAGTTGGTTTATTTAAACACCGAGATGGGCGTATAACCAACGAGCTGAGTCAGACTATATATTTTTTGTAGCATGGTGCACTTAGTAACACTGTGACGTCATAGTGACCGTACTCTAAATTCCAATATCTGGAAGTTGTAGTACGGTATAGCCACGTCCCTTTAGTTACCCTAAATTAAACGATTAAATGCTCTGCATTCATCAAAGGAAATATCATCGACCATGCTACAACTATAATTATAGTTGTTTGGGCAAAAATGCAAAATTATACATACATTGATGTAGTTAAATTTAATTCTAAATTATTTTGCTTACAATTCGAAGTGTATTTTGTTTTGTAATTATGCCATTAAATGGAACCATACGTTTTGATGTGATATACTTATATATACTTTATGTGTGACAGTCGTTAAGTCCTCAATAACCTTGAGTTTACCTTCATTTGCACATACATGCAATAACATT
>JAWPHD010000046.1:652500-753312 GCA_037043455.1 Cyrtodaria siliqua
ACCGTCTGTGTAGCGCACGCTTAGCTGATCATATACGGACACACGAACAAAAGACCCATTCTTGTTTGCAGTAGAAATATTTTCCAATAATTTAAATCGTGAAGAGATGCAATTGTTGAAAGTTTTTTTATTTACCTGTCGCTGAAGTATTGGAAAAATAATCAAGACGGAGGTATATATCTGAATGCCCATCGGGAATATATTTTGTTATCGATAAAATATTGGAAAAATATGGTCGTGAGTTAAATAGTAGAAGTAAATGAAGTGTGTATTGGAAAACAAAGAACAGTGAGCGTGTAGCGTAAAATAGACAGTATTGTGTACACATTGTGTATGTGTAATCGAAAAAAGTACGATAGTTGTAGAGGTAAACAAATGTCCAGGCAATACACATATGGAGTATTGCCGTATAAATGGGGGCGTTTTTCAAAATCATTATCGATAATTCGGTCCAAATTTGATAGAACACGGGGAAACAATTTACAAAATCGTTAATCAAGATATCATAATCCATAATGAGAAAAAACGTTTGTAAGGAAAATATCACTGTTGTGAACTCATAGCGTCCCACTTCTCGTGGAGCCTGTTGACGGTGTCCTCGTCCCCTCTGTCCGACAGGACTTCATACAGGCTCGGGGTCACCTCCAAGGGGCTCAACGGGGAGTGGTGCTTAATTTTTCTCGACGCCTTTTGCGGCGGGAAAAAAAGACGAAAGGAGTCATTACCTTCCTCTGCTTCGTGCTCTTCCCTCTTTGTCTCTTTCCCCCCCCCCCCCCTTGTCCCCGGCCTCCATTATGTATCCATATGTAGCTGTCTGCGGTGTCGTATACGGCGTCGGCGTCGGCGCCTGGTCCAGTTACGTCCCCGGCACCTCTCCACCACTATCTCACTATCGTCAGTTGTTTCTTCCACAGGCTGTACTGGCTGTTCCACAGGCTGTTGTACCGTCTCCGTGTGCTGACTGCACCCAGACCTACTAGTAGCCGCACCTGCATACGTGTCTATTAAAAGAAGTACGGACAGTCAGCACATAGGTGTTACAGTCGAGCAGCTCAAACACAATGGCGGCCTACCTGCCATTGTCAGTAGCACTGACGTCCCACAACCAAAGTTAATGATTTGTGGGATGGCCATCTTCTGAACCTCATCTACCTCCAAACGAACAACTCTTACACCCGTCTTCAAACGTACATGCCCGTGTGATGCCTCCATCATGTCTACGTCAATTATTTTTCCGTAGTCGCAAAGGACATATTTAATGAAATTGTCACTTATGTACAGCGGCAGCCAATGTATCCTGATGGTAACTACCTGTTTCCCAAGGGCAGTCAACTGGAAATCTCTGTTTCAATATGATAAAGGGCCTACTGACCTTAGAGTGACCACAGTATCCTGCTCTAGCATAGTTACATATACGCCAGCGTAGTCTGGTTTCCGTCTGTAAATACCCTCCACACGTTCTGACTCAATTTCATATTTCCGTAGAAGGCTGACAATTTCCGCCTGTCTAACATTATCACGCCTGGTTAACTTCACGGTCTACAAAAAAAACGTCCCTGTCTATAAAAGCAGAGTTCAAAGCATTGCTGTGGTTCACCACTGCCATTCTAAAGCTATCTCAAGAAAGTAAAAACTCAAGGTTGCCATGTGACGCTTATGATAAATGGAAAATATTAAACCTCTGGTTCTTGTAGTTTCTTGTCCGAGCCGTAATTGATATGAAAACATGGACAAAGTTTAATAAATATCAAATAATCAATGAAGTTGCTAGTGTTCACAAGGCACAAGATGGCATTTATTTTGCACAGCAAAGGCCATATCTCTGGTGCTACCAATCCGATCTGGCTGGTTTTTGGATATGTTTGAGCTTTCATTGATATTAACAATATATGCAAGTTTGGTAAAATTAGTTCAGTTCTGGATATTGCTAGTTCAAATATTGATATCACTAATACAATTTTTGATATCAAAAATTAAATTAGCTTTATAAAAAAGTCAATAAGCGAAATTCAGTAATGAAAATTAATTGTTGATATCTGAAAGGGAATTTGTGATATCGTTAATTGATTAAGTTATATCGAAAATAGAATTAGCGATATCTGTAATTGAATTAGTGATATTGCTAATTCAAGTTTTGTTATCATAAAATTATGTTTTTTATATCGCTAATTAACTTTGACATCAGTAATTGAATTAGCAATATCCGTAATTGAATTAGCGATATAGGTAATTGCATTATCGATATCGTTAACTAATGATTACATGTGAATATGGCTTGCCATATATTTCACCATTAACCAGCAAGCATCATACGGTTAAGCTCTACGGATTTGGAACCTTCTATTCATAAATATTAAAAAGTATGAGTTAGATCTAAAAACACCTTTGCAAATTGTTCGATGCTTATGTAACATCTATTCTTAATTTCTTAATTACGCCAGTCAAGTGTGGAGCTTTACTGAGTCCCAAAATAATTTGGCCGTTATCCATTATTTATAACATGGACATGTCAATATCATGAAATATAAGCCAAAGGCGGCCACAGCTGTAAATGTAATTATAAAGCATGTTTATAAAAGCGACAAATGGTGAAGATGGTTTTAAAAGGGTTTAAATATATCGGTTTTAAAAGTCGTTACTGAATGACAAAACATAAAGAAGTTATTTATGTGGCAATTATATTTCAAGACGTGCTATGATAAATCATTTGTTTCTTTATCCTCATTAAAATACAGTAAAACCATTCTATAAAACTGCATTAGACCTCTATCTCTTAATGTTAATTTCTTTTTCCTCAATTTTATTTTATAAATTGGTGAAAGGACTGGTGAAAGAACTAGATATGATATGGGCCCATTTTGGCTCCTTTTTGAATTTCGATGAAACATGCATGTTTAACTTTTGCAAAATAACTTTATTTCAACAGAAAGTAGCCAGACATCTAGAGCAACATTCCTTTAAGGCTTCATGAAAATCAATCAAGTAGTTTCAGAGGAGTAGTCGTCACAAGTGTGTCCTATATAACTATATGTAAACAAATATGATCGATGGCGGCTATGCTTGAAAGATGGCCGCTATCAGTCACGTTTAACGTTGAATCAAAATGATTTCGACAAGGACCATTATCATGTCATGCTAAACATATTAGAAAAAGCCCCACATTAAGAAGTAGTCGCTACAATCTTGTTTTTTAAAAATCTATTTTTACATTTGGTGGCCATCTTGGATCAGAGTAAAGTTTCTGGAACTCCATCCAGTAGTTTCACAGTAGTCATTACAAAACATGTTTACTGAGAGAGAGATAGACGGACGATGGGTGCCGTACTATGGCATAAACTCTACTGGTCTGTGATCAAAAACTAAATCTAAAAACAATCAATTTTGAAGTAAAAAAGTAGGCTCGAGTTTCCATAAACATACTTTTTAACAGACCTCAGGTAATGTTTAAGTTTTGCACCATTATAAGCAGAACACACTTTTCCAGACATTGATGTCCAAGTGTGAAACTGCTGTGCTTGAAATTTTACTGTTATGAACTGCTATTAAATTGTTTCATTTAAGTAAAAAAACAACAACAATGCTTTGACATTTTTAATACTTGATCTCCAAGGAAAATTTGCTTATAAAATAATAGACACATGTATTCAAAAGTAAGATCTGCTAAATAATTTTAAATAAAGCATGGTTTCTAGATTTTCTTGCATACCGGATATCCCATTAATTTAACCGGGCAGCGGCTATATATTTTCGTCTTGTCCAAGCTGTAATGCAGCTGCTGAGATCGATTACAGGGAAATACTTCACCAGATGGTCGGCATGTGGTTGTTTTCACAAACAAGCACGTACGAGTGAGTGAAAAAACAACAGAAAAAAAAACGCATAACATCGAAACAAGAATTGAATTGGGTATTACGATGCACCGAAACCAAAAAGCGATATGGCGCCAACCGGAATGAACATTCCCATATGTGGCTCAATTTCAGTCTACTTTGCCAGAAAAGCATATTTTGTAATTCAGCTACACATTACACATCTCGGACTTGGACAAAATCCAATAACTTCGACAATCCTTTGCCCACATAAGCAGTGGCCCTATTCTTGCCATGGGGATCCACAAGGGTTATCGAAAGCAGTATTTCCCTATAATACAACCAAGCAGTTAAATAATCTCTTTTATATGACATTTTAAATGTATTTATGATATTAACTGAGAGTGAAATGTTAAATGCTTTATTGAACATTATTGGTGGATGACGTCGACATCAGCAACACTTTATTGACTTCATTGCTCAACGTCACAGTTATTTAACTTATTTTTGTGTTGGTGGTTTATATTATAAACATTTAGTAATCATGAATTTTCAGTCCCTGAGAAATCGCGATCTTTCACCTATAGAAATATAATAAATCAACGTATTTATTTTAAATGAGAAATTATATATCTGACAGTGTTATGCAGGAAAAAGTATCTATCATTGTAATCACTCTTGATCTGCAGTTGAGATTATGAAATTTCTATCCTTGGTATCAATTTTTTCCCGATAATTGTTTGGAACACCAGACAACATGACACTGGTACAGTTCATTTTATATATTCCCATTCACAATGCACCAGTAGTTTTGACTTATTATAACAGTTGGCTGGATCCTTCATCATCAACATTACTTTTGGTTTGTGTCATCTGTTTCTAAATGAAAGAAACAACTGTTTCTAAATGAAACATCTCGAACAGCTCTAAGTTGCAATTTCTGATACATCTTTGATGCGGAAATACGTTACAGTGTATCAGAGTTCTCGGCATTTTCTTTTATTCTAAAGAATTTCACCACTTTTTTTAGTCAGACTCACTCATTGTACAATCATGTGGCACTCAGTGCCAAATGAAAGGCCCCCGGAAACAACGCCCTCAATATGCCAATAGAAGAACAACATTTCCTGACTGCTGTCTTGCCATTTTCATCATCTCCTCTGAAAATAAAACAAACATTGTTTGAGACCAAAATAAAATAATGTTATTTTTCCTGTTAGATACTAAAACTAGAAGCACACCCGTCCCTAGTCTCATTTATTTGACGTCTGGGTTTCTTTTTTATATAAATGCACCCTATGACGTCTCATTGCGTTGACCAAAAACCGTGTAGAAAATCTCTGCGGAAAGTCCAAACATATAAAGGTCAAACGCGTATGCACGTCTGAGAACGGCGCATATCAAAAAATCGTCGTCATTCGTAGACGTGTATTTTATGCACTAACCCGTTCCTTGTACAAGAATGTCTAACCAAGGGGTGCAGAACATGTTGCACCCTGGAACATTTCACAACATGGATGTTTCGTAAACTGGGTACGAAACGTCCAATGGCCCAGGTACGAAACGTCCAATGCATTAAACGTTTAGAACCCAAAACTTGATACGAAACGTACAGTGTGTACAAGGTATGAAACAAATTCTTTTTATTTGTTTGATGGCTAGGGTAAATATATCATTTAATACGTTTTTCCTGATACATAAATTAATGTTTTGCATTTAAAATACCAACAAACCTGGGACTATTCATAATTGTGCAACAACGCATTTTCCAATACTGCCTGCCCCTGCTCCTTTTTTGCTCCGATTTTTCAGTCATTGATAGGCTATTCTCATTTGATATGGTGAAGATTTCAAAAATCCCGTTTATCAAACAACTAATATCATCAA
Organism: Cyrtodaria siliqua; assembly: GCA_037043455.1. Taxonomy (NCBI): domain Eukaryota; kingdom Metazoa; phylum Mollusca; class Bivalvia; order Adapedonta; family Hiatellidae; genus Cyrtodaria; species Cyrtodaria siliqua. The sequence goes on from JAWPHD010000046.1 coordinate 658,197, forward strand.
CTTTTTGTCGTTGTTCATGTTAAATCTCCAAAATAAAATCATTTAGAACCATTAGAATATTTTCTTCCTGAATCGCCATTTTGACACTTGAATCGAAGTGCATATATAACGCGCGATTTCAATGGTTGAATTTAGTTGATATTCTCATGAATATTTATTAGATGATTTTAATGACATGGCCAAATACAACTTCGGGTATTTCAGTTTTAAATTGCGAAGGTCGGTTCAAATTTATGATATTTCTTAATAAATAAGCACGTTAAACTCAAAATGTCAACGGATCAGTGATTCATTACTCGAACTATTTGCAAGTGTGCTGTTTGGTACTTGCCAAAAAGCAGTTCGGCATTGTGCGCTTCTAAAAAATGGTTCATAACTTAAACCACCGCTACGCGCTGGTTGAAAAGCATTTACATATCGTCACTAAAAGATTGTGAAGATGGATATACAAATTTGTCATCGAATGTAAACAATATGTTAAATATGTTAAACGAAAATAGTTTTTACAAATGTCTGGAATGACCCAAATTCTGTTAATGCTAAATACTTCATAAAATACGTTTAGAAAAACAGTTGTTGATTGTTTTATACAACGATTGTTTTAGATAAGGAATCAAGTGTTGTACTTAAATTATATAATAATTTTAAATAGAGTTTTAATTTTGCCTTGAGGACCTTTTACCATGTAGTCTCAGACAATATTTAACAAAATTCAGAATATCAGCACATTCGTTAAGAATACAAAACGGTAGGTACGCTTGTAATAGAATACCTACACAAGAACGATATTGTCAATGGTGTCACAGTATTGATTTGGAAGATGAATACCATTTCATTTTGATTTGTCCTTGTTACATCAGAATCCGGACAATTTAAATTAAAATATCTTATTAAATTAGAACTATTATGTGTTAATTCTTAGAATTACTGCAGACACAGGATAAGAATATTGTTATTAAGTTTGCAAAATATATTAGTACAGTTTTAACTGTAAGGAATACAATCTTGATTATTAAACAATGTTTAGCTCTTTTGCATTATCATCTTCATGTATCAGTTATTTTAATATTAATATTACTCATAGCAAATGTGCTTTTGTCTAAAATCACGTGACTTATTACGCATGGAAACTTCTGTATGTATATATGACGATGTACGTATATACAAGTTAAATAACATTTATGTTCTGTTATGCTCTGTTCATATTTAACAAGTTCAGTCTTTCCAAAATAAAAATTCTGATTTTTTAGATAAAGCAACAACATTGCAATATACCACCTGAGAATAGAATGACCAGGAAGCGACACTGGTGTGATTTCAATAGCATTTACTAATTGAGCATCCGATTTAATATTAGTTAGTAACGTGTCTTGATATACTCGATGTTAAGGATTATCTGGTATACAAGAGGTGCTCAACTTATAACGTAACACGTTTTTTAAGATGCTAATTTTCAGCGAAATTGATTATCATAACAAAATGCTTGATTTAATTATGTGAAACTGGCATTTAGAACATATGTTTTTAAAAATAATCCCCAGATTCACTCGGTTCGCTTTAGATTAAATTTTGAATTAGGTGCATTCTATTGTCCAACTGTAAACCTGTATCTGTCTATTGCCGTAGAGTTTTACCTTAAACCAAAAACATCCACTAAATACATATCATAATTGTTTAAAACGGTGTTTGCAATTTAAATATAATCGTATGTTTTATTTTATAAGTTGAACATCTCTTGCATAGTCAATATAATGAATACCATCCATAACGCTTTCGAATTACAGTCTCCTGTTATAGGTATCCTACCTAAAGTTTCAAAATGACAAAAATGTCCTTGTAATAATTGAAACAGACCAACTTAATAATATCAGGTGAGGGTGAGTCGTCAGTCCACATATAAGCACACAAGAAAATATCGTCGTTGTTGCCAAAATAAAAAAGTTTTCCAATTTTAACCAAACATTAGTATCATGATGTTTTAAATAATTGACATATCTATTCATATCATTTTGAAAATTTCTTTTAAATATCAATAACAATACCACCGCTATTACAGTTTGCTCGAAGGTGCCTTAACGTCCTTTGAAAATTATAACATATATAACCTGGTAACTCATTGTCACTGAAAAAGAAGTCCTTGATTCAGACAAAATGGTAATATCGTTATGGGTCATATTGTTAACAAATTCATAATTTACTTTCTTAAAAGCACACAGCCCATTACAGTTCCAATCTAAGATGTTAAAGACATCACACCAGAATCAAAAGATCACGGACATTTTACAGCTAGAGACGATCACAAATTTGTTAATCCTCTACTGTGGAAAATATTTATTGAGGCCCTGACATAATTTTATACAAGACTACAATGTGCAATGTTTCTTACAATTGCTAAATGTTCATTTTATTGTTTGGAATAGAAACATTAAAATATGGCAGATTAAAAAGGTAAAGTCTGCAAATTCAATACTAAAAATATTGAAATTAAATCATATTGGTACTGTTACACATACAATTTAGAAATAATTAAATCGGATTTAAAATTGTTTGTCGGGGCCTCATAATATAACGGTACATACCAATCTCCAATTTTGCATGAAATTCTCGTACTTCTCACAATGCATGAAAAAAACAATCATAATTATGCCCCCACTATTTCTATAGGATGGATTAGGCTGGTGGGATGTCTTTAAGTCCAATCTAGGCGTTCTCCTAGTTAGCAGTAATGGGTTTTCCGTCGATGTATAGTGTGTCGTAGCTTGTCGGAACGGTCTGTAGTCGCTGGTCGCTAGTGTGTAAAACACAGGTGGATAAGTAGTATTGAATTTTGGTGGAGTTTTATGGTCAAACAAAACTGAATATGTCAGATTTAAATTCATACTAATACTACCGATCCTCCATTTTTTGTCGCTTTATTCAAAAGTACAGATGAATTACCGTCACTACTGTTGTGTCTATTGTTGTTGTTTTTTTACCCTTTTTATTGGCCATACATACACTTTCATTTTATAATCCAAACGTATACCCGTCGAGATAACACAGTCGTTTGAAAATGACAAGGCCTAGCATCATCTTGTTAAATACTCTTCATACATACATTCACAGAGCGATCACCCGCGCGACTCTCGTTCACACCTGTCACATGCCTGCAAATAGTATGTACTATTATTTTCTTTCTGCAACTTATACCAAATTTACACACGCACCGTAGCTATGAAGGACACTTTCATGTAATTGTTTGTTTTAAGACCATTATGTGATTATAAGCGATAATTGAAAAGTCGCGTTCCCAGCCTGCCATTTCTCATGCATTGTGCAGTAAATACCGCTTTCTTATGAGACAGACTAACCGACTGTTTAATCAAAATTCCTCAGTTTTCGAATAAAAACCTTAATATTAATTTTAAAGCGCTCGCAGTCCATACCCATTTTACGAAAATATGACTAAATACTTTTGGCGACAAAACTGTGCGGTTGGTCAGAATTCGGCCATTTCGTGTGTGTGTGTGTGTGTAGTTTAAGGATAATAGTCCCTCCGCATTTAAACCAAAAATATAATGTACTAAAGAAATATGTACAATAGAGTCTGTTTGGTAAATATGGGATTTTTTAATTTAAAAACGTTTACAGAATGTAAAGGTATACATATGAATATTGTACCCCGTTAAAAATACTGATATTGCTCCTTCGTTATGAATATAAATCATTCTTAGGGTAGAATATATCAAAGCATGGCCTCAGATTATCGTTCATTAACGCGGGCATTAACATTCATGAATTGAATCGTTACTTTACGTTATAATATACTGTCGTTTCTGTTTAAATAACTCAAGTACACGAATATTAGATAAAACCTAGTTAACATTTGTGTCGTATTTTTTGTTTCATGTTTGTGACAAACACATATATGTACATACGAGGGCTGTTCAAATAATGCGTGGACTTTCGATATCGAAGTAATGTATTGACGAAAGCATTTATATATGTTGTAATCAAGGTCACACGAAATCAAATGAATTAAACAGAAAATCGATACCATGTCTTGTTACGGTGCAATGAATGATATAATAGGGCCAGAAACCCATCTACGGAGCAGTCCAAAATGTGATGTCTTTATTTCCTAACTGTATTTCAGGAATGGCGAAATAAAAGGAAAATCGTCGGCAAAAGTACATTAAACTAAAGTAGCATTGTCACTGGTATTCCAAAATTACTTATGAAATGTTATGAATATTGAACAAGGAAAACTATGATAAATATAAATAAGTAGACGAACACTTTCTTAATTTTAAGTTGAAGTTGACGACGTCAGAAAAAATCACGGAGCTCTAAAATATTAATAATATATCAAATAATATGAACTTTTAATAAAAGCCAAAAAATAATACAATTTTAAAATCTTACATATTGTTTTCAAAATATTTATGTTCATAAATTAAGAATATCGATATATGTTCAATAAACATGACTTTTTGAATGACTGTTCTATTTGTTTTCTAAATATTTTCCAAAGCTGTGTTACACTAAGTCTTATAAAACATGACTATCGAACAGTTCTGTAAAATATTTATTTAATGCTACGCATGAATAATACAATAATCAAACTAAATAATAATTATGCTTGTTATTTCTAGAATTTTCATCATCTATATCATTAGTTTTTTTTTGGTTTTGAAGGCGACGCCATAGCACACACATGACATGCTCCGTGGCTGCTACAGTGGGGCTGTAAAAGCTCGTATTTCTTTGAATCTGTTTCAAATAATTTTATAATATTTACTGATATGAAAGTGAAAATGAAAAGACATATAAAAGGATCGGACAGGGAAAGTAGCATTCAAGGAGGACAGTCAACCACAAAACACAGAAACAAACAGGCAAACAGACAAACAAGAAGGCAAAAGTAATAATAAATACAAACGACATCACAAACACAAAATGGTTGACAATAGGTCTACTGCCTTGGAACGGTCAGTGGCAAAGTAGGCCACTGGAGGTTTAAACCGGTTCTAGGGTGCACCAAACCTCACACTTACTCAACTGTCATCCCATTAAAACAGGACAGTGTAAATAAAAAAATCCCCGCCATGATTTCCATTTAATTTAATTTACTTAATTTAATTTGATTTATAAAAGTGTAATAACTATTAAAACTGTCCACGTATTATTTGAACGGCATTCTATGCTTTTTTTGGTAACAGTGTAAATATCCTTTAGTTGCTTGTGTGTTACTCTGTGTTTGTTGGTTTCTATGTGTTTATTTGCAAATTTATCTAACCTGTAAGGTAATTATATGTATAGTTTGTATGACTCTCCGCGTGCAGCATTCGTTTGTCTGGATTAAACTAGTGATATAAGACTGAAGATTCCATATGTTGATTCGTTGAAATATGTTGTGTGTTTGTTTTTACATGTTAATGTGTTGTTATTTGTTTGTATCACTATATGCATGCTGATACGATAATAAAAGCAGTATATTTACAGTTTGTGTTTTACCCTTTAAAGCTACACAGTCCATAAAAGTACTTGCCCTTTTAACGAAAACAAATAGTGTGTATCATAAGCTAATGTTGCAAGGATAAGATGTTATGCTTTTCTATTTTTGATATAAACAATGAGAAAAACGGCCCTATAGAAATCACAGCACCCAAACGCAATGGCATCGTAGATCCGCGCTGTACCACAAACAAATAGCAACTGTATTATACAATGAAAAGGACACTATACAACACAAAGAGTGGTGAAGACAGGGTTACGGACTTGGAACGGTCAGTCAGTAGGCAATATGGCCAACTGGTTAGCTGAAATCGATTTTAAGTGTAATTACCGCTTTGTATGAGATAACAAACTAACCGACTGTGTAATCAAACGTCCTGAGTTTTCGAATAAAAAGCTTAATATTAAGTGATAGCGCTCGCAATCTATACCCATTTTTACAGAATTCAACTAATTCGTTTTATGTGTGAGTGTGAGTAGTAGAGGCGATGATGTAGCTGTAAGAAAACGGGCGCCATTGTGTTTCCTAAAAATGGAAACGCACGTGGTATAAATTAGGCCTCATTTGCCTAAGATGTTATGCTTTTCTTGTTTGGATATAGGAATGTTATTATATAACGAAAAGGACAATACACAACACAAACATTAGTGAAGACAGGATTACCGACTTAGATTGACACCTCGCTATTATCCTGTCTCCAGCTCTCAAAGTGACAAAACAGTGTAAATACAAGTACATTCCCATCCACATCCAGAGAGTTTATTGCGCTTTAAATGTTGGAAGGATCTGTCACTATAGTAATTACGAAATTTAGTCGATGTCGCTGCACGTGGAATATGGGTATATAAATTAAACTATAGTTTAAACTATGTACATTTTATGTAGGAAAATGGTCAGTCATAGCAAAATCGATTGGACGAAAGCATACAATACACATAATCAATACGTCTTCAAATGCGCAACATTCGTTGGTCATAGATTTGAACTAAAATCCGAAAGTGTATGTTACTTCATGCGACATACACAAGGACATATAACGCTCGTGCCTTCTATCTAAAATCATAATCCCTATAAATCCAAGTAATATATTTGATAAACACACGTATGTATGCCAATTAAATAGCGACATAAACGACATAATCGACATAATAAACAGTGCACATATTAGGGAAATGTATTAATTGCGTTTCTCCGGAGAGTGCATGTTTACGTTAGATCAATTTAATGTCAAGATTGATATAGAGTCAGCTAACACATGTAAATGTATGTATATTAGGCAGTCTGAATAACCGCTTACGTCAATAACACGTATGTTTATAAAAGAAAATGGTGGCGGTGTTTATAATTTGGACTTGGAGATTTATATCAAGCGGATTGTTTAAAGGAATATACTTTGATTAATGTATTTACCTCCTGTTTGAGCAATGGTTTCAGTTATAGTGCATGCTTGTATTGTGTTATAATAGCAAAAATAATCGTACCGAGCGATGCGTGTATATTGACACAGTTCTTTACAATACCCACATGTTTTATATACCGTGTTAGTTCAGCTCTTTGTTTCAAAGTCAGAAGAGCAATACATGAATTAGTTACTCCCAGATCGTGTCAAAAAAGTCAGATATGGACCGAAAAAATGAAACCATACTTTGACAACTATAATGCAAAGCAAATATACTATACTGAGTAAGCGCGTCGTTTAGTTGCTGTATGCCTGTATGGCTGTTTATTTAATCCACTTAAATTAAGGTACCGCGTGTTAATTCCGCTTAAGCAAAAACGCTAAATATATCATACAGTTATGTAACTCATTATTTATTCAACATTAAACAGTCATGTCTATTAGAATCACATGTTACGAAAATACCATAACGATCATTTATTTTTAGCGTGTTTTGACATATAACTGATTAAATAATCTGCATGTTCATTGGAAAAAAGAGGAAAAACAACCAAAACGGAAACCCATTTGTGTCCGCTTGATAAGTTACAGTTTCCAGTTTAGGCGTTTTGCAGGCCAAACTAAATATTAAAAATCTGACTGGCTAAACCTAGAAAACACAAACACCCGACAGGAGAAAACTAGTTTTCAACACAAAGCCGTTTGATACACGGATTCCTCAGCTTTGATTGGCTGATCGACATAAAAGCAGTTTAACGCGTTTATTCAGTGAAAAGTTTGGAGATATTTTATCTAAAGTTTGAAATGGGTTGGAACTCGGTAATAAAACACAGTTCTATAACTGTAGCTTGGGGAAGTCTATTCCATCATCCTGGTCTTTATTAGTGTCAAAGCAATTGGACTTAATTAAATTATATTTTTCAATGATTGGTGAAATGTTGCTAGAGCACCTTGACTCTTAAGATGATAGGCCGAAGAATTAAACTGTTGAATGTCTAAAACTCATGCATTCCCGGTTGAAATATACCAGACATGCAATTTGACACTTGATCAGAACCGGTGCTAGGAGGCGTAAGAAGTGTTGCACCTCCCATGGACAGACTCAATAAAACCGAGTCTGCTACTTTTATCTCTTGTTAACGTTTGCTGCTTAAGTGATCCCCTTCCATTCAAACTAATGTTTGTTTAGTGCTGTGTGGCAGACGTTAAAGGTTGCCTCGACTACAAAACAGTACTTGTCCTTTGTGGACATCAAGTTCGGTCTTAGTGGCTTTAAAGTAGAATATCACTTAAAGCCGGTGCTATGAATGAGAGGTGTTGCACATTCATTAACTCTCATGAACAGATTATTCGCTAACAGCCCTACCAATTAAGCTATTAATCTCAGGATCGGCGTGATGTTCACTTATAATTTGTGATCTTGATAATTTTGTTATTCAAACTGATAGCAGCTGAATGATTAGATAAGTGTGTATAATTTCACCGTAGTCCTTCTTGGGTTCAGATGGTCTAATATCAAGCCGGATACAATTCAGGTATTACCTGTTCAACAGGATCAGGGGATTGATCCAAAGAAGGCTTTTCAAGGCTTGTGTATTAACAACGACCTTATCTCCAACTTGGACATTGCCTAGTAATAAATGGACACGTTCAAATGTTAAAGAAGATCGTATTCAACATGAATAAGGACACTAATACCAGAATAAGAATTCTCAGAAAAAGGCAGGGTATTATTATAAGAGATTGAGAAACTCCTGTGTCGCGTAATATTTTAATAGGGATGGATTTGGTTGAATCACCAATAAGTGATACAGAAACGTCAGACATGAATGGTTGGAAATGAGTGGTTCATAAGTCTGCATAACAGAATCAGAAATTGCACTGTTTCCAATACAAGACTGGTTACGACCTTAAAGAGGTGAGACCAGTAGGCTTTTTACACTCTTTTGGTTGTTGTTTACTTTTCAAAATGTAGTACTAGTACATAATGTACCAGCCTGCGGTTTAGAAGTACTGCCGTAGTAGTGAGAGAGTTTCTTAAATGACACATGCAGTTGAGGTTTTGATTTGTGAAAACAAATGACCTTGTAACTTAACGAATACTCATCTGCCAAACGCGCCTTTTGTTCATCTAAATAGGTTTAACATCATTGTTAATGCACTTATTGAACTTCTCAATTAAAATAAGTTTCCTTAAAGGCACTAACCTGCCAAATAATGGCAACATTACTCTGTAAAATTGTTTATCCAAACTCTATCCAGGTGATCTCGTCATATAATAATGTAGATGTGATACGTAGAAGAATAGGTTTATTCACGCGGTTTTAAAATACCCTTGACTGAATATGCGCAAAATGAATTATGAATCGGTAATTGTTATAATTCGACGCTCCAGTTTTGGAGGTTGACCAGGCTGGTTAAAGCCGTTTATAGTGTGTCTATATTGTTTGGATTATTCTAACATACATATACCTTGTCGTCAGTAGGCTTCGAAACGGTCTACATTGTGTTGTAAAATGTGGCTGTTGTTGGCGGGATAGCTACTTTTATTAATCATGACTGCGCTCCATTTGGATATATACAATATAGGCGATGCTCTACTCTCAATTGAGTGTAAACTTCACGGGCTTTACCAGCACTCTGTAAAGGTACTGACAAGGCTTCTAATGGCCGCCATTTCAAATTTTTATAATTTTTCTCAAAATGAAGAAAATATTTCTCAACCTCTTTTTCGTGAACATATGGTACTAATCTAATATGCTGAGTTACATCAAAAATAGATGAATGGGAGGGTGGTAGTAAACAAAATGTATGAAAGGAGAAAAATTGGATATCGTAGAACACGAAAAATACAAAAAAATATTGAAGTCTCGGTTTGATTGAGACTGTTCGCTACCGTTCACGCCCTATAGCCCCGTGTTGAGCTGAACTCAGTAATTAAAATGCCAATGGTACAGACATTTGAGCTATCCCGAAGATGGTAAGCATACGACGGTGAACATGGAACCTTCAATGTTGTAGTTTCACACCATTCTATGGCCAGTGGCTTATGGTCCCAGTTTCTAACAAAATGCGGTGCCCTACACGAGAAAACAATGGGCGAAATAAAAAAAATGAAATTCAGCTGGGAGCAGAGGTTATGAAGCATGCGTGTTACAGGTAACAGTAAAAAAACTAAAGCCACACTGCACAAGCAACGATGAACTTGCCATGCGTGCCAAATCCATTTTCCGCATCTCTAATTAAAATTCTCTTCTTTCTTGCTCTTCTTTCAATTTCATTTCCGTTTTCTACCTTTCTTTTTTTTTCTATATGATAATTGTCCAATTCAATTGCTTTTCTTTCTTCTTTTTCTTGCATCTATTTTTTTATTTTCATTTTTTCCCATTCAATTTCTTTCAATTTTAAATTAATTTTTGGTTTTACTTATGCCTAATGCAGTTTTTTTTAGCTTTAAATCTTGACACAATGTTTTTGATATCTGATTTTCTCAAAGAAGATTTAGACTTTGAAAAAATGTAATGTTGGGCAAGCATGAGCAAGTCAACTCTTTTAATTGAATTAACATTTTGGGTAGGCGTAGCAAAAACAATCTGTAGTTAGAAAGCCATTTTTATTGCAATTGATTTCACGTTTTCATAGTATTAAAAATGTACATTCAGTCAAGTACATGTAGTTTTTACTTTTTTATTATTTATCATTTTAATTATTTATTTTTAATAAAAGCAACGTATAAACTAGACGGGGTTGTTTTTGTAACAAAAAAATTATGTCTACCCCACACTCTCAGTGTAATGCATATATACCAACCTGGCTGAAAGTTGCGTTCTGCACGTCGTCTAGATATGGTGAACATTTGTGCCTAGTTATTTCAAATTCCCTTAAGCGGTTCAAGACATATGGAGCGACACGAAATAGAGTGTATATAACCTTCGCCTACTAAGTGTTCCCTAAATTTTGAACGGACGTGGTTGAAAGTTACGCTCTGCACGTCGTCTCGATATGATCAACATTTGTGCCAAGTTATTTCAAAATACCTCAAGCGATTCAAGAGATATGGAGTGGACACGAAATACAGCGCATTTGACTTTCGACCTCTAAGTGTGATCTTGACCCTGAATGGACTTGGCTGGAAGTTGTGACCTGCACGTCGTCTCAATATCGAGAACATTTGTGCCATGATATTTAAAAATCTCTCAAACGGTTCAAGAGATATGGAGAGGACACGAAATATCGACCTCTAAGTGTGACCTTGACCTTTAACGGACGTGGCTAAAAGTTGCACTCTGCACGTCGTCTTGATATGGTGAACATTGTTGACAAGTTATTTCAAAATCCCTCATGTGGTTTAACAGATATGGAGAGGACACGACTTGTGATGGACAGGTAGACGGACAAGCAAACAACAATATGTCTCCCCTAGTGTGTGAGGAGACATAATGAGTAAAGCAACCGAATATGTTTCACTTCCGGACGAGCCCCCAATTTCTGTAACAGGTAAAATTAATTGCCTTGGATGACACAATAACATGTCAACATCATCATTATAAACACTCATAGGTAGCATTTAGCACAACAGTGTTTAACGTGATATTTATGGGTGGTGGAACAAGAAGTGAATAGTTAGGAGATGTTTGTAGTTATGAAGGTATTAGAACTAGAAATAAAGCGAGGTATATAAGGCTGTTGTAATTTAGGAATCCAGTACTGAGTCGGACGTTTGCTTATCGTTTTATCTACCCCAGCATTGAAGGTGTGAAAATGGTGTACCGAGTGATATGCATGGAAACAACATTATCATCAGAGTATACGAACTCTTGCTCCCGAGCTTTATATATAATACATGGACGTAATCTAGACGTCAATCAATAATTACATTGTTAGCTGCCTTATCAGTAGGCACCAAATATATATGTATTATGGGGGTTCTGGACCACAACTAAATCACCCCAAATAATCTAAAATCACCAAACAAAAAATTTCAGTTTACTGAAAATTAAATCAATTAAACTGGTTATTTAGCATGTCCCAGGCGCTAAATAGCCCAAGATTTTAAGATTGAATTGTGAAAATGTTTTAAATTTGGATGTTTAAATTTTATTGCAAAATAGAGGTTAAACTATAAATACTCAATATATATATATATGTATATATACCCTATTTTAACCAAGTTTTAATATGAAGACTCCATTATCTGCAACCACGAACTGTCCTCCACCGGTGCCCAACATTGCGTAATGTAAATTATCTGATTTTGGCATTTCAGGCATATCATCCAGATATTCCTCGGAAACATAATCCAAATTCTCATAAGCAGTACGTAAATTCATATAATCAAATATTAAATCGAATTGCTTTGAAGTCGATGCGTGATTTTTATCCCACTCATTTTTCGATACTGTAAATTTTTTTAATGATTTATTATACTGTTTTTCCTCTTTGCATATTTTTGACATTTTTATTTACACGTTTATTTTTTGTTTTATAAATACAAATTCATTTGATGTTTCTTTAATACAAAACAAATTTGTTGATTTGTTATCAAAATTACATTTAAATTAATAATTTTCTGACCTTGAATACAAAGGTGGTGGATCGTACTCATACACATTACTAAAACAATTTATTATACACTTTTTAGACTTTTTTGTAAGGTTGCCATTGCTTCTTTTCTCCCCTGTTCCACTAGTTCTTTTTTTTGAACTTCACTTATTTCAGCCTTTTTTTGTTTGGTGTCTTCTTTTAAACTATAATATTTATCTAACTCATCTAAAATCATCTTAAACTCTTGATCAGATATTTGCGCATCACTCAACGCTTTTGATATTAACTGCTTTATACTATTTAACTTTGCCTCTGCCAAAGTTTTTATTTCATGATGTTTTTGAGCTTTTGCCTTAAGCTTTCGTCTGATAAAATTAACACAAACACCTGTAGCTCCACATACTATTGCTGCTATTTCCAAAGGTAACAAAACTGGAATAACAAATCCAATCCCAGCCATAATAACACCTGCTGATATCAAGGTAGTGTCAATTCCATCTGTAATATTAATACCACGTTTATATTTTTTATAAAGAGACTGACGTATATCTCGTTCTGTAATTAACTTTTTTTCAATCTCTGAAATCTTTTGTAATCTATAATTTTGTCCGTTTTCCACTGAATTTTCCACTGACAAATCAGGATATAAACTTGGTGCTGTCGGTTGCTTCATTTTTTATTAATAAATAAAAACTTAAATTAATTCAATTAATAATGATGCCACCGTATTTACAGCTGTAGCGTTAGCAACCTTGCATACAAAGTTAACAACAGAACCAGCACCAATCTCTAAAGGCTTATCAAAGTTATCATGATTGCGTGGAATGATGTGAAGCGTTATACCATAATTTGGTTGTTCAACACCATTGACAGAAACTATTACAGTTACGTCACCAACTAATCGTTCACATGCTAAACCTATTCCCATAATCCGTCCACGGCGTGTCATTACATGCCCCACATTTGATTCTGCTCCACCGTTACCAAATGAGAGTATTCTATTTAACACAAGTGGGCCCTTAGCCTCTGCAAATATTGTTATAATCCCATATTTAAGATTATCAACTCTATTTTTTAAATGATTAAACTGGTCAACAAAAGGCGCAATTCGCCTATATAAATATTGAACATCATTTATCAATGCCTCTAAGTCTTCTGTTTTTTTAGGTCTTGTTGGTCCATATATACTCATTGTTTTTTTTTTATAAAAATATATTTTTTAAATAATTTCTAAAACACAACTCATAGGCAAACCGCGATTAAGTATCTTGTTGCCATACTCATCTCTAACTTATATTTTCAATTCAGTAATTGCACCATTCATAAGACAGTGATATTCAGGATAAAAACTTGTATATACTATATCTCCAAACTGCTTATCTACTACAGGTACAACCCCTATAATAGTGCTTGTCTTACCATTGAAATAATTACAACTCGTATTAACTTGTTCCAGATGAACATATAGCTGTTTATAAGGAGCTAAATTAATTGGGTAATCTCCTATATTAGTACCTGTCAACCATTTTCTGTCTTTGAATCCCAGCATTTTTGAAAGACCGCTTGACATTCGTGTCTCTATTGGCGTATGTATAATGGCTGCACCAATTTGGACAATCCTGTCCAGGATAATATTTTCATTTAGCGATTTAAAATCTTCTACCAAGTCTTGAAAGTTATAAAGTCCACCTGGTAAATGTTTTATTTTATCTGGGTTTCGTGTTTTTATGGTTTCATTAATAATATTTCGCCAACCGATAGTGTATGTAAAACTTTTTAATCCGACGCGCTTAGTTCCATCTCTATTATCGATATACTGTTGTAAATTAATAGAGTTGTCTATGTTTGAAATTGTATGAAACATTATTTTTTTAATATATATATATAAAAACACAAATAAAAATGATTTCTGAAGAATTCAAATATAACCCAGATGCTCACTATTTAAATACTTTTAGCAAGAAAGTGATAGATATAATAAATCAAAACATAGTCATTACATCAGACGGTAAAGGCTTTAAAGCATCATTTCCAAATGTCTTCGAAAAATACAAACTTTCATACGTCAAATCAGATGCTATAGTCCAACGTTGGGGAACAGATTGGATGTTATTTTGGCAGAATCAGTTAAACTTTGCTATTTGGTGTGCGACCACTGGATGTGGTATTGATTTCAACAATCATCTAAAAGCTGATACTCTGGTTGGTTCGTTATTTCGATTTCATGTCTATTACCAAGTCAGAAGAATATTATTTGAGATAAGTGTAGCATTGCCGCAAGACTCAAATTGGAATGCTTTTAATAACACATATAACCGAAACGCATACGAGAGAATATGCAAGGAGTTTAACGTTGACTTATATTCAGACTGGAGACAGAAACAAAGCTATAATAATGGTCTAGGAACAATTTACAATTACTGGACACATATTGGTTATCATCCTTTGGTAAATACTGTATACGACAACAAAACGATGAGTTTTACAGTCTATGAGAGTGATAAAACATATCATATTGATTACATTGCGCAAGGATTTGAGGCTGATAATAGTTGGTCTACTTTTATACTAGATTGTTCTGTAGGATTTACAAGAGCTGGAGTAGAAAGAATCAATGACAGCATAAGAACATACTGCTGGGCAATTCTTGGTTCACAATCACAAACAAGAACTGATATACTTGGAACTGGAACAGCATTTGATGCACAGAAACAATTTTTAGCAAATGTAGAGGACGCAATAAATAGCCCCATTGACTTGCCTAGTCAAATTTCAAGATATGAAAACACCTTAAAATATGCAAGAAGTAAAGTAAATTTTGTATATGGAAGTGGATTGTACATGTCTCCGAGCGACATGGAATTAAAAATTGGAATAATACAAGACTACAATAATGAAATTGTAATAGCAACCGATGCACAAGCATTAGGATTGAATAATGATGTAAATGTAAAACCAGTGCCACCAAAAAATATTCAACCTTTTCAAGGCACCACAACAAAGAAATTTTTACCGGAACATTCTGACTTTGATAAATCGATACATAAAACTGTGGAGCATAACCCACCAGAAATAAAAAAAATAGCGATTGAACATGAAGATAACAAAACAACTATATTTGTTGGTACCATAGTAATAGGTCTTGCTGCATTACTTATTTACGAGATTTACTAAACCACTCTTTGGCTGCCACATATAACAAACCCGGAAACAAACACAAGCAGAGCCCATAGATTGTTACCAAGCCAATTAATAACATTACCTGTTGCAGATAAAAGCCATGATACTATTGCACCAATAACTCCTGGAAGTGCTGCAGCAGCTTTACCAGCTAGGTTGGCAAGAAGTTTACCAAGATTAAATAGTTGTTTTTTTATCCAGTCTTTTACACTTGATGGATCAGGCTTTGGAGTTGGAACAGGTGCAGTCCCTCCTCCGGTTGTAGGAATAATGGTCTCAACTAATACCCCAATAATCATACCAAAGGCAGTCAAAATACTAACAATAGTAATACCTTGCTCCCTAAACAAGGTTTTGATTCTCTCACCCAATGTTGTGTCTTCTTTTAACACCTTATTTATAGTTTCTTTTATCCTGTTTATTTGACTGCGTAATGCTTCTTTGTTTTCACTTGCCGCTTCAAGTCGCGCACTTCTTTCATCTTCTAAATTTTTTATTCTGTCACGTAGACGCTCTTGTTGAAACTCATCCTCCTGCCCGGGGGTGCTAACTTGTTCTAATTTTTGTTTTTCTTTTGCTATATCTTTATCAAGCTCAGTGAGCTTTGAAAGATTATTAGTAAGTTCTCCACGAAAGCTTTGCAATCTCTTATCTAAACCTCGTATCTCTCGCAGTGTTAGACTTTCTGGTTGAACAGCAGTTTTAGAATGAGTTTCATCTATTATATTACTCAAATTACTCTCAATTGTATTTACGGCATCTACTGTATTTTGTACATCTTCAGTTGTTGAAAAAGTTTGCATTTGTATATCTTCTCCTGCTTTTGTGAGGGTATTTTTTGTTTTTGTCAAGTCTGCTAATTCTGCCCTGCCCCGAGCAATTCTTTCACGTGGAACTAATAAATCATAATCTTTTAACATATTTCTGATAAAATTAATACCATGTTTATTAACTAAAGTGTCCAGCTTATAAAACTTGATTGGTTCGTTTGGATTATTTGTCTTATAATAGGTAAGTGGAACATCATCCGTTCCAACTGCATATAACATTGTTCTACCGATTTCGTCCTCAGCCACTCTAAAATCATTTTTATAATCAATTCCGCTGATTTCAGCATTAACTTCAGTAAAAAATTGTTCTACTAACAACTTTTTTTGTGTAAGCTGTTCTTCTGTTTTATCTTCCCCTTGAAGCTGATTAATATAGTTATTTTCATTTACAATTTGTCTCTGGAATTCTGGGTCAGGTTGTATGAATTCGTTTTCTTCTTCTTCAAGTATTCTATCCAAGTCTTCTTCAGTCATATCTTCAATATTGAACGCAGGATTTTCAAATCCTCCTTCAGCCATTGTTTATTTTATTTAATTTTAAAAAATATATTTAAAAAAATAAAAACAATGTCGGCTTACGGAAACAAACTCAGCCCTCATAGAAAACTAAGAGAACCTCATGGTGCCAAAGGCATCCGCACAAGTGTAGTAATAACTAATAATCCCTCAACAATAGACCAAAACCAGCAACTGCTTGTGAGATTTCCCAATCTAAGTACTAATGATGTGATAGTTCCAAGTACTGCTCGTCTTGCCTTTGAAATAGAACTTAAAAGCAGAACAGACGCCAACGCTACTCTATTTCAAAATCTGGGTAGAACAATTGTGAAAAAATTGACAATAAGAATAAGTGGTAATGAAGTCATGTCAATAGATGACAGTGATATATATCATTGCTACGTAGATTTATGGAAAAGCCCTAGCGAACGACAAAACATAGCTTACCAAGGTATTGGTAAACCAAACATGCTAAAACATAGAGTTAGCGCGGGAGATGCTTCCTCAGACACTAAAGATGAAGCTATAGCAGCAGCTTATGGAAATAGATTTTGTATTCCACTGGACTTTGAAATGTTAGAAAGTCATATGCCATTTTATCAAGCGGGGCTTGGTGATAGGTTAGAATATGAATTGACGTTTAACGATTATAACAAAGTTATCAAAAGCAGTGATACTGATGCATATTATGTAATAAAAAATATCTGCTTGGAATTTGATACAGTTAGTGATGTTGAATTAGCCAGACAAATAAGACAGCAAATCAATGGTAAGATGTCATTTATGTATGATCGTATCTTGCGACATAGAAAAATAATAGCAAACAAATCTGATACCCTTTGGAACATCAACATTAATGTACCAGCACGGAGCATGAAAGGTATTTTAATGCTGTTTGAAGACCCAGAAAGAACAGACACAGAAACCTATTACAACCCAAAGATTGAAAAGGTTGAAATGACAATAGAGGGAGTACCAAATCAGTTGTATAGTCAGGGCATGAAGGCATATCAACATTGGGATGAAATCAACAAATGTTTTGCTTTAACATCAAAAAGAAACAAAGAGACAGAAATAGTAGCGAGGGACTTAAACTTTACCAATGTTTCTCTTGAGACTTATTTGACAAAATCATATGCTTTGTGGCTTGACCTTAGAACATGTAATGACAATTTATTACACGGCAGTGGAAGAAGAATAGAAAACGGCAGTGAAGGCATAACGATATTAATAAATAAAAAAGCAGATGCAGATCAAACTTTAAATATTTACATATATATAATACAAGATGCGCAAATCAATTTCGAAGATGGAAGATTCAAAGAAGCAGGATACTAGTTTGCAACAAAAATATCCTAAATATTCACACAGTGCCATTATTTGTGGTCAGACAGGCTGCGGCAAAACAGAGTTTGTTCTTGACATACTTGAACAAGAGTATGTTGGAGTTTTTAAACATATAATTATATTGTGTCCAACCATAGAGTGGAACGAGGCTTATACAAATAGATCCTGGATAGGAGATGTGAAAAACCCTAAAGATAAAAAAATAATAATTGTCAATCCCGTGAGCAATGGTAAAGAAATGTTACAAGAACTGTTGCGTTTCTTTTTCAAACAATATGCTGGCCAGCCCACATTATACGTTATTGACGATTGCTCAGCTACAAAAGAATTAACAAAGAAAAAAGATATGTTGTCAGAGTTGGCATTCTCTGGTCGTCACGCTAAACAATCAGTGTGGGTCATTTCACAGAGATATAATTCTGTATTGAAAGATTTGAGGGATCAAGTAAAATGGTTGTGTATGTTTTACACCAAGGACAGAGATAGTTATGAAAATTGTTTGAGAGAAAATGATGTTATTCCAACGTTGGAGGAGAGAACCAGAATAAAAAAAACTTTAGCTAAGACTAAATATTCGAAGTTAATTTTGAGGACTGACCAACCAACTGGTTATTGGGTTGAATAATTTTTTTTAAAAATACAATCTAGAGTCTCCCATATAACCCATACACTCAATGCACTAACCAATATCGGTACAACATCACTACTCATGTTTTCCGGGGCTTGTAAAACATACCCTCTTGGCTCACATATAAAATATTCTACGCCATCCTTTGTCACAGAAATTACAGGCGTTTCCTGTGCACCTTTTTCGTACGTTTGTAAAAAATCACTTTCTGAAACACATATACAACATTTTACGTCATCTCTTGTCATAACATCCAGTGCTATTTTATTTTTGTTATAATCACTATTCTCACCGTCTGTTATTTTCAAATCCATTTTTTCTTTTATAATATTTTTTTTATTATTACAAAATATATTTTTTTACAACTGTTGCTAATAGTAATACTAACAGCAAAGTAGCAATGTTAATAGCAATACTGACCATGAATATAGTATTGCTAATAGCATTGCTCATAGTAAAGTAGCAATGTTAATAGCAATACTGACCATGAATATAGTATTGCTAATAGCATTGCTCATAGTAAAGTAGCAATGTTAATAGCAATGCTTGCAGCAAATTAATAATGTTAATAGAAAAAATAACAATATTAATAACAATGCTATTAACAATACTAACAATTACTAGTTGCATGAATATCGCAGCTAGTTGTTTTGTATTTTATATTTATTTCAAGATAAAAAATAAGATTACTAATATAAAAATGAATGCGGAAGAACTATTACAAAATATATCGGAACAGACGGAACCAGATGATTCAAAGCAACAAGAAACAAAAAAAGAAAGATTATCAGCCATAGTGGCTGGCGGTGGTAGTCGTCAATATTTGGGTAAAGACATACAACTCACAAACATAGATGGCATGCCCCCAGATGAAATTAACAAACTTTACTGCAGATATGAAGCAAGGCTTGGGGCAAGCATGACTAAAACTTTAGGCAATTCTTTTATTAACTTGTATGTAACGGGAGTATCAACATATTTTAATGTAACCAATCCACCAAAGCTGATAGAAGATTTGGAGGAAGACCCATTTATTAATCATGCTTTGACAAGCGCTTGTTGTGAGTTGTATTACAGGTATGGAATGTGCTTAGCACCATTTACAGCAATACTGACAACTGTTAGACATATTGATTTTAATAAAAATAAAATTATAGATAATATAAATGGAGAACCAAGAGAGTGAAGTTATACCTGTTGAGGTTGAAAAACAAAAAGTAAAAAATCCAAAACGAGTAGAAGCTGGAAAAAAAGGAGCAGCGGCAAAAAAGGCAAAGCGTTTGCTTCAGGATGCAAATCAAGATGTTACAAATCAAAATGCTGCAAATCAAATAACAAAAATAACAATAGGTGAAGAAGAACCAGAAAAAATCAAAATAAACGTATACAAAAATTATATTCCACCGTGTCTGGTTTTATTAGGCATTGCTGGGTTAGGTTTGTATATTTATAACAAGAAATATGCTACGCAAACTGCTACGCAACCTGTAGCTGTGCAACCTGTTCATGTTGCACCAAAAGACCCGTTTGATTTTTAATAATTTAATTAAAAAAAAAATAATAATCATATAAAAAAAAATGGCAGCAAGTATTGACGGAAAAGAAATTGTAAATATGATGTATCATGCTGGAGTGGAAACACTTTTAACTATTGGATATTCTGCGATTAACAGAAAACTACTAAAAAGACCAGCCACTAAAGTGGATTTTAATATGACAGATTTTTGGACGCTGTCTGCGGATATAATGTTAGCAATGGCTACAAAGGATATGTTGATTAAGCAAGGTATTATTCCTGCGGATATTATGAAATAATTTTAAAAAATATATATATAAAAAAATGGCAAGTGCAGTAGCAATGATGATAGGTGGCGCATTAACAAATGCATTAGCGTTTACTGGTTCAAATTATTTCTTTTCAAAAATGGGAAGTCATTCAGATGAGGAAAGACAAAGACATGACAAAGCCGTAGAACAATTAAACGCAGCACAAGTGGAGTGGAATAAAAAAAGAACAGAGAGATTAGATTTTATTAATAAGCAACTGCAAAAAGAGCATCATGCAAAGCAGACTTTTGATGATGTGGATCAGGCTATGAAACAGTATTATTATACAACTGGTAAACATTTGCTTTTAGAACCGGAGCCCAAGTTGAGTGATTTTTATACACCATCTCCGGATCAACAGAATAGAGTAATTACGTTTATTGTGGTGGGCATGGCTGCAACTGGATTTGTGGCGTATAAATTGATTTCATAAAAAAAAAAGTTTAAAACTATAATTACTTTGGATTTTTTTTTTTTTACTTTGAAAAGACTAAGTCATATGCATGATACCTATTTTTTTTGTTGTTTTTACATGGTTTCAATCCAAGTGGTCGAATATAATATGGTGGTTTAGCACTCTTCTCTAATTTATTTTTGAGATGATCAGGCGCCCATACTTCACCATTGTCTAATAATGTCAATACCATGGATGGACCATATTCAGTATCCAGTATTTTTGTATCTGTAATAGTGTATATTTTATTTAGTTCCAAGTCTGTCCATTTCTTTGTGCTATATTGATTTTGCTCTTCAAGCAGTTCATCAAATTGTGCAGTTGTGATTTCCATTTTTTTCTTTATAGTTATATAAAGTTTATTCTTTAGTAGACAAAATGGAAAAGATTTATTACAGCCCAAAAGGATTTTGGAGAGGTTACACAGCAGTTAAAAAATTAGCAAAAGAGGCTGGTGTTAGTGAAAAAAAGGCATTAGAATTTTTAAAGAAACAAGCTGTGTGGCAGATTTATTTACCTGCACCGAAGAAAATAGTTAGACCTAGGTTTGATGTTTCTGCTAAGAATGGAGTGCATCAAGCTGATTTGTTATTTTTACCGCATGATACTTTTGGGATTGGTCGTGGACGTAAGACATATAAATATGCGTTGACTGTTGTTGATATTGCAAGTAGATACAAAGAAGCAGAGCCACTAACTTCCAAGGATAGTAAAGAAGTTGCTAAAGCATTTGAGAATATATACAGTCGACATTTGAAATATCCAAAGTTATTACAAGTGGATCCAGGTAGAGAATTTATGGGTGCAGTATCACAGTTGATGGCAAAACACAAAGTAAATATCAGACGAGGCAGAACAGAAATACACAGAGACCAAGCTTTAGTTGAAAGATTTAACAGAACATTAGCTGAAAGATTGTTTGGCTATCAGTATGCTAAGGAAATAGATTCCCAAAAACGTAATAGAGAATGGGTAAAGAGATTACCAGAAGTTGTTAAAGCCATAAATGCGGAGACAAAAAAGCCTCCTCCTGTTGAAACAAAAATATTAAAAGGTGATCCTATCTGTATGAATGCAAGTGTAAGATATTTATATCAACCCGGGGAACAAGAAGGTGGAAGACGCAGAGCAACTGATCCAATGTGGAGTGTAGATATTCACAAGATTAAAAGTTATATGGTGACGCAAGGTATAAGAGTTTATTATTTGAAAGCACCAGCGCCACAAAGAGGATTTGTCAAAGAAGAATTACTTATTGTTCCGGCTGATACACAAATTCATAAGTTTTTGTAAAAGCCATGTGCATCAGTTGTAATTCCATCTTCTCGGATGTATCTTTTTGAGTAAAATGGTGACAAAGTTACTTTATTTACTGTTATGCCGTATATTTGATGTTTTATTGATCGCATCATATTCATTTCATGGTTATATCTTTTCTTGTTAAATAGTGCATCTTTGTAGTTTTCAAAATTTATATGTTTTTTGACTACATAAGTTTTTACACCCTTTGCTTTTTTAATAATCTGCTCATCCGCTCTCAAAATCGAATATAGCTTGGGTCTTAATCCAACATACTCAGCTATAGCAACTCCAGCACATTCGTCTTTCATTTTACCCAATACTTTTTTGTTTGTATCATCATGCATTGGGTGATCTTGAGGATAATCACTCAAGTCATACTCATCTTTCATTTCAGCCATGTCTTTGTATGCATCATCTGTTCTGATGTCTACAAGCAAGCTGTCAGTATCTGTGTATAATAAAGTACAGTTATCTCCATACCTTTTTTTCAAAGTATTATAATACCAATCATACATCATATATTTTGATAAATCTAATACTGACATTCCAACATAAATTGGCTTGGTTAATTTTAATTTTGTTTTGTTTACATGTATTGCCGATAATTCATCTGAAAATTTTACACGCCTGTTAAAGTTGGGTTTGGCTGTTATTTTTCTTATTTTTTCATTATTAGAGCCGTCAGTTTTTACTAATTTTATGTCAGTTCGCTTTCTTAAATTTTCCATTGTTTTTCCAAATACTGAGTTGTTCATAAGCTTGTAAAAATCTTTTTCAAACTGTGATTTAGCTTTTTTCCTAAGTTCTGTGTTTAAATTTATGTATGATGCCATCCAAGGTTTTTCATTAAATTCTAGCACCCTGTGAATTTTTGTTAATTCCATGCCTAATGATAAATACAACTGTAAATTTTTATAACGTAATACATATTTTGTTTTGTCCATAAGATTTGGTACTAGTTGTTCTGTCATAACGTTATTTTCTAATAAATTTGTTTGGTACTCAGATAACCATTCTTTTTTTACTTTTAATCTTTCAGGGGCAAGTGGATAATCATTGTGACTATCATGTAGTTCTTTAGAATATTTTAAATCTACTTCAAGAAAATATCCTTTATCTTTTCTTAGCTCTTGTAATGTTTTTAAGTCAACCCATTTAAATCCGGAATATGGAAGAGGCTGACTCATTGCCCACCCATATAAGTTGTTTGCATCAAAATACATTAAAAAGTTTTTTTCTCCATCTGGGTTATAATCAAATATATGGGGATTGTTTGCTTTTGCATGTCTTTTTGATACCATGCTAATTCCACCACGCATACCTTTTTCTATAAATAAGTGCATATTCATATCTGTAAGAAGTTCTAGTTCTATTTTTGAAAATTTAAGTAAAGCATCCCAAGATAATCCAGGTGCTGTGTAGTAATGTAAAGCATCGAGTTTATATGATTTCATGCATGTTTTTCTGAAAGTTTGGAATACATCAGCCAACAAAGTTACATCAGTTTTTAAATATAAATCATGATAATCTCCAAGAGTTTTACATTTTAATTTTTCCCATACTTCTTGGGCATGATCGTAATCTTTTTGAGTAATACCATCATCTGTAAGTTTACTGTAAAATGATTCAATCGGTGGTAATTTGGTTTCATTAAATTTATCCATGCTATCAAAATATTCATATGGATAAACACCTTTTCGTAAAAGCAAATCTGTTTGTTCTTTAAATTGGTCTTTTGTAATTTTGAAATCAGATTTGTCTGTTGCTTTAACCAATTTTTCCAAAGACGAAGCCATAAATTGAAAACTGTCTAAAAATTTAAGTTGACCAACACTAAATGATATGTATTTTTCAGCATTATTTGGAATACATGTTATATTACCTTTCATTTTATGTATTTTTTGCATAATCAAATGACTATCATATCCTTTGAGGTTGTGAAATATGACAGGAATTGAAGTTTTGCCAGGTTTTATTTTTAGTTTTAAGTTGCAGTTTTTATGTGCTGCACCTCTGTATTCTCCAGTAAAATGGCAGTGGTCTCTTACTTTACAGTTTTTTCCAGTTTTTCTGCCTATTTCATTCTCGCATATCCAACATTGTGTAGCTTTTTCATAATCTGCTTCATTTTGTTGAGTCATTATTAATGGTTTTGGGTGAGCAAATATATCATTAATGTTGCTCTTCTCACATTCTAGGCGATTTAAAAACACTTCAACAGCATCTTCACCTCTGTAAATAACCGAATCATTAGCTTTGTTGTCATATCTGACAACTTGGTATCCAAATCCACAAGCTTCGTGCACATTTTGAATTTCTGATTTTTTTCCAAATTGTTTTAATTGTGGTTTAATTATGCTTTCAAAATCAGCATATATTGCATAAGGAACATGCATTTTATTTTGGTAATTTTTAAATTTTACAGTATTTTTACCATTTTCTGGCATTTCAATTTTGCAAGATTTTTTGTTAATACCATCACAGTCTTCTTTGTGGTTTGTTAGTTAGTCTTCATTTGAAAATCCATAAAGACAACGATCACAGAAATAAGTTTTGCATTTATGTTTGTTTTGGTCGTAAAGCAGTTTATTTTACATCTTTAATCCACACGTAGTGACTGTTTGTAACATTTTCATCAGATATCAAAAGTAGATTAATCATGTTAATGTCTTTGGGTTGTTCTGTTATTTTATATGGAAAAATATTTACTTTTTTACTTTTTTCTGATATGGTGTATCCGTAAACATTAATAGCAATATCGTTTAGTTTTTCTACTTTTGAAATTTGTGAAATTGGAGTTGGAAAGTCAATTTTATCTTTTTTTAGAAAATCTATGCTTGGGTATTTTGACAACCTATCGGTGTTATCTGCGGCAGGATTTAGTGCAGAATTTATAGCATGAAACAAACACTGATTATCGTTATTTTTTACGTTTATTATTGCTTTTTTATTAGCTATTTCTCCAGGCAGTGGAATATATGAAGAACCTTTTAATGGTTCATACTTTGCAATATTCAAATAAAGCTTAACACAGTGATCAACTTCTAATCCAGATGCTGTGTTTGTAAATCTTTCTAGACTTTCTTGTATAAATGCAGATGAATTGTCATAAAACTCGCTTATTTTTTCAGAGCTCAAAATGGCATTTTGTTCACCGTGTAATACTGCAGTGGTGTATTTTTTGGTAGAACCATCATCTTTAAATAAATCTATAGTAAGAGTTAATTGAAACTTTAATCCTTTAGTTTTTATCAGCTCTTTGATAATTTGTTTTGTAATAATAGATTTTTTATCATGAAATACTTTCTGAGGATCTTTGTATTTATTTACAGATATTTCGTATGCTCTAAAATATCCGCATTTTGGATTGTCAACTAGTTTTAATTTGTCTTCTTCTTTTTCTTCTTTCTGCTTTTCTTGCAGCTCTTGGATTACTTTAGCAATTTGTTTTTTGTATTTATCATCTTGACTTAATTCTTTTTAAGCCTGCCTTTTCTTAAGTTTTTTAAGCTTTCTTCTTTTCTTAAAACTTTCAAAAGATTTACTAGTTGGTTCTTTCTTTTTATCTTCAAAAGGTTGGCTGGTAGTTGCCCTTGTTTTCAAGACTTTATTTTCTTCCTTAAGTAATTCGAATTTTTCCTAAGTGATGCAATTTTTTCCTCAATTTTGGTTGGTTGACCTCCTAATGATTTCAATGACATATTTAGTGATTCCTTATCTATTATACCTGTATTATACAGGGATAATAAATTATTTATAGTATCTTTCATGTCAGACATTTTTTCTCTTTTCTTTATACCTAAAAATATTTTTATTTAATATAAAAAATTATTACTATAAATATAAAGCAATGATTCCGTGTCAGTTCCTAAAGATCAGTTCCAACGGTATTTGTACCAAAAAACCTGTTAAAAATTCGAAATATTGTAAAGTTCATAAAAATAGAATGAAAACTTGTAAAATTCTACCTTGTTTAAATTGTGGATTGGGTACTACTGCCCAATTTCAAATTTGTTGTAAATGCGGTGCTTCAACACTTAGAAAATATAACGAATATTGGTATTATAAGGATTATAATAAAGAATGTTTTAAATTTAGACATATTGAGTATTTATAGTTTAACCTCTATTTTGCAATAAAATTAAAACATCCAAATTTAAAACATTTTCACAATTCAATCTTAAAATCTTGGGCTATTTAGCGCCTGGGACATGCTAAATAACCAGTTTAATTGATTTAATTTTCAGTAAACTGAAAATTTTTGTTTGGTGATTTTAGATTATTTGGGGTGATTTAGTTGTGGTCCAGAAAACCCATAATACATATATATACAAAGAAAAAAAGATATAAAAGTTGAACAAGAATCCACAATCAACATAAAACTCGTATAGAAACAAACAACAATTACAAAGATGTATAAAAGATAAACTATATGACATCACAAAAATAAACGGTTGACAATAAGGCTACCTACTTGGAACGGTCAGTGGCAAACAAAGCCACTGAGGGCTGAAACCAGGTTCTAAGGTGGACCAAAATTCACTCGTACCCTATTGTAATCCCAATGTAGATAATATCCCCGCAAGGTTATATTCTCTGACAAACAAGACAGCATTAATAGGCAATACCAGTATAATACATAAATAATATACTATGTCAAAACAATAATGAGTGAATAAGTGAATGATGTTTTACGGCATGTCAACACAAATAAGTAAATTTGTAAGCGAAATATGATGCAAATGAACAATGATATAGTCATGTATTAAAGAGTATGGTAACGCTATATAGGTACAGAGCCAGTTGCGTTCAGGTACCCCAATATGCATTCCGTTTGCCTTTTCTTTGCGTTCCGTTTGCGCTCCGGTTGCATTCCGTTTGCATTTCATTTTCAATATGCATTTTTATAACATAATGTGTGCGTTTAAATGCACAAGCGAAGACAATGGATTTGTGTTCGTTCGTTCAGTGTTTACCAATCGCAACATCTCTCAAGATTAAATTACGCATAACATCTAGCCATGCGATTTTTATCACGAGTTGACAACATATGTTATGTGTTCATTTTCAAGAATGAATATTTTTGTTGACATTATTTGGTGTTGCACATGATGATTATTCTGTTTTCTTCCCGGTTTATGTTAGTTTCATCAAACATGTAACATACATAACGTTATATAACGAGATACCGGCTGTTTTTATCAACAGTATTGTAGTTTTATATTGAAATAATTTAAAGTTTGTGCTACAAAATAGCTACACAATAAATAAATTATTTCCCATTTTGAATCAGTAAAAAATAAAGTAAATGTTTAATCGTCTTTCAGCGGTTTTAAACACCATTTACAGTGTAATCTTTATATTAAAATACTGAAAATCGCCCTTCGTTTGAATATCAACTCAAAAGGAAAATACTAGAAGTTATCCGAAATAGCGAAATGCTTTGCGTTCGTTTCGTTCGTTTTCGGCGTTTAGCGTTTAAAAAAGAAATAAAATCGAACAGGAAAAGTAGCATTCAAGGACGACAGTCAACCACAAACACATGCAGAAACATAGAACAACTTTAAAGATGAACAAAATGTCAAATAAGACATCACACACACACAAGAGTTGACAATAGGGCTACGGCCTTGGAACGGTTAGTGGCAAAAAAGGCCGCTGAGGATTTAAACCAGGTGCTAGTAAAATTGTATTCATTGTTCAATTTTTAAAACGATAAACACGGAAAACGAACGCAACGAACGAAACGAAGTCAAATTCATTTTTAAATTATAGATCTTACACCGTTCATTCTGTGTTCGTTCTGCGTTCACTCTGTGTTCATGTTTTCCGTTCGTTCAGCGTTGGTTCTGCGTTCGTTCTGCATTTATTGGGGGAACTTTAACGCAACAGGGTCTGTAGAACTATTTACAAACAGGGTATGATAAAGTAAAAACATTAACTATGTATATGAAGATCTGCAAGTGCCAGTCTACGGGTGTGTTGACAGGTAGATGCAAGAACAAACACATTATAATGAATTATGTAGTCTG
This sequence comes from Cyrtodaria siliqua, assembly GCA_037043455.1. NCBI lineage: Eukaryota > Metazoa > Mollusca > Bivalvia > Adapedonta > Hiatellidae > Cyrtodaria > Cyrtodaria siliqua. Next base: position 686,735 of record JAWPHD010000046.1, read on the forward strand.
ATAGTCCGATTTCTTTTAAGAAATCTTAAACGAGACTGAAATCAATTATATCAAATAACTCCTTCATACTATTAACTAAAGTAGACGATACCTTTAATATCTCAATAATAACAATCAATAAATCAAAACAAATTTCATTCTGAACGAGACAAATATCTTGTCAATAAGGACTATCAATTAAAAAAATCATTCAAATCACATGTCTCCAACGGTACCAGTCGGCATTTAATAAGTTCATACATTAAAGGTATTGTCTACTGGCGCGTTAGCTGTTTGGTCCAGTATGCAGAAGGACTCCTACATGTAAATGCTATGTTGCACCAGGCTAAATCAACTTCATTTCGTCAAATGACTCTACAAGTAGGACGCCACCAACCGAGAAATGGTTTAATGAATGCAGTTTATTATTCACGGACAAATCCTTAAGCGGCTTGTTAAGCGTTACGAATAGATTGGTTAATATTACATTTAAAATCAGTGTAAGGTACTTTGGTATAAGATATATGTAAACATAATGCTACGTAGCAGCAATATCGTTCTATCATTACAACGTATTCCTACATGGCTTGGAAGCCAGCACAAACTAATTACACCATCAATTGTAAAATAAGTGTAATTTATTAAAAGTTGAAGCACAACTGGGTTATCATGTTATATATCAGAATCAGAAGAGATGAAAGGGAATCAGAAAATATTATAAAATGGTCATAATCAGATATCTGAATATAGTTTAGGAGAAGTTCACTTGCTTAAGTTTAGCTCGAAATATAGAGGCCTTATCAGGCAGATGTCTATTTGTACAGTGTATATTAATATTTTCCAGCAAATGTATAAAACGGGGATATTTTATCTTGTATTCAAATTGCTTATTCATAATGGTTTATGAATTATGTTGAACCTGTGCCGATGATTTACTCTCTTGACAGGAGAAAGCAGGGTTTTAACGGCTGTGACTTAAAATATGTGTAGAGATGAGAAGATGTTCTTTCTTTTCCAAAAAGACAGACTCGTTCAAATCCTGATAGAAAATTATACTAGGAAGAAGATATATCAACATTCAATCGAGTCTGTACCACTCTATATTTCAGGTGAGACTGCCTGTTTATCCCCGTCCGCAGTTACAAACGGAACGTATTCACCCATACAGGACAACTACTCCGATACGGAGAATGTGACATATGCGTGCGACACTGGATATGTACACGCTTCCGGTGATCTTAAACTTATATGCAATACTACAGGCTTCTGGATCGGAACAACCCCGACGTGCATTAGTGAGTGAATATCGTTACAATGTCTCGCTTTTACTTTTAGTTTTGTTTCAAATTGTTTTTATACATTATTCATGAATTTCCTGTATTATTCTATTGTTTTATTTACATATAAAAATACTGATATATGTATCTGTAATATGTAATTATTAAATGTAACTGTACGAGTGAATATAGAAGTCTGCTTAAAAGTTATACCATATTGAAGTCACATAATACTGTAAAATAATGTATAATAATTGTAAGACATGACGCATAAGGCATCAGTTAGCCACCCAAAGGCATATTACACAGAATCGCAACTTATATATTATACTAAATACAAAAAATAAAAGACGACTTCTTAAACTGGAAATATGCATGTAGGATGAAGATAGGCTGATCTCAAACATATATTGAATTAATAATCAAGTATCTCAAGGTCGATGCTATACATAGGTTTAACGTTTTTCCCGAATTATTATTACAAAAATACTATCACATACACTACTATAGTGATATACACACAGTGATTACGATATATACAACAAATATTGCAGTCTCGGTTCGATTGATAGTAAAAATGCTTGCTATCGTTCATGCCCTCTAGCTCCAGGTTGGGAACTTTAACTGATTAAAGCTAATATTCCTTATACAGTCGCTTCTTTTCTCGATACGCATCACAGTATCGAACATGGAGAAATGCTATTACGGTACAACCTCTCATCAGCTAATGTTACCCAACTAGTTAAATAAATTCAATAATAAACATGAACTCATATGCGATTCTCTGTATATACTGTACATGAGTTAACATGGTTAAGGCATATATTTATATTGATTTTTTATGTATCTTCATAACGTTTCAGTATTGGGGCTATTACTCAACACTGAAGCCATGAAAATAACAGCATAGGGTGCAAGCTGATATAGTTCAGCCTGGTCAGTAAGATGCTTAGAATTTTGAGAGCTTACCAGACGGAGAATTAATCACGATTTGAATAGTGTGATTTATTGTTAATAATGGCAAAATCCTTACTACATTGTAATTGTCCGTTAATAGGAACATTCACTCAGTTTATTATCAATTATAATATTGTATTGATATATATATTGAATATGAAGGTCATTCAATGGAACTACCGAGGTTTAAAACCCAATTATGATGAAATCACCTTACTTTTAAATAAACACAACCCTGTTGCATTTTGTCTGCAAGAAACTGTCTTGAAGTCTAGTGACAAGATATCTTTTAAAAACTGTTCATTGTATAACTATATTTGTCATACATGTGATAAAGCTTCTGGAGGAGTTTGAATCGAAATATACCTCACAGAACTGTTGCGTTGAAAACTGGTTTGCAAGCTGTTGCGGTCAGTGTTACGATGCACACAGTTATAACAATATCCTCCTTATATTTACCCCCCAGTTCTTCACAAGTCGTTAAAGATCTAAATCACCTAGTCGCACAATTACCATCATCTTTTATGCTCTTGGGTGATTTTAATGCACACAACTACATTTGGGGTTGTAAGTATACAAACGATAGAGGCAAGAAAGTTGAGGATTTCTCAGCCAAAAATAATTTGTGTCTTTTTAATGATAACAAATCACATACTTATTTACCTCCAGCTAAAGGCTCTCATTATTCCATTGATTTAACAATATGCGATCCAACGCTCTTGATGGATTTTACGTTGAGTGTTGGTGACGACCTATGTGGAAGTGACCACTTCCCCTTTTTTCTCGAAAATATTGGCCCTCCACTTCTCGAAAAAACGCAACGATGGAAACTTGGGATACGTTTCAATCTCTTTGTGAGGAACAATTAAAGCCTTCCGTTTTCGAGGATGTCGAAGACGCAACGCTCTTTTTACCAAAACCCTTCATAATATAGCTGATCAAACTATTCCAAAAACCGCGGCAAATCCAATACGCCCACATAAACCATGGTACGATGATGACTGCAAAAAGGCAGTCAGCGATGGTAAAGCTGCTTTGAATGTTTTTAACTTGCGGCCAAGTCGAACTAAATTAGATACTTTTAGAGTTTTCTTGCGAAAGCCCGTCGTACTATTTAGGATAGCAAGAGGAAATCCTGGAGATCTTATGTCTCTAGGATGAACTTTCGCTCATCTCTTAAGGGACGTGGGACATGGTCCGGAAAATAAACGGTAAAGGTAATTCTAGTTGTGTAAATCATCTTAAAAATGATAATGAGAATATTACATCTGTCAAAGATATTACGAACACTTTGGCAGAAATATTTTCTAAAAACTCTACTTCTGAAAATTGTCAACACAATTTTCTTAAAAAGCAAGAAACTAAAAGAACAGAAGAAGCTGAATTTCAAGTCGAAACATTTGGAGAAATACAATAAACTGTTCACTCTCAAAGAACTTCGAAAATCCCTTAAAAAGGCTCATGATACATCGGCTGGTCCTGATGATATCCATTATCAATTATTAAAACATTTACATGAAACCAGTCTCTCTACACTTCTTGATATATTTAATAAGGTTTGGGTGACAGGAAACTTCCCCGATTCTTGGCGGGAAGCAATCGTTATTCCAGTCCCCAAACCTGGAAAGGATCATACGGTCCCAATAAATTATCGCCCTATTGCTTTAACGAGTTGTATATGTAAAACCATGGAACGAATGATTAATAAGCGACTCGTTTGGTACCTGGAATCCAATAAGCTGATAACAAAGTATCAAAGTGGATTCAGGCGCCAACGAGGCACAACAGACAGGCTCGTTCGATTTCATACAAAACCGAGTCTGCTGCTTTATTCTCTTAATTGTGTTTGTTGCTCCCAACGGATCACCTTTATCTATATTTATTGAATCATTTATTAGGGAAGTTTTCGTAAAGAAAGAAGGTCTAGTCGCTGTATTTCTGACTTATGTCCGATTGGGTTCAACCCTCTCTGACATTTATGAACAGGAGATGGGTGTGCCACAGGGCAGCATACTCTCTGTCACCCTTTTTAATATGAAAAATAACAGTATAATTAAATGCATAAATCCTGGTGTGGATTGCTCTCTATATGTTGACGACTTTGTTATATGTTATCGTGCAAAAATCATGAACACTATTGAGAGACAACTTCAACAATGTCTGAATAAACTTCAGACCTGCTCGGATGACTATTGTTTTAAATTTTCTAAATCTGAAACTAATTGTATGCATTTTGTCAGCTACGTAAACATCATGAAGACACTCTTTTAACACTGGATGGGTCACCAATACCAGTAGTGGATGAGACAAAATTCCGTGGTCTTATTTTCGACCGTAAATTAACGTTTATACTAACCTTAAATACTAGAAGGTCAAGTGCCTTAAAGCTATTAATTTACTTAAAATTGTTGCAAACACTAATTGGGGAGCAGATTGTAAAGTACTTTTACAACTTTATAGATCTCTTATCAGATCCAAGCTGGACTACGGCTCAATAGTATATGGATCCACTCGCAAGTCGGACTTGCAGGTGCTCGATCCAATACATAATCAAGGATTACGACTCACCTTAGGTGCCTTTCGTACATCACCAGCCGAAAGTCTATATGTTGAAGCTCATGAACCATCACTATCTAATAGACGGGACAAATTAGCCCTTCAATATGCCATTAAATTAAAATCAAACCCTTCAAACCCAACTTTCGATAATGTTTTTAATCTTCGTTATGAACCTCTTTTTGATCGAAAACCGAAAGCCATTTGACCATTTGGTCTTCGTATTAAACCAAAATTAAGAGACACTGAAATCGACCTAAATTTGATTGCTAAGTACAAAATACCACAAATTCCACCGTGGACTTTGGAAACACCAACAATTATTTTTGGTATTTGTAATATTAACAAATCCAGTACAGACCCTACTTTCTTTCAAAGCAAATTTAATGAAATTAAATGGAAATACAGTAACTTTCAACATATATACACAGATGGTTCTAAAGATGGTTCTAAAGATGGAGATAAGGTAGCTGCAGCAGCTGTTGTTCACAAACACAGCTTAAAGAGCCGCCTGCCTGACAAGGCCTCTATCTTATTCGTAACTCTTGGCAAGCCGCTTGGAATTTGTCAGTTGTAACAATAAACTCTATTCAATTAAACCGTTACTTGGAGAAGGGCGTTCTTCTAGTAAACCCATTCGTCGAGAAGAAGTTGTCCTAGCCCGGTGCAGGATATGGCATACACGTTATACTCATTCATATTTATTACAAGCTGAGCAATTACCAGAATGTATACCCTGCTTTGTACCGTTAACGGTCAAACACATCGTGTTGGAATGTATAGACTTTGATCCTATGCGTCAAAGATACTACAATGATAATACTATGAAAGAGTTATTTGATACTATAGAATTTAGTCTTGTTTTAGATTTCCTAAAAGAAATCAAACTGTATAAATCATTATAATGTGTTCTTTTATATATATATTTACTTGTGTATATACCAGTTGGCGGGCCTTTGTTGATTTACATATATAGTTTATATTACTACCATATCATCCCTTTTTTTTAATAGTTTTATTTTTATATATTTACATTAATTTTTAATTACTACTTAATTTTTTCATCTTTCGTCGGTTTTTGCACACAATATGACCTATCTATGTGTCGACGTGCCGTAAAACACCATTCATACATTCATTCAGAGTGACGTCCGTACTCTAAATCTAAATTTCTATATATTGTAGTTGTAGTAGGGTATAGCCACGCCCCTTTTAGTTACCCTAAATTAAACGATTTAATGTTTTTTTATTCATCAAAGGAAATGTCACCGACCATGCTACAACTATTTATAGTGGTGACTGCATCTATTTATATTAATTATGAATACTGGTGACTGCATCTATTTATATGTAACTATGTATAATGGTAACTGCATCTATTTATATGTAACTATGCATAATGGTTACTGTATCTATTTATATTTAACTATGTATAATAGTTACTGCATATATGTATTTGTACAGTGGTGACTTCATCCATTTATATGTAACTATGTATAATGGTTACTGCATATATGTATGTGAAACGTAATGTATTATGGTTACTGCATCTATTTCTATGTGCATCGGTGACTGCATCCATTTATATGTAACTATGTAAAATGGTTACTTCATCAGTTTATATGTAACTATGTATAATGGTTACTGCATTTATATATATGTAACTATGTATAATGGTTACTCCATCTATTTATATGTAACCATGTATAATGGTGACTGTATCCATACAATCCTCGACCAATGATTTAATTTAGCAAGGTGAAAAAACTCAATACTTTCTTAGAACTGACAGAGCTTTTATTTTGATATTGAGTAATGAGGTTCTTAAAATCCAGAACCACACTATTCTAATAATAAAATAATTATAAAATGATGTACTAGACTGTTTTATATAGAGCCTGGTTTCAGCGAGTTGTCTTATTTTAACATCAAGATGAGCGTAGCCCATCGAGGTGTTTAAATAACCAACGAGCTGAGAAAGACTCTATCTTGTTTATAGCATGGTGTACTTAGTAACACTGTGACGTCATAGTGACCGTACTTTAAATTCTAATATCTGGTAGTTGAGGTACGGTATAGCCACGTCCCTTTAGTTACCCTAAATTAAACGATTAAATGCTTTGCATTCATCAAAGGAAATGTCACCGACAATGCTTCAAGTAACTATGTATCATGATTACTGCATCTATTTCTATGTAACTCGTATGCATCATGGTTACTGCATCTACCATGGTTATTGCATTTATTATATGCAACTGTGTGTACAATGGTAACTGCATCTACCATGGTTACTGCATCTATTATATGCAGCTTTATGTACAATGGTTACTGCATCTACCATGGTTACTGCATATATCATATGTAACTTTATGTACAGTGGTTACTGCATTTACCATGGTTACTGCATCTATTATATGCGACTTTATGTGCATTGGTTGATGCATCTACCATATGCAACCTTATGGGCGGGTGGGATAGCGTGCGGGCGGGCCGTCGGGCAGGCACTCATGGGTATATTAATATTTTCCAGCGAATGTGTAAAACGGGTATATGTTATCTTGTATTCAAATTGCTTATTCATAATGGTTTATGAATTATGATGAACCTGTGCCGATGATTTATTCTCTTGACAGGAGAAAGCAGGGTTTTAACGGCACTGACTTAAAATATGTATAGAAATGAGAACATTTTCTCTTTTTTTTTTCCAGAAAGATAGACTCGTTTAATTCCTGAGAGAAAGGTATATTAGGAACGAAATATATCAACATTCAATCGAGTCTGTACCACTCTATATTTAAGGTGAGACGCCCTGTTTATTCCCACCCATTGTTAAAAACGGAACGTACTCCCGCATGAAGGACAACTACTCCGATACGGAGACGGTGACATATGCTTGCGACACTGGATATGTACACGCTTCCGGTGATCTGAGTCTTACATGTAATGCTACCGGCTTCTGGTTCGGAACAACCCCGACGTGCATCAGTGAGTGAATATCGTTATATTGTCCCGCTTTTACTTTTAGTTTTGTTTCAATTCATTTTTTATAAAGTATTCATCATGAATTGTCTCTATTATTCTATTGTATGGTATATTCACATATATAAGTATTGCTATATATATCTGTAATATTTAATTATTAAATGTAATTGCACGAGTGCATATATAAACCTGATTAAAAGTTATACCCATATTGAAGTCAAATAATATTGTAAAATAATGTATACTAATTGTAATATATAAAGCATCAGTTTGTCACCCTAAGGCATATTACACAGAATCGCAACTTATATATTATACTAAATATATGATGAACATAGACTGATCTCAAACATATATTTAACTAATAATCACCTATCAAGCTCGATGTTATACATAGGTTTTAACGTATTTTCCGAATTATTAATACATAAATCCTCTAGTCACATACACACAGTGATTACGATAAATACTACAACTATTGCAGTGTCTGTTTGATTGATAGTAATAATGCTTGCTACCTTTTTATGCCCTCTAGCCCCAGGTTGGGAACTTTAACTCATTAAAGCTAATATTGCGTCATAAGTCGCTTCCTTTCTCGATGCGCATCACATGATCGAAAATGGAAAAATAATATTTCGATACAACTTCGCATCAGCTAATGTTACCCAACCAGTTAAATAAATTCAATATTAAACATGAACTCATATGCGATTCTCTGTATATAATGTACATGAGTTAAGGTACATTTTTATGTATCTTCATAACGTTTCAGTGTTGGGGTTATTACTCGACATTGAAGCCCAAAAAATAACAGCATGGGGTGCAAGTTCATATAGAGGGCGGTCGGGAGGGCGGGCGGCGTCGAACTCTTAGTTTCCGCTCAGTAGCTTTTTCGGTGTAGTTACATGTCGCTTATATCAAAAGTAAGTTTGGGATTGCATTTGGGGTCGTCACTGTGCTCAATGTCAATGTCATTGTAACTAAAAATATAAAAACGGTTTCCGTTCAATAACTTTAGTTGGGAATGAGATATTGCAAGGAAACGTGCTGTGCAGGTATACCTTGCAACGTAGAAAGTTGCAATGTTTCTTCATTTCAGTAAGACTTTCTGCACCTCCTTTTTCTTTCACTCTAATGTATTTTTTGTCACCACGAAGTTTCCTTTATCAAACGTTGCTGCTGCATACGGAAGTGTATGTCAGAATGTGTACCGCAACGGCAATCCCTTGATGGGCATGTCCCGGATACATGCGTTTCTTTTTGAAAGGGAACTGCAGTTCCAACTCATACTACATTTGCCACAAGGGAACTGGCCCATCAACGGTCTTCGAACTGGGTTTTGGTGCATCCATTTCATTTGTGATCTGCAAGACAAAATAACAACTATGAAGTTTGCATATACATAACTCATGTGCATAAACAATAGCGTTTTGGGTAGTTTCTACTTTCATATACACAAGAACTCTATTGCGTCTAACAGGGATACGAATAAATAAATATTCAGAATAATTGTCGTTTCAAAAAGCGGCGTTTCACTGTCGGGATTGGAAGCACTGAACTCTTGCTTTCCTGGCAAGTATGCTCACTATTACACCACCACGCCATCCGATATTTGAACGACAATTATAAAGTTATATTATGACGTAGATCTTTAAACCTACTCAGCTCCAACTTTGATTTTTTTCAAAGATAAGGGACTACATACAACAATTTTGTTTTACACACGTACTATATTGCGTCTAACAAGGACACGAAATTATTAAATATTCAGAATAATTGATATTTCAAATATCCACTTGCCGCATCCGGGAATTGAACCTAGGACCTTCTTTCTGGGCAAGTATGCTCATCATTTACACAACAACGCCCTCCGATATTTAAATGGCAATCATGATTTTACGTTAATACGTAGCTTTTTAAATCGGATGAAGTGGTGGGGTAATAGTGAGCCTACTTGCCCCTAAAGCAAGAGGTCCGTGGTTCGATTCGAGGATGCCTCACGCCGATTTTTAAAATTTCAATTATTCTGAATATTTACATTCATGTATCGCCATAATAGTGTTTACCAAGTCAAGTAATTAGTTTAGGGTTGTATTCATATATGAACTGGCAGCTTCTGATACATCTGAAGAAAAGAAATTTAAAATGACTTTAGAAATGTCAGAGGCTAGAGAAAACATAGGGTCAGTCTGAAGTGACTTTTTTCTTAAATGTGTACATTCCTTAACTATTTAATCTACGTGCCCCAAAAGCAAGAGGTCCGTGGTTCGATTCCCGGATGCCCCAAAAGCAAGAGGTCCGTGGTCGATTCGAGGATGCCTCACGCCGATTTTTAAAATTTCAATTATTCTGAATATTTACATTCATATATCGCCATAATAGTGTTTACCAAGTGAATTAATAAGTTTAGGGTCGTATTCATATATGAACTGGCAGCTTCTGATACATCTGAAGAAAAGACATTTTAAATGACTTTAGAAATGTCAGAGGCTGGAGAAAACATATGGTCAGTCAGAAGTGACTTTTTTCTTAAATGTGTACATCACTAAATCAAGTTATTACAAGTGAACTTTTTCAGCAGGGTTTTCGTTATCACAAACTACGTAGATCTTTCTCAAAATTCTACCGCCGCAACAAAAACCTACTGGAGAAGTATAACACCAACCTTAAAACTCTTCTGCAAGTAGGAATATCTCAATCCTTATTTACTCTATAAACTTCGTAAGTTATAGGGATCTGGCGGATTTCCTGACCACTTTACAAAATTAATCAGGAAGTTCGTCAGAAAAGGGTTCGACCCTTTAGTATTACTTTATTGATTGACCCCTCTACAGTCGGTCATTACGCTTCTCTTGTCCCTTGTGCGATGACTGGACACACTCTTGGGACTCTTATGATTGCACCTACTGAAACCCCGACCAAGGGAGGTAGGTGCATGAGCTTTCGTCCCTCGGTTTTTTTTGTGTTACCCTAGACTGGTTTTCTATTTGGCTGCAACTGCTGTGGTTGCTCAGTACATTTATGGATACATCCTGAGATGTTTCTTATTTTGTATTTTATATAGCTTTACCACAACATCTTAGTGTTTCTTTTGTTATTTTCTCTGGATTTGGACTTTATTGTTAGAAAATTCCTTTTGATGGGATGTAGTTTGTTTACACTGTGTTGTCCATTTGGGCACTGAAGACAGGATACTAGCGATGATTGTGTACACATACAATCGATTCAAGGCCTAATTGCCTACTGACCATTCCAAGTCGTTAGCACTGTCTTCACCACCATTTCTGTTGTAGTTGGTCATTTTGCACTGCATAATTAATTAAATATTGCTCCTTGTACAGTACGGACCTATGATGCCACTGTGTTTGATACAAATCTTCCCTGCAAAGTTTCGCTGAAATCCCGTCAAATGAAGGTTCTATCGTCTTCACGAAGCAAAATACAGAGTCTTTGAACTAAATCAAGAGCCATAACACCGGTGTTATTAATCCTATTTGGTTGGTTTCCGACCTTGTTCAAGCTTTCTTTAATATTAACAATCTGATAAATTTGGTAAAGATCGGATGAACAATGAAAGCCATATCGTCTTAATGAGCCAACATACAACATGTTTAACTAAATCAAGGGCCATAACTCGGGTATTACTTGTCCGATCTGACTGATTTTGAACTGTTATGAGTTTTATTGATATCAACAATCGTTTAAAGCTTGAAACAGATCGGATAACGGCCCTATCGTGTTAACGAGTCCAACTTATAGCATATTACAGAAAATCAAGGACCATAACTCCGGTGTAAATAGTCCGATTTAGCTGGTTTTCGATGAACTCGTCCGAGCTTTCATTTGAATCAACAATCTGGTAAAGTTTGAAAAAGATCGGATGAAGATGAAGGCCCTATTGTATTAACCAGGCAAACGTTAACGGACAGACGGACGATGGACGGAAGACGGACAACTCGCCATACCATAAGCTTTGCTGGCTTTCGACCAGTAGAGCTAAAAACTAGGGTTTGTTTTAATTCAATAGTTTATTGGTTCTTCAACGTGTTTACAATTGTGAATTGAACACATATCTAACGTAAGCAAAATGATACGCGTATGCCTGCATATTTGGATATCTTCTTGTTTTCTCCACTTTGAACATGTTGAAAATTATACAAAACCGATTTGAAATAATATTTTCAGCAATATATTGCAACGACAGTTCAAATTACCGTTGTGACTACAACACTACCGAGTGTGTAAACATCATGAAGATTTGTGATGGACATCGTGATTGCCGGAGTGGCTTCGACGAAGAGCATTGTGGTATGTTTTATATTTATTGTCCTTTGTGCTGTTTATACACATGATTGTATTATCAGGCCTCATTATATATTACATCAAGCGGTAGCTAAAATCTGGTTATTATCAGACAAATATAATCAATTATCATGATACATTGCATCGCACCCATTTCTGTTTAGCTTATGGGATGGTACTCCATCCGTCTGTTTACCTTTGCTCGTAAGCGCAATGCCATTGTTATAGTTAACAAACTAGCTCGTTTATGGGTATCTGATACTGTGTTGTTGTTGTTGTTGTTGTTTTTATTATTCTGCCATAATAATTCTATTATGCTTTTGTTTCAAGTAACCAGTTGTTGTCGTTGTTGTTGTTATTATGCCATATTTGTGTTGTGTCCCCGTGTTCAGCGATACAGGCCCTGTTGGTCTCCTTTGTTCAGCTAACATAAGCCGAAGGTTAACGAGTGGTCGTGAGATCAATAACTAAAACGTTTGTTGAAATTAGGTCAACGCAATATCACCGTCACTACAATTAGCCGAGTAAGACAGTATTTTGTCAGAAACAATCGCTAACAATAGTCAACCTGAAGGACCGCTGGAGGCTACCCATTTTAAAAACAAAATTGATTTAACTTCTTTGCAATCTATGAACATCTACAGTCAGTCACAGCGTGTTACTTTCCTCATGTTTTTTTGCTCGTACCCTGGCTGTGGTTTTCTTTTTTGGCGGCAATTTCTGTTGTTCTTACTATTAGGGATACATCCTTAGTTGTTTCTAATTGTTGGTTTTTATATGCAACAACGTTTAAGTGTATCGTTTGCTAATTTATCTGGATGTTGACTTTATTGTTAGATATTTCTATGATGCGATATATTTATATTTACGCTGTTTTATCAGATGGTACGCTGAACACAGGAAAATGACGCGGTTGTGTATACATAAACGTCGATTTAAGCTAACCAGGAGACCATATAGTCTACTGACCATTTCAAGTCCCTAACCCTCTTTTCACCTCTCTTAAGGTTGTATAGTATCATGTTCATTGACTATTTAATTCGCTCATTGAACCCCACCGGCCGAAGGGGATTATAGGAATGGGCTCCGTCAAAAATCTAAAATGGCCGGCTTGCGGAAGCGTATTATAGGTTTCCGGACATGTATTGTTTAACGTGTTCTTTTCAAACTAGCTAAGCATCCTAAAGTATGGGAAACTTCACCAAAATTCGATTTCAAAATCCAAGTGTCAAAATGGCTACAATTTTTACGAATTATTTTCAAACCAACTATTCACCTTTATAAACTAAAACGCTTGCTTAAGTTCGATTTTGAAATCCACGTGTCAAAATCCAAGAATGTTTAACGTATTCTTCTGAAACTCAAACTTGGAATTAATTATTTATCATGGAAAACCAAATCAAAGTTTGATTTTGAGATACGCGTTAAAATCCTATATTTGTGCTCACAAGTTTTAAAGTATTTGTTTTTTAAACATGGCATGCATCATCAGACATTCAAAACCAGCCTAATCTCAATTGTGATATACATGCGTCAACATCAATGATGGCCTTAGTTCGAATTTGAGATCCACACCTCCACATCCTAGATGGCCGTCACATGACATCTTTAGAAAAAAGTACTGTTTTAAAAGGTTTCCAGATATACAAATGTAATCATTCATAAACCGGATCACCTACACCAATTCCAGCATTTGTTATCTCAAGCCAGTATTACCGGAAATCCTCCGCCTTAAACTTTTGATATTGCCAAAGCAATGCAGGCTGTGCGATTGATGGGGGTGTTATTGAGATAAGACAATACATTTTATGTGACTCTTACTCTAATTGCAATACAAAATAATGACGCACTTAGTGGTTTGAAGAATTTTATACTATATTTATTTACATTTCTACATCACATGCCTGCCTGCAATAGACTAATGAGTCTTGAAGCGTCTCAATTCCCAGTGAAAAACATTGACTTGTAGGGCGGTGCTAAACTAAACAAGGTGTAGCTAATTCGTCTGATGAATTTGTTTTGTTTTAATGACGTATCGTCGTCTTGACGTGCTCGCGCTAATTGACAAACGTTGCTATACAAAGTTGGCATCGTCGATTTTCCTACATTACGTATTATAGCATTAAGAGACCATTTCTAACACAATTTACATTATAAAAGCCTGAGAAACAAATAGAACAAACATAAGATAAATATAAGAATTGAATTCGATATTTCGATATTTCTACGGGTTTGAAACAAATTAGCTATTTTAAAATTAGCTAGAAGCTCGACAGTTTAACAAGCCAATGTTTTTCATAGCCTGTAGAAGTGTATTAGGCAGGAATTCAAGAACTGGGTGTGCAAATATGCAGAGTGTGAAAAATGATTTGCTTAACACGTGTTACGCGCCAATTCGCTATAAGTGGGTGTCTCTGGGGTAATTTATTTTCAAAGATAAAGGTGAAAAATATGCAGTTTAGATCATCTTTCTTTTATAAATGTGTACAAAACATAACATTATTGAGAAAGTAAGAGTTTGAAAGTGTTATTAAGCAAAAATAAAGTGTTTTTTTACCCAACCCACTCCTCAAATATTGGCCGCAATTTTTCAAAAGACGGCTGCACGGATGGCTTGCTAATACACTGGCCTGTAGAAGGTCGAAATATCGAATTCAATCCTTAAGTATATGTATAAAAAAAAAAAAAATGATACACAATGTCAGCGTGCTAAATTCACAGAATTTTCTACTTTTAAGTTCATGCTGCGACGTGACTTAAAGCTAGAGCGTCCGTCTAGCATGCGGGATGTCGTGAGTTCAATCCCAGACCGGGTCATACCAAATTCTTCCTAAAATAGTACTTGTAGCTCCCTTGCTTGACGTGTAGCCTATAAAGGGTAAAGTAGGACTGGTCAGACACGTATCAGTAGAATGTGACTAGGTGGGTAAAATGGCTGCCTCTGTGGCGTGGCTTTCCCATTTACATCTAATGCTTATGTAACTTCTGTCACTATTGACTGTAACTTTACTGTGGAGGCAGAAAAAGAAAAAGTATTGGAACAATAGGAAAGTAAGATTAAAGATTGTAGGAACGGCGGAAATTCAAGAAAGCGTACCAACTGCCGTCTCAGATCCTTCTAGGCTGAACCAATCCGGCTACGGGAGCGGCCCCTGGGTACTAGACCCAACCGACACAGCTTCAGACTATCATTAAGAACTTTTTTACAGTTTGGGCCCTAATCTGTAAAGGGCGAAGGAGGATAGCTCCTACTTGAAAGATACCAAATCGGGGCCTCGGCTGTAGTAGCTTGCAGTGAGCTCGATAGTGGTACAGAGCGTGGGAAAAAGCTGTACTTTAATGCATCTGTAGAAGATTTGATCTGTCTCAGTTTCTTCGAGTGATTAACACGTGTGCGTGTAGATGCAGGTGTTAGGTACGGATCAGCTAGTATGTCTACTAGGTGGAAGAGTATTTTTGTTGAGCATGGTCAGCTGGATCTCGGCTCACCTGGTTCTAAATAAATCCCAACCTAGGTCACCAGCATGTCTGTGGCACTACTGTTATTGTGGTAGCTGTTGGTGGTGTACATGACAGCTTGTCTCTGTACCATTTCTATCTTACTTTTGGACTGTGTAGTGTAAGGGATCCAGATCGATGCACAGTACTCCAGGTTTTACAAGAGTGTAGTGGCTGACACGTAGGTTCCTGTTTAGGAATCCTGACATGGTATTGGCTTTCTTCACTGTCCTGTCGATAGCAGTGTGACAGCACTACACGGATGAAAATTGAGATCACTGTTAGACATCGTTGTGATAAGACAGAAGGATTGTTAAAAGCGACGTTAAACCACATACACGCGTTTAATGTCTTATCCATAGATAACAGCAGTCATGAATGCACAATTTGAATACACAGCAAGTAACTATATATAGGTGTATAACAATGATTGCCTTCCACAAGAATAAACGAAATAGTTATTAACATTTAAAACGGTACCAACTTACATTGCTTCTCTATCAAATGGGCAGATATGTGTATGTTAGCAACATCAGTGGTGAAGGTAAATGAACAATACTTAACTCTTAATATTAATGATCAAAATAGTCTTGGTGATCGTGATAGTCTGTGTCAATCAAGGTAAGTGTTCTCAGTTATTTTACATTTGAATAATCATACTGTAAAACATGCCAGTTCAACTTATAATGATAATAATAGCTTGCGTCGATACCGATATATAAAACGTTTGCAGTTTTACTCTAATAATGACGGAAATAACAGTTTGAATTTACACTTATTATGATCAATCAAAGTATTTAAAGTGAAATCCTCCGTGATTTTTATGTTTTAATTATGAGATATATTGCCGTTATCATTACTAAACTAAAATTTAGAACGATTTAACGAAAATCGCACAATTTCAAATGCAGAATGTTAGGTGAAAGGTAATAAAAATATAATTTTCAGAATGATAAAATTAAACGTCTATACTCATCAGATGCTATAAAAAACATTGTTCTGGTGCAATTAGTCCGCAGTTCCAAATTGCTTCACTTTTAATTGTATCGCGCTACATGTGATCATGTCAACAGTAAATCTCTTAATAATTCAAACATATTATTCAATCAACAAATACGTTCTTCCACTCACTCACTCACTCACTCACTCACTCACTCACTCACTCACTCACTCACTCACTCACTCACTCACTCACTCACTCACTCACTCACTCACTCACTCACTCACTCACTCACTCACTCACTCACTCACTCACTCACTCACTCACTCACTCACTCACTCACTCACTCACTCACTCACTCACTCACTCACTCACTCACTCACTCACTCACTCACTCACTCACTCACTCACTCACTCACTCACTCACTCACTCACTCACTCACTCACTCACTCACTCACTCACTCACTCACTCACTCACTCACTCACTCACTCACTCACTCACTCACTCAAGCACGCACGCACGCACGCACGCACGCACGCACTCACTCACTCACCCACTTAATCACTCACTCACTCACTTACTCGCTCGCTCAAGCATTCACTCACTCGGTCACTCACTCGGTCACTCACTCACTCACTCACTCACTCACTCACTCACTCACTCACTCACTCACTCACTCACTCACTCACTCACTCACTCACTCACTAACTCATTCACTCACTCACTCACTCACTCACTCACTCTCTCAATCACTCACTTACTCACTCACTCACTCGCTCACCAACCCTCTCCCTCACTCACTCCCTCACTCACTCACTCACTCTCTCATTCACACACCCACTCACTCACTCACTCACTCACTCACTCACTCACTCACTCACTAACACACTCACTCACTCACTCACTCACTCACTTACTCACATACTCGCTCGCTTAAGCATTCACTCTCTCGGTCACTCACTCACTCACTCACTCGCACGCTCGCTCACTCAGAAATATTGGTAAAAAAAGTTCATACCAGTTCTACCTTGTTGACTAATTCATTTAATTATTTTATTAAAGTGGCAAATAAAAAACAATACAGTATTATACAGGCAATATTAAGGAAACAAATGAATATCCAGCCTAATGAGACTTATTAGTCACTATAGAAATATCAACTGCATTAGTAACTCAGTTATTAGGTACAACAAAAGTAAACATGACAAATACAAAAAAGATAGATCAATTGACATAATTAACTAATTATGTAACTGCATAATATTCTCCAAAATACAAAACTTAACTAATAATACAGTTAACATATAACAGCCTATTAAGTAGACAGGTAGTATTCTTTATTTCCTTCATGTATAGGAGAGTATAGATGCCCGTTGTTGAGTGAAGACAATTGTTAACCCAGTAAATGAAAACTCTTCAATGACAGTCAAACTACAAGACACGCTGTACCAGTAAATGGAAACACTTTACTGATGGTCCGTATTGCCAATGTGCTTGCAGTATTCACCAAAAAACGTTTCTAAATAAAATGGTCAATATGCTTTTTATCACAATGATTAATATGTACATAAGGTTACAAACATGACATATAAGTTTATAATCAGGAAGAAATATATATATATATATACGTACATACACATACAACAGCCTATTAAGTAGACAGACATTCATATTGTTTATCGACAAATAAATATGTAAACTGACTAGGAAATATAGTACACTTAAATTATACGTTTTTTAAGGCATTTAAAATCTAATTTTTAATAGAATCATTTCATTGTTAAAAGCACTTTAATTGTTTCAGACACATTAGTTGTGTCTGGACACAGTAATAATTTTTGCAATAGTTCAATTCGAAAGGAATTGTGCATCTCGCTGTATAATAAAAAGTGATTTTCGGTTTCTACACAATGAGCGCGACATTGTTTACATATTCTATATTGTCTTGGAATTCTGTGGTATCGGCCGAGATCAATTTATATTTGCAATGAACCTGCTCCAAATTGAGCAATGACAGAGCGTATGTGTTTCCTTACATTTAGCTGCATACACTTTCCGCATTCATATGTACATGCATCTTTAAATAGTTTATAATTGCTCAATTCGTTTGAGAATTAACATCATTTAGCCATTTTCCCTGATACATTGTTATCAATTTTGCTTTAACTTCTTGTGTAAATTAAAGACGTATTGCTGAAATCTTGTAATGACACATTAACACAGTTAATTTATTTAAACTGACCAATTGTTTTTACATTTTGAATAAACCAAAGAAAAATGTTTTTCGTAAGTCTGTTATTATTCCTTGATATCAGTCGTTTCCGTCAACGTAAGCTGATTAATTGTCTTCTTATTTTAGTTGATATCCAGCTCATATCAAAATGAATGGCGGGATTAGAAGTACATGTATGTACTCCGAGGACTAATCGTATAACTCTATTGTGTAATATGTCTGGCTTAGAGTAACATTTAAACCCTCAAACGCTTGAGGCATAATCCATAATTGGAATAATTTAACAATCATATATCTTGGAGTATGGTGAATACATTACATCAACATGGTAACATATAATTTATAACAGTATATTGTTATACTAAATATGAGAGAGAGAGAGAGAGAGAGAGAGAGAGAGCGGAGAGAGAGAGAGAGAGAGAGAGAGAGAATAAAAATCATTATCACAAATAAAATCTTCTAAACTGATATTTTCTGACCAAATTACTCGATGTTCTGTACAATACGTGGGTGTATATTTACGTGTGAAATGGCAAGTATGGCTTTTATAGATATGAATGTGAGTAGCTTAAAACCTTCTGACACTTCGGTGGGTGTACACCTAAGTATCACCTGACTGGTATGGACTATACGTATCGGTATGAGTGTTGGTAGCTTTAATCCCGCAGTATCAATGTTCTGTGCAATAGGTCGTGTAAGATAATAGGTACAGGGCGTCAGCGACAAACCGCTGACTTCTCCCTGTCAGTGACTGGCAATAGTACATGGGTGTATCCTTATGTGTACAGGCATGGCCTATATCAGTACGATTATGGGCTACTTGAAGTAGTTTAACTCTATGTTTCAAACAATACGTAGGTTTGGGTTTATGCGCAACCTGACAGGACTTGCATGTATACGCAACCTGACAGGACTGGCATGTATGGCCTGTATCGGTATAAGTGTGGATAACTTGATGCCCACTGTCTCAGTGTTTCTTTTCAATATATGGTTGTGGTCTTACATGTAAATATGCCATGCATAGCCTGCATATTTATGAGTGTGAGCAACTTGACACCCTCTGCATCTACAAGTATATTATTTACTATACGTTGATATATACATGCGTTTAACGCGACAAGAATGTCATGTATCTTTAAGAGTGGGATAGATTAAAAAAGAATATGACATGACACATTTGGAAACCGCCGAACACGATAAATACAAAATATATTGCAGTTTCGGTTTGATTCTGTAGTGAAAATTGCTGGCTACCGTTCACGCCCTCTATACCAGTGTTGAGCAGAACTCAATATTTTAAATGTCAATAGTACAACATTTGAGCCATCCACAAGATTGTATGCATATGACTTTGAACGTGGAACATTCCGTCGGGTGTTTTCACACCATGCCAGAGTCAGAAGCGTATGGTCGTACTAACTCTATGTTTTGTAGAATATTGTAAAATAGAAGGGTGTATACTTAAGTGTAGCATGACTGGTATAGCCTGTATCTGTTTGAGTTTAGGTAGCTGTATTCCTGCTGCCTCTACGTTATGTACAAGTTGTGTGTGTGGGGGGTAACTTGAAACCTTAGAACTGCATCTATGTTCCGTACATTACGTGGGTATTCTTACGTGTTTGCTTGACAGGTATTGAATGTATCTGGTTGGTTTGAGGGGACATGAAGGCAACTGCCACGATGATCTTCTGTATAGTACGTGGGTATATACTTTCATATAACATAAAAGGTCAGGCCAGTATATGTATGAGTGTGGTTAGCTTGAAGCCTGCTGCCTCTACGTTCTGTACAGTACGTGGGTGTGGACAACTTGTTCGTAAAATACTCGGATATTATTACTTGTTAACCTGACATGTATGGCCTCTATCTGTTTGGTTGCGAGCAACTTGACACTCACTGCCTCTTTGTTTCGTACAGTGCGTGGGTTTACACATATGTGTTAATATGACAAATTTGACCACATTCGTTTGAGTGTGGCCAACATGAAACCCACGGTCACTTTCTTCTTCCGTGCAATACGTGGATATATACGTTTGTGTAAAAAGGCAGAAGGACAGTATATGTAGGAGTGTGACGTCCGTTGCCGCTACGCTCTGTACAATACTTAAAGACACATTTCGAGCCTATTGTATTTGCGGGGGAGAGAATTTCTATAGGTAACTGTAAATCGCTGTTAGAAATACATTTGCACAAGGAAACTGAGATTATTAGATTTTTGTCAAAGGATGAGGCCCGTCCCATAAATAGTGTATAATAATGTAGTAACAATTATAACCGTTTTGCATTTTATGTGCACTTGTATATATGAAAAAACAACTATGTATAGAAGGATTTTCTTAACAGACCCGGGTTAACAATGAATAGTTTTTGTATTTTTAGCACAATATACTCTATTATCATTTACTTCTCTGCCATGTTTTAGTAAATCTCAAATGCAAGAAACTCATCGGGACTTCAAAATTCAAAAATCGTTCTCATCTGTCAGTGTTTTTGCTTCTGACTACTTTTTCTCAAAAACCGCTTGTCGGAATTCAACCAAATATTATATGAATTCATTAAACTGGATTGTATATTTGCACAAACAGCTAAGGTCTTTTAGCGACATTCCAGCTTTTTATTGGTGGAGGAAGACCCCAGGTGCAAACCCGGGCATTTTTTCGTGCACTGGCGCGCACCTGAGTTGAACCACAGACGTTGATAGTTTGATACTCACATACTAAAAGGTCCTGGCCCCATGGGGAATCGAACCCAGAGCGGTGAGGGACATGTGATTTCAAGTCTGAGACCACTCGACCACGGACGACCCCAAGTTTATGTGAAGCATCATTATATGTTTGTTCGAATGGTGCACCTGAGGTCATAAATGCCCCCGCAATTGGGCTTATCAGTTTCATTTAACAAATCTTAAAAAATCTTCTGCAAAAATACAAGATATAGAGCTGAGATATTTTGCACGTAACATCGTCTTATGGTCCTCTAACTAGTTTGTTCTAATGGTGACCCTGAGGTCAAATTTTGACCCGCCCCAGTGTCCTAATCATTCACACAAACTTTAATCAAGCATACTTTTTTATTTATGCTCCGAACAAAAAGTGTGGCGCACGGACGCACACACGGACGGATGGAAAAAGTGGCGACTAATGCTCCCCCAAGATAAACAATCTAGTGTTTTTAGTTACAACATATTTTATATCAAAAGTTATAGTAAATGAAAAGAAAAAACTGTGATGGGGACTCAATATAATGTCTCTGTGGTAATCAGTCAGCGAGAAGAAAGCAGTTAAAAATCATGCTATCCATGATTTTTCAACAACTACATTCAGTTGGGAAATGTGTCTTTAAGTCCGTTGTCCCTATGTCCTGTAAACATTTGAGTGGATATTTACATCACATATATATAGAATGCAGACTGGAAGAAGGACTTTTAATATGCTACAAATGAAAACAACTAAGATCCCATGGAAGCAACAAACACAAACAAGAGATAAATGTAGCATACTCGGTTTTATTGAGTCTGTTCGTGAGAGGTAATGTTGTGTGCAACACTTCTCACGCCTCCTAGCACCGGTTAAGCGATATTCGATTTTAAAGCCACAAAGGCTGGTCTTGATGATCCTAAAGGATCAGTTAGTTATAACACTACTTATTTGCAGTCGGGGCAACTATTAAACGGCCGCCACACAGCACTAAACAAACGCTAGTGTGCTAGTGTAAATGTCAATACATACCAAAAAAAGGATCCCATTAGCAACAAACAAGCAATAGATACAAGTATCAGACTCGGTTTTATTGAGTCTGTTTATGAGAAGTAATGTACAGTGCAACCCTTCTTACACCTTCTAGCAACGACTGGGCTTGATGATCCTAACATTTTACGGCCGCCACACAGCATTAAACAAACGTTAGTATGAATGCAAAACATAGATTTACTTACGATAACAGCTTCATTTGTTTATATTAATGTAGGTCATGATAATGCAATACCCCATCAAAAGTTCAATTAGTGATACAAATAGTGTTGTTCTTAACCTAAATCTGGAGTGATTTTATAAAAAGTGCATGACAACAAGTCATAAAGAAGAGGTCAAAGGGCTTTGCCTCAAAGTGATCACATGTTCCAGAAACAGTTACAAAATCAAATTAATAAATGTTATTCTATGTTAAACTGTAAACCCCTGGCCGGAGTCAAATTAACTCCAATATCACCATTTGAAAAATCTAGGAGGAGGACCATAAGCTTATGCGACATGCAAACTATTAGACAGTTAGAACCTGTAGATTCGGAGGAGATTTTTAAAGGCCTTCTTTATAACTCAATGTAATCGTGTGATCCCAGGGAAGGACCAAACTTAAATTAAGGGTCACAATTTGAGCAAACATAGTAGAGGACAATACTCCTATGCTACATGCAAAGTATAAGACGTCTAGCAATTTTAAGGTCAGAAAAAAATAGATTTTGAATAGATATTCCTATTTAACCCTATGCAACACTGCGACCCTGGGATCGGGTCAGATGCGACCCCAAGTGTTACCATTTGACTTACTTGGTAAACACATATTAGTTAAAGCTACATGCAAATTATTAGAAGTCTAACTGTTGTAGATTCAGAAAATATTGTTTTTAAAGATGTTTATATATAACTAGTTGTAAACAGGTCACCCTGGGTTGGGGCCAAATATGACCCCAAGGTCAGCAATATAACACATTTGGTAGAGTAACATAATTTGTATACTACATGCAAAATATTAGACGTCTAGCTCTTGTAGGTTCGTAAAAGTTTAAAAAGAGGACTGTCCTATATGACTTAAGATCATGGAGTGGATTTCTTTATTTACACTTTCCTGTTTTAATGGGAAGACAGTAGGGTAAGTGTGAGGTTTGGTGCACCCTAGAACCGGTTTAAACCCTCCAGTGGTCTACTTTGCAACTGACTATAGCCCTATTGTCAACCCTTTTGTATTTGTGATATCGTTTGCATTTATTATTACTTTTGCCTTCTTGTTTGTCTGTTTGCGTGTTTGTTTCTGTGTCTTGTGGTTGACTGTCATCCTTGAATGCTACTTTCCCTGTCCGATATTTTTATATTTCTTAATGTAAATATGAACGCGTATGCTATTTGCAAAATATTAGAAATCTAACCCTTAAATGAACTATCTTCTAAAGAAACATGATTTTTATTTAAAAAGGCGAAATAATTCAGGAAACAGCTACCCTGTTGGCACTGCTATCATTAGTATGCCCCGCCACGAAAGAGGTGCGGCCATATAGTGTTACTATTTTCGGTCCGGACGTACGTCACATCCGTACGTCACGTCCGTGCGTCCCGTTTAAACAGTTTTTTATTAAGTCAATTTCTCAGATACAAAAAGACGTACAGTTTTCAAACTCCATACACACTTACACCTATATAGCAGCAATATGTTCCTACCCGAATCAGGTCAATATAACTGACCTTAACATACGTTTTACACTTTGTTCATTTACATCAAAGTTTTTCATTCATTTTATTTTACATCAAATATTATTGTTAAAAAGTAATATAAAAAGATCGGACAGGGAAAGTAGCATTCAAGGAGGACAGTCAACCACAAAACACAGAAACAAAAATGCAAACAGACAAACAAGAAGGCCAAAGTAATAATAAAAGCAAACGACATCACAAACACAAAAGGGTTGACAATAGGGCTACCGCCTTGGAACGGTCAGTGGCAAAGTAGGCAACTGGGGGTTTAAACCGTTTATAGGGTGCACCAAACCTCACGTTTACCCTACTGTCATCCCTTTAAAACAGGACAGTGTAATTAAAGAAGTCCCCGCCATGATATTTAATCTCTAATCAACAAGGCAGCATCAAGTCCATTTCTCCAACACCAGATGCCTTAGAGCGTTCAATTTTTACAAATGTTGATAACTACGTGACAGAGATATGTTCGAATGAAAAGTGAGTCAATATGAATTACCTTGACCTACCTTTGGCATTTTGTTAATTTACATTGAAGTTTTACATTCAAGTTTTTTATTAACTCAGTTTCTCTGATACCAAAATCATACAGTTTCCTAACTTCATACGCAGTAACATTTGTATGATAGCAATATGTTCCTACCCACATCAGATGAATATAAATGACGTTGACCTACGTTTTACACTTTGTTAATTTACATTAATTTTTACATTAAAAATGAGATATAAGGTCCTATAGAAACCACAGCGTCCGAACGCAATGGCATCGTAGGTCCGCACTGTGCTGCAAACATAGACTTGAAAATACAATGAAAGAGACAAAAAACAACAGAAAGGGTGGTGAAGACAGGTTTACCGACTTGGAACGGTCAGTAGGCAATAAGGCCTACTGGTAAGCTTGAATCGATTTTATATGCGCACAATCCTCGCTATTACCCTGTCTTCAGCGCCCAAATAGACAAGACAGTGTAAACACAACTACATCCCAAAAGGAATTCTCAAGTTTGATAGCTTTCAAAATGTACAAATGTTTATAACTACATGACGGCGGAATGTTTCAATGAAATTTATGTCAATATGAATTATCTTGACCGTCCGTACGTCCCGATTTTTACATTCAAGTTTTTTATTAAGTCAATTTCTCAGATACAAAAAGCCGTACAGTTTTCAAACTTCATGGACACTTGCACCATCTATATGGCAGCAATATGTTTCTACCCACATTAGGTCAATATAAATTACCTTGGCCTACTTTTTACTTTTAATTTACATTGCAATTTTACATTTAAGTTTTGTTATTAACTCAGCTTCTCAGATACCAAAAGCCATACAGTTTCCAAACTTCATACACACTTACATCTGTATGACTTCAATATGTTCCAACCCGAATCAGGTCAATATAAATGAAATTGACTGACTTTTCACACTTTGTTAATTTACGTCAAACTTTTTCATTCAAGATTGTTTACATCAAAGTTTTTTGTTAAGTTCATTTCTCCAACATCAGATGCCTTAGAGCGTTCAAGATTTATAAATGTTGATAACTACATGACAGCGATATGTTCCAATGAAAAGTGGGTCCATATGAATTACCTTGACCTATCTTTGGCACTTTGTTAATTTACATTGAAGTTTTACATTCAAGTCTTTTATTAACTCAGTTTCCCGGATACTAAAAGTCATACAGTTTTACACAGGTCAAAATAAATATTAGACAATTACTAGCCTTTCATAAAATACTCTTCTTCCAATAGGAGACACGTGGCATACGGGCTCAGTAATGATTGTATTTATTTATATGGATATTTTAGTGTGCATATTTTAATACACGCCCAACACAAGAACATGTGTCAGTTTCTCAGTTTAAAAAAATAATCATGATCATGTACTTTTTTAGTTGTGTTACTACATATATATAAATATTCCATAATAGGACCAATGAGTTTGAATTGTATGAACCAGCGAATGAATGAATGAATGTTTTTTTTCTAATAAAATCTAGATTATGTGTCCGTATGTATGAAACCATTTGTAGGTAGGGACAGTCCCGTTCGCTTACGGTTGCCTTCTTGCAGGCATATAAGCAAAACGAGTGCCATAATAAAATATATGTATTTAACATGTTATTAAATCTTAAGTTAGAAGGCATATTATAATCTAAAGAAACCAAACTGATTGTGTAATCCTTATTGCTATTTGATGTTGATATGTTATTATTTATTGTACGGTGTAACTGTCGGATGGTTCCCCGACCCTCACACATATGACATGGAAATAAACGGGTTTCCTCACAGGAACTCAAAAAGGAAAAAAAGGAGAAACTGTTTGATTCCATTCTTATGACAAGCCATGAAAAACGCTTCGAGTCTTGTTGCACATTGTGAAAAAGAAAACATGATTTAAATTACAAAATTAACAATGAGAAAACACATGATTCCAGATATATGACAGTGAAGGAACGTTTGATACCCTTTACATTGCACACAGTAAGAAAAAACTAATTACAGTATTTAAGCTTTTTAAAGCACATATAAAACATGCACATGCATCTACATAAGCAGAATATAACTTGTCTTTTAATAGTATGTTCTATTCCATTTTGTAAACCACCGATGAACCTTTAGCGGGGCATTCGTGTCCCATATACATATTTTCTAGTTTTTTTATATTTATAATGGGCCTAATTGGTCAAATACGAAATATGAAAATTGCTATGAATCAGATATCCGATAGCACAGTATACCCGAATTTCAAGGGCCATTTAAATGAGTTTATATTGAAGCGATTTTGTCTATATTTTGATTTTGATTACCTATTGCTTACATAGTTTAAATTATTATTGCAATTAGACCGAAGTCTTATGTCTTACTGATTAGTCTAATGAGTGACTGAATATGGGAATACATGAACCAATGAATGAGCGAGTAGGAGGTTGTTATTGTTGGTTGATGCAAGGAAACAGAATTTGTTTTTTTCGGTACTGAAACCCAATATATGTTATATAGCACAAATATAGATAAAAGCAGGGCAGTGGTAGTATGTCTTAGTTTGCCTGCTCTGAACCATAGATTAATAGTGAGTTAATGAATACTTTTAATAATGGTTAAATGAATTAGTGCCATTATTATTTTCCATTAGTGAGGATTTGTGTACGTTATTAAATGCAAATACACGCCTCTAAATTGTGTTATATTCAATGAATGTTTTAAAGGTGACTAGTCTTTGACTGAAACGTGTATGCCCTATTACAAACAATAAGGAACCATTATTACATTTTATTACATTTATTTGGTTTTGTCAATAAAATATTGATTGCAATATATTTTTATATGTTTTCCATAACTTCAGAGAAACTCATTTTAAACCCAGTCAAAACCAGTGTGGTTCCAGGGATGACAGTTTTCTTGCAATGTATAGGCGACCGGCGGGAAAAGTACACGTGGTACAAGAACGGTGACCTTTTGTCCGCCATTGCGGGCCAGGTGGAGACCACCTACAACTTCCTGCTGATATACTCAGTGAATAAGTCACGTGACGAAGGCATGTATCATTGCGCAATGATAAACCAACACCGAACATCGTTTGGAAGAGTGATACTTAACGTTCTAAGTGAGTTTTCATATTATCATAACGACTGCACTTAATATGATTCCTTGAAATGTAACTGTTACAAATTTACGTTGAATTTGGGCGATTCGCAACACTTCAATTCTTGTAAAAAAAGAAATTGCATTTATGTTAGACAATGACATTGTTGGTGACCGTTATAATAATGGCACCAGCATGTGTTGCATACATATCATATATACATGTATTAATATAATAATAAACTATATATTTCGTCACAGATTTATGTAATTAAGAATGCAATTATCCGGGATCCTCAACCGTCATTGGTGACATTTGAAGCACTAGAACAATTGCTTTAACCCCACACTCAAATACGGTAACCGCAATCATGTCAGTTAAAATACGATATGAGTTACATTGTGTGCACTTCCGGTCTTTAATTAAAATTAAATTGGTATCAATCTGATTGGTTGGAAATTATGTTGTTCAATCAGCAATACATCAGAGGGACTAACTTCTCTTAAATTGATAGCCTTGTTTATCAGGAGCAATACAAATGTCACAATAATGAGATTGGCTGGAGCAAAACTAAAGTCAAATATAGAAAGTGCGACAAATGATAGTAATTTGAAAATGATTTTGTATTATATTTTAGTAATGTCTTTATCACAAATAACAAACTCCAACATCACAAACTATTTGAATAAGGTTTGTGTTCAATAATATATATCAGAGTTATATATATCAATAATGTTAATAACGTTAATCGTTATCAAATTGAAACTATTCTTTTATATATGCAAATCTCTAACAAATTAGAAAAGAAATCGTTTAATTTATGTAATATTACAAATCAGTTTCTTTAAAAGTTAGTTTGTGTACACTTGACTAAATATGCTAAATAGTATGTGTTGCTTTGCAGTGAATATAGGTCATACACCTCTTTTATACATATAATGAGGTATATTTAGTGTCCTCTCCATAATATCATATGCAAGAGGGGATTCTGAAATAAAATGGCACAAATACTCATTTGATCAAGACGACGTCCAGATCTTGAGACCCGACCTTAAAAGTCTGTGCCATAAAGACAATTTACTTCTTGTATGCATATAATAAAGTCCATTTCAAGTCAGAAGCTTCATAACTCTCACATGCAAGGAGGGATTTTCAAATAATTTGGCATAAATACTCACCTCACCTCAGCGAGACGACATGCAGAACCAACACCCATGTACATACATTCACGGTCAAGGTTATAAAGTTGTTTACCTTTAATATGTGTATATATATATATAAATAAAAATTGAATTGAGTTCATTAACTGTCATGGCACTTAATGTTATTGGTTTGCAGGCAGTGGTTTGTGAGCCGTCTGTAAGGACAACCATGTCTTCAACTATATGTTATGAAATTGCTAAATTGTTTTGTACCTGCACTTTTATATGTATACCAAGAAATGGAAACGTCTGGATAGTCACCGAAATCTGAAATATATTTGAAAATAGCGAACGGATTTCTGATGTTACCCTTACGTCTACGACCATGAGACATAGAAAACAATGTCAATATTAGGATCTTTTGAAATATTTCCTTGTTTATACATAATATTATCAGGTCCAATGGGTTTTCATCCACTTCAGTTCTGCAATATATCTAGCTTTTATTTTAAAGTTTTAATAGCATCATTTATATAAATTATATATTCAAACGGTTGAACAATAACGCTACTAAAAGTATGACCTGAATGACAAAAGTGTTCGTATATTTATTTATTTTTACTTTTTATGGCATTATATATAAAGTCTGACCTATCATTTTCAGCATTCGATTGTAAAGAGAGTTCTAGTTTCCACTGCGACAACAACAATACCGAGTGTATAAATTTCATGATGATTTGTGATGGACATCTTGACTGCCAAAATGGCTTCGACGAAGAGGGATGTGGTATGTTTGTAATGATTGTCTATAGCTGTGTGTATTTGCCTGACTTTATTATCATGTCATGTTAAGGCTTCGGCTAATATTACATCAACCGGCGTGTAAAATCTGTAACAGCTGGTTTCTTGGACCCAGAAATGAGGTGAGTTCATTGTTTAATAATTGAAAGTTATTTGAGATAAGGATTTTGCAATAGTATTCGGATTAGATGCCTAATGTTTGGTAGAACTAGTACTTATTATACTAGACTGAAGTTTATAAATACAGCCGTACGAGTGTAAGAGGGTTTCTTAAATGAAGAATTCCGCTGAGGGCTTCATTCATGAACAAAATATACTTTAACGAATAATCATCCGCCAAAGGCGCAGCATCTTGAAATGAATCTAATGTTTGAGCCTTCTGAATAGGTTTTAAAAGCATTGTTAATGCAACCTTGAACTCATCAAATAAAATAAGTGTAGAATACTAACCTGTCCGTAATTAACTACTGGCACTTTATACACCATTAAACATATTACGTATCGCATAATCGATTGATTGTCAACTCGCTTATTGATTATAAATTTCCTACATAAAGGCGGAGCTACCACGAGATCGACATCGTGCTTTCTTGTTTGCCAGATTATCTGTAAAGCGTAGGAGTGGGCAGGGATTTTATATTCCAATATAAAAATACAACGGCGTAGAGGACTGTTGTAACTCTGTAAAAGAGAAAACAAGAAAACAGTGATACAAAGTATAACATGCCGGTCAGAACAGTTACATAAGAAAACAGGAGGGTAAAATTAATATGATAATAAAACGAATTGTATGTAGATGTTAGGAAAATATTCGTATTTGTAATTGTCAACAATCAAAATATATTTATCATGCTCGATTTGAGTACTAGATCAGTTAGTCATCATGAGAAAAAATTAACATCGTTTAATTTTGGCATTTTGGTTGTATAATATTGTAATATGAATATGATAGACATCTGAAATATTAAGTATAATGGCTCACTAAATAGAACGTTGTTTCATGGATAGAATGTCAAGAACTGGGAAATCATCATATTTATAAACAAAAAGACTAGAATGACGATTCAATGATGACGTATACATTTATAACAAAAGCAATTATAATAGCAATTGGATGGAAATATTAGTGTCTGGGAAGGTTATCTTAGATTTTAGCACTATACATTTACATTAAAAGAAAGGATTTATTTTAACATTTATTTATTTATTGAAATATGATCAGTAGTTGATTTGAATTAGTGGTGTAGCAGTGGAGCAGATTAATACTTAAGAAAAACAGAAACGCAACTTTTTTTTCAGGGCAGTATGTATGAAGTGTTATTTGTTCAAGTAATCTGTTGTTAATTTACCAGTGAACGAAAGTCGTCATCGATACCTACAATTTAGTAACTTCGATAATCGTCATCGATACCTACAACACAGTTACTTTTGAAAATTATTCTTAAATATGTTTCATGAACATTCAAATCAAGTTGACTACGTCACAAGCAATTTCCTCGGAATTACTATGAAAGCACAGTCGATGTATGGGGATGTTCCCCGAGCAACTTCTTATGGGGTGTATGTGTCTCAACTTATTCATTTTTCAAGAGCTTGTACTCGAGTTAAGGACTTTTATATTCGTAATCGTTGTATAACTAAGAAGCTACTCAGTCAGCGTTACCGTTACCATAAACTTCGTAAAACCTTTGCAAAATGTTATTATCGTAACCCTGATCTTCTTTCCAAATATAAAAGTAATTTAAGGACTCTTCTGCGACAAGGACTATCACAACCTGACTTTATGGTGATGTGATTTATAAACTTCGTAAGATTCTTGGTCATGATCACTTTTATACTATCTTTGTTAAACTTGTTAAAAAGTTTATCAAAAGAGGTTATGACCCCATCAATTTGCAACGTACTGCATGCTTGTTGGTGGACCCTTTTACAGTTCGCCACTATGCTTTCCTCTTTAATTGTACGATGACCGGACAGGCTGTGGACCCTATGATGACGCCTACCTAAAGCCCATTGGGACGGTGGCGTTTGATATTTGTCTATGATCTTTCTTGTCGTGCCCTCAATGGTTTATTCTCTTGTTGCTCTGGCTTCTGCCAAGTCACTGAGTACTTTCATTGTGGCTTTCTAGGCTATTGTTTTTTTGTATTATATTTACACGAGCATGTTTGTGTTTTACTTATATTGCCTATTGATGGCGCCTTGTTGGTTAGATCCAAGGCGGTATCCCTATTGTCAACCCTTTTGTGTTTGTGATGTCGTTTGCTTTAATTATTACTTTTGTCTTCTTGTTTGTCTGTTTGCATGTTTGTTTCTGTGTTTTGTGTCTGACTGTCCTTTTTGAATGCTACTTTCCCTGTCCGATATTTTTTTATTTCTTTCCCTAGTAAATTTCCGAGATAAATACAGCTCTAGTCTGAGCCTGAACGTTCCGGCAATAATTGTTTGGCGTTCAGTGCGGTTCTATTCATGTAGACGCGATAAATATGGCATTGATGCGTATTGTCATATTTTTTTAATCAGGAAAATGAGGAAGAAGTAATTCGAAAATCATAGAGCCTGCCTGCCTGTCTTTCTGTCTACATGCTCATCCTGTCTGCCTTTCTGCATGCCTGCCTGTTTTTCTCCCAGTCTGTTTCATGCTTTCGACAGTTTTAGAGATACCTTTCGAAAGTGAAATTAGAAAGGGTATGCAATTGCAAGGTGTTAAAACAATGGTGAAATTTGTCCCAGGGTTAGTATGCAGCTTGTATTCCCCGTTGAAAGTTGATTAGCAGACATGTTTAGCTTCATGGTGAAGTCCGTTTCCCAATATTCCAGCATCACCATCATCATCTTCATCATCATTATCCTCCTCCTCCTCCTCCTCCTCCTCCTCCTCCTCCTCCTCCTCCTCCTCCTCCTCCTCCTCCTCCTCCTCCTCCTCCTCCTCCTCCTCCTCCTCCTCCTCCTCCTCCTCCTCCTCCTCCTCCTCATCATCATCATCATAATCATAAACATCATCATCATCATCATCATCATCACCATCATCATCATCATCATCAACATCATCGTAATGGTAATCATTATCATCATCATCATCATAAACAACCTCATCATCATCATCATCCTTGACATTTTCATCATCATCATCATCAACATCATCATCATCATCATCATCATCATCTTCGTCATCTTCGCCATCGTCATCATCATCATCACCATAAGCTTCAACATGATCATAATGATAATCATCATCATCATAATCATCCTCATCATCCTCATCATCCTAAACATTATAATCGTCATCATCATCATCATCATCATCATCATCATCATCATCATCATCATCATCATCATCATCATCATCATCATCCTCTTCCTCATCATCATCGTCATTATCACCATCATCATCATCATCATTTTCTTCATCATCATCATCACCATCAAAATAATCGTCCTCATCAGCATCATAATCATCAGCGGCATCATCATATAATGATGATCATCATCAACTGCAGCAGCAGATCATCATAGTCATCATCATCATCATCTTCATCCTCGTCGGCATCATACTCCTAATCATAATTTTAATGAATATGAATGTACTCATAATCATCATCATCATATGTACATCAAGGACATAATTTCAACATCATCATCATCATCAACAACATCATCATCATCATTATCATCATCATCATTATCAACATCATCTTCATCATCATCATGATATCATCATCATCATCATCATTATCAACGTCATCATCACCATCAACATCATCATAACCACAATCATCATCATCATATAATCATGATCATGATGATCATGATTGTGTTCATCATCATCATCATCATCATCATCACCACCCTCGTCGGCCTCATACTTCTTATCATTATGTTAATGATTATCAATGTACTCATAATCATCATCGTCACACGTACATCATGGTCATGATCGTGATCATCATCATCACCATCATCTTCATCATCATCATCATCATCATCATGATATCATCATCATCATCATTATCATCATTATGCTTATCTTCATCATCTTCATCATTATGATCATCATTTCATAATTATCATTATAAAATCATGATCGTCATCAGCATGTTCATCATGATCATCATCATACTCATCATCCCCATCATTATCATCTTCATCTTCGTCGGTTTCGTACTCTTTATCATTATTTTAATGACTATCTAGGCACTCATAATCATCATCACCACACGTACATCATGGTCCTGAATTTCATCTTCATCATCATCGTCATCATCATCAACATCAACAGCTTCATCAACATCAACATCATCGTCATCATCATTACCGTCATCATCGGCATCACCATCCTCTTCCTCGTCGGATCATCTTGTCGGCGTCATCCTCGTCGGCGTCATCCTCGTTGTCATCAATTTAAACAATAGCTTCGTAATCACAGCCATCGTCATCACTATCATCGTCATCATCATTACAGGTGCATCATGATATGCTTCGTAATTACAACCATCGTCATACCATCGTCATCACTATCATCGTCATCATCATTACAGGTGCATCATGATATGCTTCGTATTCACCACCATCGTCATCACTATCATTGTCATCATCATTACAGGTGCATCATGATATGCTTCGTAATCACAACCATCGTCATCACTATCATCGTCATCATCATTACAGGTGCATCATGATATGCTTCGTAATCACAACCATCATCATCATTATCATCATCATCATCATCATCATCAATATAATTATCATCATTGTTATCATCACCACCATCATCATCATCTTTATAATCATCACCATGATCATCATCGTCATTTATATCATCATCATCGACGTAGTCGTTGTATTCGGCTTGTCGCCATCCTTATTATAATCATGATCGACATCGTGGTATTCATCATCATGAGGTCTCACACTTCTATTATCTCCCTTGAAACAAAACGAAAACAGAAAATAATTATATTTGGTTCTCAATTTTAGGCAATTTTTAATTTTTTTTTTGCTTTAGCATACATCTGCAGTGTAAAAGACAGATGATGCAGAAAAGTCCATGTTGATATGAGGTTTCATTCAAATTGAAAGGAACATTTAAACTAAGCACCACATATTCAGCTAGACAATATATGCATTTTGTATTTGTCAAATGGTTCACATAAACATGAGCGAGAAAAGAAACCAACATGGCTAACTGATGTATTTTATTGTTTTAAAATACTGGTCTTGGCTATACTGAAGATATTAAACCAACAACCAATGTCTGCTGCCCAGCTTTGAAGTTCAGATGTTGGCAAAGGCTGTACAGTAACCCTACGGGAAAATAAATTGAGGTGTGAGACCATCATCATCAACATAATCAAAATCGATATAGTTGTCGTCATCCTCATTATACTCAAGATCATCATCATCGCAGCTATAGTTATAATCATCATCGTCCTCAAACTCATCATGATCATGATGATGATGATAATCATCATCATCACAATTGTTATCATCACTACCACCACCATACCACCACCATAATTCAAAGTCGAATTAAGTGGATAAAGTGTTTTATAACGCAAAGCGTATGTCACGATACAAAGTCATAACATGCAAAGAAAAGAACAAAACAAATAAAGAAAACCAACATTCATCGTATAATAGGGATACATTTGAGATAAAGGTCAATGACGTCACATATTCAGTAAACCTCTCAATACTATGTCCGACATAATAAACCTATACTTTTGTATATATACCGTGTATTAATGAAATGTTTGTCCGAAATCATTGACCGTTTCAGTTTATTTTTAGAATATACTATATCTAAGATTGAGCCCTATTCAGTGTTGAAGTAGCACGCCAATTACGAATACTCGATAATTCCGATTATCGACACTCCATTTGCGAATTCGTAATTGGAGGGGCCATTTACGAATAACGTTTTCCTCGGGTTATAATTGTTAAATTTATAAAAAATAACGGTATTCAAACTAAGTACCATGAATATTTTTATATTAGACCGGAAAAACACAACAGAACGGGAGAAATGTGCCAGTTTCGTAACCTGCGTTTATTGCACAAATCATTTTTTGTTTTCTCCTCGTGGTTATATTATGTCATAATGATTGATATATTATGATTATTTAAACTGTTTATTTACAATATTTTTGTTTAAATAAAAAAACGTAATATAAGTAGTCTCATGTGTTTGCATTACATGTTGTTTATAAGCCGATTAAAATATAAACAAGGACATCTCAAATTTACGTTCTCCGTGATATTTTCTAAACAGGGACAAGATGTCGCATCAAGTTCGTCAACATCATAAACATAATAAATAAGTACCTAATGTTATATAAAAGAATGAATGGATTATGTGTGTTCAAATCTTAATCAGAGAAGTAATACCACACACCGTATCTAAAAGTCAAATTGCTATCAAATTGCATTTATTCAACATCACCGTCACCGGAGGCCAGAACTTATCATGGCCAACCAGTGATCGTAGGAGCACCCTAGACAGCCATATACCGTGTAACTATATAGTTTTAACCTTTTAACTTATACATATTCAAGACTACTGTGTTTGCCTGGGCATGAACAGATAGATTATGTTTATTGAAACAACCTATAATTTTGTTCGAAATCATAGGATAACGACCATAAACAAAGGTTAATTGATCATTATCCTAGTTGCTCGACTGTTACGTTCGATAACTAATTTCGCTTGGTTTATCGAAACTTATAAAAACTATACTTCTGCTTGAAAGACCAGTTATATCACTTATATGCATTATCACCATTTACACAAAATGAACTCAAATTTTGTTGTACAATTTATATTCAAATAGTTATCGAAATAACTTGTTTTTGTTGAATATATACAGTGAACTGTAAATACAGTACAGTACTGAATCAATGCAATTTACACTGTTTGATGTAAATTAGAATACCTGTTTGGGTTTATAATATTATATATATTATGAGGTTATTAATACTACCGCATTGGTGTCCAGTCAGAATAGGTATACTTTCCTTGATATGGATGCATGGGAATACTTTGAAGGTTGTTCTGAGCAGAGTCTCAATTACCAGTAATTGAACAATATGTGGACTCTCACATATTAAATAAGAAAAAGGAAAAGAAAATATGCAACAGTTATCTGATCATATGCAACGAATAATTAAAATATGTGTGCCTGAAGTAAGAGTTAGTGGAATGTAAGCTTATGAAGACATAATTATGTAATTTGTAGAGAGTAACCGTGTACGGTTTTCATTAAGTATGTTCACATCATACCAAAATAGAAAAGCAAATATGCAACCATGCAAACTTTATCTGCTAAATAATACAATGGGACGTGAAAAGACGGGACGCGACGTCAATTAGTGGAGTGTAACCGTATATGGTATGTTCAAATCATAAAAAATATGAACAAATAATTAAAAATCTTAGTGAAATCGTGTGTAAAAATTAGTGGAGTGTAACCGTATGACGTCCGTATAATTAGTGGAATGTAACATTATGCGGCTTTTATAATGTATTTTCACAAAATACCAAAAAGGAAAAAAAAAAATGCAACCATGCAACCATTATTTTATTAAATAATGCAACGGTAAGCGATGCAACACAACGTAAATTCGTAGAGTGTAACCTTGTGAGGTCTTAACATTAGTAGTGTATGACTGAATCAGGTTATTATTACGTATTTTCACATCATAAAAAGAAAAGGAAAAGAACATATGCAACCATTATTTGTTAAATAACAGCACAAATAATTAAAAACTTACTGGAATCTTATGTAAAAAATAGTGGAGTGTAACCTTATGAAGTCTTGAAATTAGTGGAAAGTCACTATATGTGGTTTTCAAAATGTATTTTCACACCATCACAAAAATGAAAACATAACAGCACAAATAATTAAAAAGTTACTGGAATCTTATGTAAAAAATAGTGGAGTGTAACATTATGAAGTCTTAAAATGAATAGTGTGTGACTTTATCTGTTTATGAAGTATTCATTATTTATTTCAAATCATAAAAAAAGAAAAAGAAAATATGAAACCATTATCTGTTAAATAACCGGAGAAATAATTAAAAACAGTGGAATCATATGTAAAAATTAGTTGAGTGTAATCTTATGAAATCTGTATAATTAGTGGAATGTAACCTTATGTGGTTCTCATAATGTATTTTCACAAAATATCAAAAAGAAAAAGCAAATATGCAACCATATAACCACTATTTGTTAAATAGTGCGACGGGATGAGACGTGACACAACGTAACTTACTGGAGTTTAACCTTATGTGGTCTTAACATTAGTAGTGCTTAACTTTATGAGGTTATTACATATTTTCACGTCATAAAAAATGAAAAAGAACATATGCAACCACTACCTGTTTAATAACAGAACAAATAATTAAAAACTTTGTGAAATATTGTGTAAACATTAGTGGAGTGTAAATTTATGAAGCCTGTATAATTAGTGGAATGTAACCTTATGTGGGTTTCATAACGTATTTTCACATCATAACAAAAAATAGAAGCAAATATGCAACCATGTCACTATTATCTGTTAAATAATAAAACGCGACGCGACAAAGTGATGCTTATATAGCCCCCGCTTCGACCCACTTCTTCGAAGCGGGTGTATAATAATGTTTATTTTAATGGTATCCTGCATGAATAATGTACATGTATATCCTTCTTTTATATGTTAATGTATCACTCCCAAGTCACTTATAAAACAGTATATTTCATAATCATTTATTATTGTTCCAAATAAATACGACAGATCTTTTTGCATAAACCCACTGCGTTTGTGTTTGAATGTAGAAGCACCAGTTTAATTCATTGGCTAATGAAAGTCACATGACACACCTTAACACAGCCAGCTTATATCATAAATTCATTAGTAAAAGTGTTGGATGTCTGTATTATTAGCTAATCTCAAGTATTCATGATCGGTGGGTTAAAAGTGTAAAAGTGGAGCGCTGTGGTCTAATGGTATAGAGTTGGACCCATGATCGAGAAGTCATGGGTTCGATCCCCGCCATTGCGTCATATGCGTTGTTTCTCTGAGCATTACACTTTAACTGCATTTGCTTAGTACTGGTTCTACCCGGGAAGACAGTGATTCAAATAAGTTTATAGAGCTTCCGTTAAATCCATGTAAAATAAATAAGTTTAAACTAAAAATGTATCATGGATATAATTTAGTACTATCTGGGAGTAAGATATTTTAAATGCTTACTGCAAATAAGCACTTACAATATATACAATCTTTTTAGACAGACATGAACTAATTTAAAACAATTGTAGCGCTTATTTGCATATAGCATAGTCAGGGTTTTTATATTATAGTACATTATAGTATTAAAACCCCTGTTATAGTGTAGAATGTCTATGTATTAAAAAGAAAATATCCAACTACCACAAAAAATCGACAGTCATATATGGCCTAAAATGTGCTACAAATTACGTTATTTTATGCTTAACAGTGAAATAGTGGATTTTAGAGATGAAATAAAAGCGGTATTTCATACGTGTGAAATATAGTTGTATTTTTTCACTTCCAGAACTCCTTTTATTTATCAATAATGATCAAAAACAATTTCTTTTTTATTTGTTTAGAAAATAACTGTTTAATATATATCATTTGACTGTTCCTAGACTAACTAAGCAAATGAGCTATATATTTAAAAACTGGTC
This sequence comes from Cyrtodaria siliqua, assembly GCA_037043455.1. NCBI lineage: Eukaryota > Metazoa > Mollusca > Bivalvia > Adapedonta > Hiatellidae > Cyrtodaria > Cyrtodaria siliqua. The sequence goes on from JAWPHD010000046.1 coordinate 726,145, forward strand.
AAGTATTTCAGAATTGTTGTCATTTAGTGAAAAATGTCAGGTGATTATTTTTTCAATACTACAAGTTGCTATTAAAGTTATATCATTGGACTGGAAATAACTTGACTAAAAAAATGAACATATATAGTTTTCTCACTTCTCGATGAAATAAAATCTACTTTGTTATAGTAGAGCACACATTGCATAACAATTTCTAAGTTAAAATTACCTGTCATGAATCAAAGTCAATTTCACATTAAATAAAATGTTAAAATCCATATTGGTATATACGCATTACAAAATACATCGATGTCACTGCAAAGGTTTCATTCAAAAAAATAATTGTGATAAAAAATTACCAATGCTAAAAAATTAAAAGTTCTTCATGTTCTTTTAAGAATCAAAAAATTTCTATGTCACACTGAAGCACTTTCCGAAAGAAAATTCGACTGAGTTCTCATTTGCTGAAAAATATTGTAATGTCCGAATATTGTCTGCGGAAAAAAAATGCAAAGTCCTACAGATATTCCGAAAAAATATGTGTATTTCCAAATTCGGACTTGTTTCCCGAACATTTTATGCGATTTTCGATATATTTCCACAGAAATCTTCGAAATTCCGATTCTGACATCGGAAATTCTACAGACGGGTAATGGCCATAAACATAGGTTGATTGAATATCCTAGTTTTCCACCATTACGTTTGATAACTAGCTAAACGTTTTCCACCATTGCGTTTGATAACTAGCTAAACTAACCTATGCTTTCACTCGGTTTATCGAAACTAACCTACATTTTTGCTCGAAAACATAGTAATTGCCATAAACATAGGTAAATTGATCGCTTATCCTGTTTTGTTTTAACATTTAAGTTAGATAACTGGGTTTATCGAAACTAACGTATACTTTTGCTCAAAAACCGAATAACGACCACAAACATTGCTGGGGATATCTTTGTATCTATAATTACCACATTCAAAGGGACAGAGGACAATTTTGAAGGTTTTTTTAAGAATTAATAACGCACCTCAGTTTAGTAATCTAGTATTATTTTGAGTTTAAACCTGCTTGCATATATCTAAATCTAGGTAAAAACACTTGGGATTTTTAAAGTTTTTCTTCGTTATTTTACCATAGGATTAAATATATTATTGGTTCAATAAGATCAACATCTATTAAAATGCCGAAACAATTTGCTTTGAACTATTTAACTTAGTCTGTTGAAATATTAATAATGATTTGCAAATATGCAAGTCAAGTTGAAAAACTAAAGGGATGCCGTAATTTAAACAAAATAGATTCATTTAACATTTAAACACTGTAACACATAATGCAATCATGTGTGCCTACCCTTGAAGAACTTGCCAAGACATTAACTGCTGGGGATTAACAAACAACACAATATAAATTGACAGGGTTATTTATTTTATCTATAAAATTGTAATTTGCCTTGCAATATGGATATGATATTACAGATGTATATCTCAACTTGATAACTACTGCTGTGCAGAGTTGAAGCAAGATATAAGTTAAATGAGTTAGTGTGTATATATATATTTTTTTTGACCCACAATTTGTTCACACCCCATAGTAAAAGTCTTAAAACGAAAAATACCCCATACCTTGGTACTTTCTTAGTAACAAGATATCATCCATTGAACATATAATTAAAATCTATTAAATATACATAAATATAAAACAGATACTTCATAACAATTTTGTGTATTTGCTTTTTAAGTGGTTGGTTGAAATTAAATTAATATTACATGTACATGATGTAATTTATAAATAATAGGCAATAGAGAGGGGAGTGAGGACAGAGTATGTTCTGTCTCCCAAAGTGTCCATCCGGAAAAATTACAGTCATAAAATAGCAATTGACATAGAAACGTAGCCGTTATTGTTTATTAAAGAGGGACAATTGCCAATCTTGAACATTTATTAGCATTAGCACCTTGTTATATTTATGCAGTAGCACATGCCTGCATATATTTAAAGAGACACACTGCAATCTTGAAATTGTTATCAAACATTAAAATGTGCATCTCGCTTTATTAATCCAGTAACATTTAACATTACACCTGCTTGCATATAATTAAATGAAATTTTCAACTTTCTCTTCTTATTTTACTATAGGTTTAAATATAATATTGGAACGCCGTTAGTTCAGGATTGCCTGGTGTCCCTTTAAATACAATTTTGATTTTTTCTTTTATATTTGTTTTCTGCAATAGGTAATAAATGAATTAAAAAAAGTGGAATCATATGTAAGAATTAAATAAATTATAAGTGCAATATAAGTAACAAGCAGATCTAATGCTTTGAACGTTATTAGCCACAATTACAATCACTGGTAAATTGTAAAGTTGAGTTCCAGGTTAAACTTTTTTTTCAGAGTGAAATAATGCAAACAGTATAATTCAGAGAGTTATGGTCCTTGATAAGATGTGTTTTTTTGGATCATGCTGAAAATGTGTTTCATTGTTGTAGACCTAATACCTTGACAGGTATACCTTATATCATGACAGGTATAAGCCACAATCAGCTGTCAGCAAAAAAATAACAGACATTCAGACAAAGGAACAGACCGACAAACGGTCAATGTCACTACAAAATATGTCCCTACAGGAGTATAGCAATTAGTTACATGCAAACTCGATTTTAAATAAATATTAACATTGATTTGCAATATGAAAGTTAAGAAAAAATAATGACACTATAAGTTTATAAAAAATCAAGATTTTAAAAATATGTGTAGCAAGTAAAACACGTTATATGAAAAACGTTTATCAAAAATGGAAAATATTCAGTTGACCCTGAACCCCAACATATGAATATTCTGATGCTACTGCAAATGAAAAGGACTTGAATGTTTCCTAAATATTACTAATGGTTACACAAATCTCACTCAAATACTTCTTTCATGATAGTAAGCATGATAAATTGTTCGCAAAAGCATGATAAATAGTTAACAAACACCCAAACAATTCAAATATCGGCAATATAACTATTGAAATTTTGCTTGTAGAGTTTGTAAAAATACCTTTTCTTATGCAGGATTTATTATAAACCAAGGCACACAGAATTGCCTTTTCATGTTTGATTTTATAAAAATAATTCAATTATATTTTTTACTCAGCTAGAATATTTTTATGTCGATTAAATGAAAAAAGTGTAGATTGTTGTTCTCAAATGATTTACCATCCATGGAACATGCTGATGGCATAACATGTATCAAGTCAAAATATCGAAGTTGTAAATGCATATAACTCCATGTCCACCGCCGTATGCATGACATCTTTGGGATGGTTAAAATTGTGTACCATTGATTTTATGAATATTGAGTTCTGCTCAACCCGGGGCTAGAGGGCGTGAGCGGTAGCTAGCATATTTCACTACCGCTCATGAACAGTCTCAATCAAACCGAGACTGCAATATTTCGTATGTGTCGTGCTCGGCCGTTTCCAAAGGTCCATTATCATACCTATTAACTATTTAGGCACACTTTTTAATTATACGGGCAATTTTTCATTAAATCAAGAACATTTAATTGGTAAGTCACTAAAATTGCTCTACACTTTATTAGCGAAATGTAAAAAGATAAAGTTTGAAGCCAAAAACACTATGCCAATTATTCGATTCATTTGTAGGTTCTGCACTAGGATATGCCGCTGAAATATGGGGATTCTCTAAATCAAAAGCAATAGAAAGAATACACCTAAAGTTCTGTAAACGGTTGCTTAACGTTAAATTAAATACATGCACAGTAGGTGTATATGGTGAACTTGTGCGTTATATTACGAGATAAATAAAAATTATTAAGTATTGGTGTAAAGTAATAAATACTAATAACATTCTGATGAAAAAACTCTATGAACAAGGTGTATATGATTGTGAAAGAGGTTGTAAAAATTGGGTTTCGAATGTAAAAAAGTTATTATCTGATTATGGATTTGCCTATTTATTTAACAATCAGGATATGCTGAAAGTTAAAACATTTCCATGTGTATTTAAACAACGAATATTTGACTGTTTTAAGCAAGAGTGGTATGGGTCAATTGATAGCAGTACTGTTCTTGAAAACTATAAATATTTTAAATCTGATTTTTCATATGAACACTATCTAAATGTTTTACCTAGCAATTTGAGATTCTTTGTTTCTAGAATAAGATTATCTGCACATTCTCTTAACATAGAAACTGGACGGTATGCAAGAAATCGCATACCGAGAAATGAAAGATATTGTTTATGTTGTAACTCACAAGATCTGGAAGACGAATACCATTTCATGTGTGTGTCAATGTTGCAATGAACTAAGAAAAAGAAAAAAATGATATTACCACCAGAGGCCATCTATGTTCAAATATATAGAATTGATGAAATTTTCAAACAATGATATATTACTAAATTTAGCGAGGTATATAAAATGTGCTTTCTATTTTGAATGCTTAGTATAAATATAATATTGTTCATCCTCTAACTATGATGATGTAAACTATACTGACAGTTGATTTATATATTCTGTTTACGTGACTTTGTTATATTCGTATACTGTATATATGTTCTGAATGACGATGTACTTTGTACAAGTCTAAATAAAATATCTGTTCTATTCTGTTCTGTTCATAACCTGAAACCGTATGAATTAATATAACTCAACTTCAAATACAATTAAAATAAAGTCAATAGCTTCAAAAATGTCATTCCTCTGAACTTGTATTTGCACAGAAAGACAAATACTATACATTTGCAGAAAAGAAAAGCTGTGTTGTTCTGCCTCTGCCGAAATTAATGTAGAAACATTATCGTCATATTAAACTAAGTTACTATGACCAAAATCAGCAATTTGTTTTGTTCATACACAATATAAAACTAGAACCATTATTATTTGTTGTACTATAAGCCTGTGCTTATCTTGTCAATTAAAGTATATATATGATGATGTTCCAGGTGTGCTACCTCACAGTGAATTTCGATACTGTTCGAAAATGACTACACTAAACATTTAAGTCCGGCTGGCATTTAGATTTAGTGTTTCATCCACATGGTGAATTCCGCTTGTACCCGAGAATTCTGCTTGTCATTCCGCTTGCCTTGCTGTATCATAGCAATCTCTACTGCCAGCTGCAAATAAAAAGAAGAATTAGAATTACATCTACTATAAGAATTGCTATAAAAAATTGTTAGTGGCCTTTTTACATTATTCTAGATTGGTTCATCCATGACACTTACGCTATAATGATAGACTGGTTCATCCATGACACTTAAACTATTTAACAAGACTGGTTCTAACATGTCAGGACTATTCTACTGGACTGGTTCATCCATTTCAGTAACTTTATTTTACTAGACTGGTTAATACATGTCAGTGACTATTCTTTTGGACTAGTTCATCCATGTCAGTAACATTATTCTACTAGACCGGTTATCTACATGTCAGTAACTTTTCTACTGGACTCATGGTTCATCCATGTCAATTCATTTATTCTACTGGACTGGTTAATCCATGTCAGTGACTCTTCTGCTAGACTGGTTTATACATGTCAGTGACTATTCTATTATACTGGTTCATCAAACTATTTTACTAGAGTTGTTTATCATTGCCAAATACACCATTTTATTAGAAGAGACCTTGATAAAACAAGAAATCCGTGGATTCACATGTCTCGCCTGACGGGGGCTGGACTTAAAAGTAAAAAGGTCAATGATGCTTAAATGAAAGTTTGTAAACATTTTAGTAACTAAAAACAATCGAGTTTGCCGTTTGCTGAGATGACATTTAAGTGCATTTGTTTAAAAAAAAAATACCATTCTATTAAAAACAAGAGGTCCAAGAGGGCCTGCGGATGCTCTACTGATTAAAACGGCTCTTATATCAAGGGTTGTCGACAAAACATTCCCATCAGTAGTTTTTTAAACATTGCAAAACAACAGGGATAGGATGGCCTTAGATCGCTCACCTGGTAATCATGGACAATAAGGCTGTTGTGTCCAGTCTGGCAACCACTTTCTTCTATGAATGAAATTTCATAAAAATGAGGTGGGGTGGGGGGGTTATATTAACATTCTAAACAAATATGGTAAAGATCAGATAAAAAATGAAGTAACTACATATTGAACAAAGGAAAACATATATATCATTTTTTATTAAATCAAGGGTCATAACCTGTCTTACTAACTAGATCTAGCTGGTTTTCGAACTTGTCCAAAATTTCATTGATATACCGCTGATTTTCGAACTTTTGCGAGCTTTCATTGATATTAACAATCTGTTAAAGTTTGGTAAAGATCGGATGAAAACTGAAGGCCTTTGGCCAGTAGAGCTTAAAACCATCAGCTCAAAAATGTAGGTCAAGGTCATAGATGAAATCCAGGCATCCAAAAAAAAAGATGCACTACCGAAGACACAACTATGTCAAAATATGTCATGTTTTCTTCCAAAGATTAAGCTATAAATTAGGTTTAAAACATCTAGTGCATAATTATATTCATGAGAAAGTGTAAATGTAACAATTAAAGTTATCTGCTGTTTGCTTGGACGGTGAAGGTCACATCCACATTTGCTTTGTCACGTTGCGGTGTACCACTCAAGATACAACTATAAGCAAAGTTTTAAAGGTCTAGCGCATACAGTTTGTGAAAAAGTGACCTAAACGCAAAAGTGGAACCTAAACATTATTAAGTTATCTGCCCCTTGCTTGGAGGGTCAAGGTCACTTTCATATTTGCTTTGTCACGATGCCATGTACCACCCATGAAACAACTATAAGTAAAGCTTGAAAGGTCTTAGTGCATACAGTTTTTGAAAAAGTGACCTAAACACCAAAGTTGAAGTTAAAACTCATATTGTTATCTGCCTGGCAAAGGTCACTGCCACATTTGCTTTGTTACGTTGCGATGTACCACTCAAGATACAACTATAAGCAAAGTTTTAAAGGTCTAGTGCATACAGTTTGTGAAAAAGTGAACTAAACGCAAAAGTTGAACCTAAAAATTATTAAGTTATCTGTCCCTTGATTGGAGGGTCAAGGTCACTTTCACATTTGCTTTGTCACGTTGCCATGTACCACCCAAGATACAATTATAAACAAATTTTGAAAGGTCTACTGCATACTGTTTGTGAAAAAGTGACCTAAACACAAAAGTTGAACCTAAAAATTAGTAAGTTATCTGCCCTTGGCTTGGAGGGTCAAGGTCACTTCCACATTGGCTTTGTTACGTTGCGATGTACCACCCATGATACAACTATAAGCAAAGTTTGAAAGGTCTAGTGCGTACAGTTTGTGAAAAAGTGACCTAAACGCAAAAGTTGAATCTAAAACTTATTAAGTTATCTGCCCCTTGCTTGGAGGGTCAAGGACACTTTCATATTTGCTTTGTCACGTTGCCATGTACCATCCCGAAATACAACTATAAGCATAGTTTGAAATGTAGGAGTTCAGATGCGTAGTAATTAAATAACGAGTGCTTTAGCACGAGTGAATTAATAACTCGCATCCGAACGACTAACTGTATTTTATTCACCGATAAAATACAGGTACATATTTATTATTTCGATTCTAACACAATAATAATCCCACGGTTTACGCTTTTGTTGGGGCACTATATATTATCTCGGAGGTCAAGGTTATCAGGCTGCTATGTTTACTGGCTGTTTCATTGGGAACCCCCGTTTGCAACGTTCTGCGTTTCAATACACTATTAGTCACGTGACAGACAATTAAGTCATTGCTTACGTCATATAGATTGCGCTGTATGACATCAAACGTTCTCAGCTTGTTCAAGATGCTTAATCATGTTATATGTACTGATGCATATGATGGGTTTATAATGGGTGTGTGCACGGTTTGGGAGCATGGCACGTTTGTTGTAAAATGTCATTAAAGTTACTGTTGAGTTTGTCTTCGTGACGTATATTTACCAAGTGACGTCATGTAACTTGGCGCTTCCAACGGATGAAATATACGCAGGGAATTAATGGAACAGCTGTATTTTATCGTAGAAAAATTTGCAGCTGTCTCTCTCCTTTGTGTATATGAAAGACTGCGGAGGTCGTGTTAGAATTAATATTAATATACAGTTTGCTATTTAATAAATAATTAAATACTGTTTAGACAGCAACATTTGTTTTCTCTCCAAGCAGACCAGAATTGTTACATGGCAAACCTTTAACCAAATGACACAATTAAGAACACTTCTAAATATCAACGTTTTAATGCCTTCATTCATTGAAATTCATGTAGTTGTGATGTTGCAAACTTCATCATGCTGATAATGCGCACTGTCATCAGATATGCAAAGATGTCGACAGCTGAAGACAAAAATTATCAGTATAAATTATAATGGGCAATAACTCTAATTTGAATTAGAAGAGTTATGGTTCTTACACTTCCCACTCATCGCCCTCTATTATTGCGTGAAGTTTCATTCCAGTCCCATTAGTAGTTCCAAATTATGCGCTGGGCAATAAAAGAGCGACAGAGGGACTGATGAAATGACGGGCGGACAAAGTTTTTAAAATATGATCCACCAAATTTTCTTGGGATTTTGAACATGATGTATGTGTGATCTGTAATCAAAATAGGTTTTGGTTTAGAATAATTTCTAAGTAACATGAGTATCGACTTACATGTCATCTCAAAAATCCATATATATACCATTGCCATTTCATCGAAGGCTGGAAAAGATGTTGATGCCCGAGTCTGGGCACCGACACTGCAACACACTGTTTAAGCAAACTGCCCGCAGTGGTATACTGAAAATATCCGTTAAAAAAGCAATAACTTAAAGCCAAACTGATTTGTAATAGTTGTTTATAGTATTTTTGTTAAAACACACGTATACACTTCATGCATTTGGTTTCAAATTAAAACTCAACAGCATGTTATTTCTGAATGCAAACCCTCATGGGTTAAGTTTATATCATTTGTTAAAACTCTATCATAGACAAGAGCACCGCTTTCGTTGTTGTAAACCTAGAACTTTGATAATTATTAGCCACAATAAGTTGTAAAAGGCAAGGTTAAGTTTCGGGTTAAACCTTTTTCCAAAGGGGAATACTTCAAACAATAGGGTCAAGATGGCCCTATATCGATCACCTGAGTAATCGCCCATTATCAAACTTCTTCGAAATCTCATAATCATATACAAGCTGTGCAAGTTTGGTTAAGATTGTTCAAGAAATGTGGCCTCTGTTGTGTTAAAAACATTGATATAAAGACATTGACACAGTTTGGTAAAGATCAAATGCAAAAGGATGGTGGTAGAGTGTAACCCCTGGGGCATGGCCAAATGTGACCCCAGGGCTATGTGTAAAATATGAGAGATGTGTGCCTTGATGTTTCAGAGAAGGAGAGTTTTTTCTTATACCAGTCTATGTAAAATATGTGCCCCCAGGGTCACCATTTGAACAAACGTAGACCACTAGCATATAGCAAATGCAAAATATCAAAACTCTGGCTCTTGCAGTTTAAGAGAAGATTTTTTTTTAAGTTTTTCCCTATACAAGTCTAGGTAAAACTGTGACCCCCGGGGCGGGCCAAATGTGACACAAGGTCACCATTTAAAAAAACTTGGTAAAGGGCCATAATCTTATAGGCAATGCAAAATATTAAACCTCTGGCTCTTGTAGTTTCAGAGAAGAAGATTTCTTGATATTTTTCTATATGTCAATAAAAAAACTGTGACCCCCGGGGCTGCGCCAAATTTGACACCAGAGTCACCATTTGAAAAACCTGGTACAGGATCATAAGTTTACAGCAAATTCAATATATTAAACCTCTGACTCTTGCAGTTGCAGAGAAGACATTTTTTTTAAAGTTTTACCCCATACAAGTCTATATAAAACTGTGACCCCCGGGGCGGGGCTAAATGTGACCCCAAGGTCACCATTTGAACAAACTTGGTAAAGGACCATAATATTGTAGTAAATGCAAAAGCTTAAACCTCTGGCTCTTGTAGTTTCAGAGAAGACGATTTTTGATTTTTTCCTATATTAGTCTATTTAAAACTGTGACCCCGGGGCGGGGCCAAATTTGACACCACGGTAACCATTTGAACAAATTTGGTAGAGGACCATTAGCTTATAGCAAATGTAAAATATTAAACATCTGGCTCAAGAAGTTTCAGAGAAGAAGATTTTTTAAGTTTTTCCCTATACAAGTCTATGTAGAACATGTGACCCCTGGGGAGGGGTCACATCCGCCCAAATGTGACACCAGGGTCACCATTTGAACAAACTTGGTAAAAGGACCATAATCTTATAGTAAATGCAAAATATTAAACCTCTGGCTCTTGTAGTTTCAGAGATGAAGTGTTTTTTTTCCTATATAAGTCTATGTATGACCCCGGTGCGGGGCTACATTTGACCCCAAGATCACCATTTGAACAAACTTAGTAGAGGACCATAAGCTCATGCTACATGTAATACATGAAATATCTGTGCCTTGTGGTTTCAGAGAAGAAGATTTTTTAAAGTCTATGAAAAACACGTAAAATCCCAATATACAAACTTTAGTCATTTATGACCTTGGGAACTTTATTTGAACAAATTTGATAGTCTATGTGTTGGTGTTCATTTTAAAAGAAAAACTATCGAAATCTGTCCAGCGGTACTTGAGAAGATTTTTTTTAAGGTTTCGACCTTATATGGTAATGGTTGCCATTTTGGATGTCGTGCTGTCCTGATTTGAACAAATCTAAAAAGCATTTATCTATGGATCATCCATGGGAAGTTTGGTCAAAATTGGCCAAGTGGTTTCTGAGGAGAAGTTGTTTGAAGCAAAGTTAACGACGACGACGGACGGACGGACGGACGAAGAGTGATCCCAATAGATCACATCGAGGACGAAGAGTGATCCAAATAGATCACCTTGAGCCTTCGACTCAGGTGATCTAAAAATATGAGCGGAGAGTTATGGGCCTTTATCAGATGTATTCACTTGATCATGCTGAAGATGTTTATAACGTGTAATTTCTGTAGTCCTTATATATTCTATCAGTTGTCAGGTAAAAGTTAACGAACATACAGATAGATGGACAGACGGAGGTACAGACAATGCCAGGACATAATATAACAGATAACAAGCGGCATAACTTTGTCAAAATAGGTTATGTAACTAGTGCATGACATGTTATCTGTTTATACCAGATACATGAATAACGTTTTTTGAATTTTGACAAGCAGTTTCTGAGCTTACCGAAAAATGTTAAGCAACGCGGACGCTGAAAGACACGCTGACACTGAGGCGAGTAGAAAAGCCGGTAATTTATTTGAAAAGTCGAGCTTAATTAAAGACCTGCAATTTCAATCTGGCTGAGGTATACGCAATCAGTACAGGTAACTGGTGAATAATTAATTGCCAAATGTTGCAAGCACTTGCACATGGTACAAATACATGTGACCCTTGTGGGCGGGACCAAACGTGACTGCAGGGTCATCATTTGAACAAACTTGGCAAAGGACCATAAGCTTAGAGTAAATGCTAAATATTAAACCTCTGGCTCTTTTAGTTTCATAGAAGAAGATTTTTTTTTCTTATATAAGTCTATGTAAAAGTGTGGCCACGGGATGGGGCCAAATTTGACCCCAGGATCACCATTTGAACAAACTTAGTACAGGACCATAAGCTGATGCTACATGTAATACATGAGAGCTCTGTGCCTTGTGGTTTTAGAGAAGAAGATTTTTTATAAAGTTTTTTCTAAAATTGCAAAATCCCAATACAAACTTTGGACTCCAAGGTACGGCCAATTTTGACCCCGGAGACTTCATTTGAACAAACTTGATAGTCTAGGCATTATCAATCATTTTTAAAAAAAAACAAATGGCGAAATCTGTTCAGCAGTTCTTGAAAAGAAGATCTATTTAGGTTTCAACAATATATGGTAATTGTGGCCATCTTGGATGTTGCGATGACCTAATTTTAACAAATCTAATAACCATTCATCCATGTGAAGTTTGATAAAATTGGCCAAGCGCCTTGACCTCAGGTGATCTAAAAATCGACCAGTCAGCTATTAAATCGCTAAACGCCTATACGGTACTACTGAATTATGCTGTGCGCTGCATTTTTTAAAATAGAATTCCAAATTATCTTTTTTTCATTCATTTTATTCTTTTCCTTATTTATCAGTTTTTCATTCTTCATCTTTTTTCAGATCTGTTTTCTTTATATCAACATAAATAACTGTTAACAATGGTTTATTTCAATTAATTAAATCATTATTTATGATATCAATTGCTTTTATGTGTATCGAGTTGGCTGATTTAATAATCGAGATGGCCGCTGTCCATCAAGGTGTTTAATCAACCAATGAGATGAGACCACTCTATTTGTTTTGTAGCATGTTCATTTCACCAGTCTGCCATACTCTAACTTCTGATAACTGGATGTTAGAGTACACAAATCATTATGACTGATGTTATTTTCAATTAAATGATTTACATTTGTGCAAATACAAAGAAAATGTCAGCGACCTTGCTACAAGTCTAATAATTAAATATTAATTAACAATGATTTGCAAAAATGCAAGTTATTTAGAAGAATTATTGGAATGATTTTAGTCTTTAAAAAATCAAGATTACCTTGTGTCTCTTTAGCAACTGAACACTTAAATAAAAGATATCACTGGAGCCTCAAATCAATATTATGAAAATTAAATTAAAATTCACCAAAACTAATAAACGTTTGAATGTGGTATAAATGATACTTGACAGGCTTTTATCATGCCGAAATTTAAGTCTAACCAGATATAATAAATTTATATATTGCTGGCAGTCAAAACAGTGCAGGAGAAGTCATTAACTAAGTATTATATTACCCACTTTTTTAGAGAAACATAACATCTTTAATCCAATCAATCCACAAAGAAAGTGGGTCACTATATGGCTGTTTATTGGGGGTCATTAAACAATTAACACCCCAGCAATCTCATAATTGACACCATACACATATCAAACAGAATGTATCACAGTATCATATCCTGTCTGATCAAACTGTGTAATAAACAAACAGAGAGTACTTCTTATAGGTCTATTAATTACACTAAAACAAGAAAATCACATTTTTCAATATTTTCAGATATATGTATGAACTGAGTAAAAAAAAAAACTGTATTTGCATTTGAAAATTTGAAGATAGTATTTATAATCATTATTTAAATTCAGAAATTTACTGTTTGTTGAACATATCAAAATTATGTTATTATGTAATCTTTAATACCGGTACTTTCCTCATACTTATGTTAAACTTAATCAAGCATTACAATCAGCACATCCATTCATTTTATTATTCCAGTATTATTCTGAAGTTCAAATCATCTTGTAATTAAATAAAATGTAATGAAATATAGTGTTTTCAAATTTTCTTTAGTTATAATTTTACTATTGCATGTGTTAAATATAATCAACAATTCTGTGAAGTTATATTCTCCCTCGAAGTATGTTAAAGAGACATGGCAATCTTGGAGTATTTATCAATTATAATTAGCATCTCAATTTATTAATCAAGTATCGTTTTTAACTTTAAACCTGCTTCACATATAAATTTAATAAACATATAAAAAATGGGAATTTGAAAATCTCACAGGTTTTAAGACAATCAAAATTTAGTAATTTATATTTGCAAACATAATTTCTTTTCAATTGTTCAAAGAATTATTTGAAATATGGATGTAGAAAAATGTAATTGAATTGAATTGGTATTTTATAGTCGCACCAACAGCTAAGGTCATATGTCGATTTTCCAGCTTCCATTGGTAGAGGAAGACCTCAGATGCCCCTCCGACCAGGCGGTTGGTTACTTGGGTAGAACCACGACATTCTGCAAGCCATTAGAGCTGGTATCGATGTACTTGTTTTAAGCTGTATAAAATCCAACATGTTTTTTAAAATATATATACCTTTTATATCTTTGATACTGATAAAAATTGTCTTGACAATTTGGTGAAAATCGAGTGAAAAACCTTTGTGCCTATAAGGAGACAAAAACACAATCGTGAAAGTTTAGTACCTAGCGATTAATTGTCAAAATCTATGAGGTACATTAGTCAAGATATATTTCCTTTATTTTCCCCTATGAAGAGATTTTGTTAAAGATTCAGTATATAGTTATATTTCATATTTGTCTGTGATTTTTATAGGAAATACTGGGAATGAAAAAGCTGCATCTGCTTGTTTGCTCTACTCAAAATATCTCCCATTGGGAGACATTTTGCAGTACCGAACATTGCTCGGCCTTTTCCGTCAGTGGCGAAACGCCAAATGACGTTCCGATTGTTTTACGGACGTCTTCGTCGGATTCCGCCACTAGAAAATACCGATTACGGAAATTAACGAGGAGTTCCGGTCCCACTTGTTTTGTTTGTAAGACGTAAAGTCGTCTTGGCGTTCTCGTGCAAACTGGTGTAAAAAATATTGATGACTGAAAAGAAATCATCACAGAATATATAATATTTTGTTTAATTAACATTGTTGTCATGATAAGGACAATTATTCCTGAGGGAGAAAGATTCATGCGATATTGAAACGAGTGCGCTTGCACACGAGTTTCTATATCACAAGAATCTTTCTCACTCGGGAATTATTTCCCGTATCACAACTACAATGTTAATTAAACTCTATGTAACTGCCTATTCTTGACATTGTTCCTCATTAAAAACAGTAGTTTCTGAGAGATCTTACGGTTTAAGCAAATGACACATTTTGCATTTTTTGGCAACTTTGGCAACTTGAATTGCTTATTTTCAAAACATGCAAAAAGCATGTAATTTGATCACAATATGCAAATCAAACCATTTTTTCATTGAAAAGCATTTGCATATAATCTTTTTTTTTTTTTTTCACCCATTCTACAAGGCCCATTTATTTGGCTATTAACAACATGGATAATAATATACTAATATGAGAGTAATACACAAGATTTTACAAAATCAATACATGTATTCCATAAATACTCACTCATACTCTTTCACTCATTTTTGTGAAAAATGCTGTCAATCTTATATGTCTTAAAGCATTTTTTTTAATGGACCTTCTCTTAATCCTATAAAAGAAAGAAAAAAAAAGAAAAAGATACTCTGTGTGCACGGTTACCCATATAATACAATATCAATAATATGTTACATTATGGAAGATGTTATTGTCAGGGTCTAGTAACATGTCTTGTTTGTTACAATAGTAGATCTTTTACTTATTAATCTAATTTTTTTTTAAACTTTGTTTTACGAGAGCCTGGATATAACACAAGTTCTGTGGAAGGGACTAAACTGGTGTTTATTAAATTTAATCTTGGAATAAAGTTTTGTATTTGTTCCAGTTTTTTTCAAAGGTTTTTAAGGTATTATCTTTAACTGCTATATATTTGTTTGACCTGAAGGAGTGTTTAAGTCTGTTGTGAAGTGCAGTAATAGATAATGGAGAAGTTTTTTGGCCGAGAAAATATAGTATTTAATTTCTGATATGATATTCAAATCAGCTAGTATATATTTTTCTCCTATATTAAATATAAATAATTCTTCAATAAAAGGCAAAGTAATACTGTTCCTTATAAACCATGATTGTATTTTTTGAAGAAATGATCTTGTTGAAGGACATGTCCAGAGTAAATGAATAATACTTTCCTCTTGATTACAGTAAAGACATAATGAGCTTGGGACAGCTTTTATTATTTTCAAGTATTTCCTTGTTGGTAAAATTCTATGATTAATTCTGGCTTGAAACCATTGTAAGGTTGAACTATATTTATATTTGAAAGGTGATAAGAATAAGTCTTTCCATGTTTCCTCATAAATATTAATAAATTTGCTCTCATTTAAATTTTGAACTGTGTACTTCATCATTATTATTTAGAACATTGTAAAAATAATGGCATCATTTTATGGATTTAAAATATATATTTATAGTGGTGGGTAAAAGAGGATTTTGCATTTTTTTATTGTTCATAGTGATGCAATTTTTCTTTGCTAATTTCTTTATTGTTTGAGTTATTCCATGAAACTGTAGACAGTTGGTTTTTAGGTTGTATACTTTTTTAAATTCCGTTTCTGTTAAAAATTCCTCTTTTTTTCTGACACTATATCATTAATAAAATATATACCTTTTTCATTCCATAGCTTATTTATTATGGGTTTTCCACCTACTAACAAATTATTATTTTGAAATATTGGCGTCTGAAGAAACTGTTCAAAAGTTGTTATTTTGTTTAATTGTATTTAAGAACATCCCGCCAAAATGTATTGCTAATTTTGTTGATATTTTTTTCTGTGTAAGCATTTCCAAAATTGGTAAGACTTGATAAACTAATTTCGTGTTCTTTTATTTCAGTCCAGTTTCCCCCTGTACGTAGGAATCTCCTAATCCATATTGCCCTAAGGGCTAAAATAAATGCTTCAATGTTGATCATTTTTAACCCCACTTCAATGTATTGTTTAATAATAGCTTTTTGTTTTATTTTGACTGTCCCGCCCCATATGAAATCATAAAAAATTGAATTTATTTCTTTGATTGTGTTTTCATTAGGATTTGGTAATGCTAAAAAAATATGGTTTAAAATAGGTAAAAGCAAACTTTTGATTAAAGTAATTTTCCCTAATTGGGTCAAATATCTTCTTTTCCATTGTTTAATTTTCAATTTTATAGTATTTATTTTTTCCTTATAATTGATATTATTCATTTTGTCTAGATCGACATGAAAATGTATTCCTAATAATTTGAAATCGTTTTTTCCCCAGTTTAGTTTCCATTCCAATCCACACAACCTGTGTTTTATCAAAGTTTACGCATAACCCTGAGATATTTGCAAATTTTATGAGCTCATTAAGTGTTTCATTTAGAGAAGACTCTGATCCATCAAGAATTGTGGATGTGTCGTCTGCATATTGAGAAATTTTAAACTCAGTATTGTTAATTTTAATTCCTTTTATGTTTTTATTATTTCTGATTTTAATTGCTAGTATTTCAGAGCATAGAATAAAAATATATGGAGATAGTGGGTCTCCCTGTCGACAACCACTTCCTATGTTAAAAAAAGATGAAATATTACATCCCTGAGTGACTGCTAGTGTAGCATTTTTATAGAGGACATAGACCCGTGATATAATAGAATTACCAAAACCAAAAAGAGTCATAACTTTGTCTATAAATTTCCATGAAAGTGAGTCAAACGCTTTTTCAAAGTCCACTAATAAAAGTAAGCCAGGTAACTTGTTTTCCTCTGCATAATGCATTACATCGTATAAAATCCTTGTGTTTTCCCCTACATATCTGCCTGCCATAAAACCTGTCTGATCTTAATGAATTAGTCTATTTAATGTTGTTTTTATTCTATTCGCTATTGCTCCTGATGCTATTTTATATATAGAATTTAGTAAAGAAATTGGTCTATAGTTTTTTATTTGATAGTTTTCTTTTGGGATGCATGTTATTATTAATTGTTTTTGAGTAATTGATAACTCTTTATCTATAAAACCATAATTTATTGATCTTATAACAAAATGTCTGATCTGACTCCTAAATACCTTAAAAAGTCTGCACTAAATCCATCAGTACCAGGACTGCGGTTATTTGCCATAGATTTAAGCGAATTAGTAGCCTGTTCATATGTTAAAAGCCCCTCAATAGCAGAGGATTATTGGTTACTTAATTTAGGCACTGTACAATCTTCAAGTTCAAGTTCTAAATTTACATCTAAAAGTACAGGATCTTTATTTCTGTACAATGTGTGGTAAAAGGTTTTAGCTTCGTCTAAAATTTCATCTCGGTTTGTAATAAATGTACCATTTTCTTTTTCTATTTTTGGAATTATTTTACTTGAATAACTATGAGACTCTAAGTTACAGAAATATTTTAATGGCTTTTCATCCTCTTCTATTATTTGAGCATGTGATCTAATTAATATACCTTGCATTTTTAGTTTTCTTATATTTTTCAAGGAATCTTTTAATGTTTCTAGTAGTTCCATATTATTTTGTGATAGATCATGTTCAATGTTTTCAAATTTATCTATTAATTCCTTTTCAATTCTTTCATTTTCTTTCTTTTTAAAAAATGAATACGAAATTGATTTACCCCTAATTTCCATTAATAAAGTTTCTAAGAATAGTTGGTCATTTATGGTAAATTATGGTAAATTGAATTTCTTCATTTGGTATATTTTTTATGTTATGTTTTATATATCGGTACTGCATACTGAGTTTTTATATCAGTGACTTTTTCATTTATAACAGTTAAGTAATTTATATCTTGCTGCAAACTATTGTTAAGTTTCCATAATGGCTTACCTTTTCTAAAAGGTGTAAACGTAATATTCAAAATAATCATAGAGTGGTATGATCTGTAACTTGATGCAATTGAACAATTATTAATTGATGATAATAGTGATTCTGATACTAGAAAAAAAACAAGCCTAGCTTGTTTTAAAGGGTTTTTCCTTCTCCATGTATATCGCCTAGTATCCGGGTTGAATTCTCTAAATTATATTGATCTTTAATTTCTAGTAATTTATTATGTGATGCAACATTGTTAATGTATTTGTAATTAAAACAATCCAGTTTTGGATCCTGTACCACATTAAAATCGCCACAGAGAATAGTGGAGTTATTATTGAAGCTGTTTACCTGTGAAATCAGTGTTTCAAAAATAGTAGGACAGTCACTATTTGGGCCATATAATGAAACAAGTTTAAATCTGTTATTATCAACATTTAAATCTACTATTAAATAATTACCGTCAGGGTCATTTATATGATTATGAACTTTAAAATCTATGTTTTTATTAAATTATACTGCTATTCCTCTTGAGTTTGAAGAATATGAAGATAAAAGGCATTTACTGCCCCACTGTGATTCAATAAACTTTTCAGATATATGAGTTGAATGAATATCTTGCAGACAATATATATCACAGTTTTTAAACATCGAATGGTTTTTCAACAGAAACAAGACCCTGACAATTAACAGATAATATTTTAAGTTCCATATTCAGTATAAATTGTTCGTATATTACCGTTGCACACAGAGGAGTTATTAAAAAAGTAGAATAAAATAAAAAATATGAGAAAAAAATATGAAAAAAATATTCATCTATAAAAGTCTGTATGTAAAAAAGCACCCAAAGAAAATAAATGAGACAGATTTGTTTGGTTATATTTGGGGTATTATCCGGGATATCTTTGAGAAAGTTTCACACACTGGCAGTGATTCTACTGAATAAATAAAAAATCAGAGACAAATTTCAATCTGATGCCATGATCAGGGTATAGTCAGAACAGACTTCAGTACTGGTAAATGGCAAAGTAGAGCAAGGATGAATAAAAAATCCATTACCAAACGTTCCGAATGATACTGTAGCATGATACAAATATAGTGACAGTGTGATAAAAGACAATATTATGTTATATTTTTCGTTTTTAGCGAGCATCATATGCAGCAATATTGAACATCAGATAATAAAAAAGCTTTATAAGATATTTACAACAAGTGCCCCACCCACAAACTCGGCAAAGCCAACTGCCTCGCATAATTTCATCACACCTTCATAACCTGGAAGTATTCTAAACATATAAATCAACATAAAACAAGTAGTTGTACCAAACATATTCACTGGACAGTTGTTCATCTTCCAATCATTGGTCATCCTATGAGGATTTGCTACACCCATCTGAGTCTGCTAAACTCGACTCAAAACGCCATTTTGAGGTTATTTACAGTTTCTGGTAATATCATTCTATACATCTTATTATTGAATTAATAATGAAGGAAAGATTGCAACGGCCTCAATACTATTAAAGACGTTTAAAAAGATCGTTCTAGATCCTACAGTACAGAAATCCGAACATCACGATTTGTGATTTTTAACATACTCTGTTTATTCCAGAAGCTTTTTATTTATAAAACAACACATGTTTGTACTAAAATTAGGAAAACAATCATTTGTGTGTGTTTTTATTTGGTAAAATACAATAAATAAGCATATTCGTAAATGGCCCCTCCGTTTCGGAATTCGCAATTGATCGCCTATTCGCAAACGGCATATACCATCGATACAGTTACACGTCTACATAACCGCAATCATATTTAAAAACATTAACAGCAAAATGTGTTATAGCACATCAATGCGGCATTTCTGCAGCTGAAGACTGGAATATAGGAACCAAAAACAGTTGTCATAAGTTTAAACATACCCCTTTACTTACAAATGTTAGCAGTGTTTCTTTTTCCCCACGTGATATATCATGAAGCCTGGAGTTATCTATGAATTAGAACAGATTGGCATGTCTCACAATAATACAAGGTGGTGGTTGGGTAGTGGAAGTACGAATGAATATCAAATCGTATCACATCGTTATTTTGATATGATTCAAGTAGAAAATAGCTGGACGGAATGAATGTTGTGCCGCGCACGCTCTGCAGGTCACCGTGTCTTTGTGGTGTTAATTAACGCCCACAGGGATTCTGTTATTCGCAATCCACCTGTATCGCGTGATCGAGATACTATTACTCCATTATCGTTACATATACAGGAAAAAATTAGCTAATGGAGGGGAGTTAAGTATATCACGTATGAGGGTCGATCCACCTGTTTTTATCGTAGATAAAATATTTATTGCGCGAATAGAATGAATAGTTAAGGTCCATCAAACATATACACTGAAATCAGCTCAGAATCTTTAAACCAGCAGAACTGCATAGTTCTGCAAATTCTGTTGTAGACATTCCATTTACGTAAGAGCCATAATCGTTGATGGCACTGTATTATAATAAACAAGTAAATTAACAATTACTGTCTAGTGTTGAAAACAAACTCTCGGCGTCATCTGAACTTCACATCTTAACTTGAAAAGGAAATATTTTGTGGAAATTTCCACTCCCACATTCATTAAACTTAGTTGTCTTTGAATCCGAAGACCACTGGGTCACTACCACAATTCAATTAATACCACGCCTACTAAACGCTCTAACTGTGCTTGCGTCTGCAGCGTTGGAGGAGTATCCGGTGCTGCCGATGGGCCTATATTTGTATGGAAAAAAGGTATGTTGTCACGTTTATTTGCAAAAAATATATGTTCAACCCGTTTAATAAAAATCGAAGACAGTTGTTCAACACTGCTGTGAAAGGTCTTAATCCACATTAAATGTCCTAACTGAAAGTCCAGTAGTTTTTTTTAGATTTTACGTATTGCAGTGGTCACGGGTTTTGAAGTAAAAATGCATGCACATGTAATTAAAATGTTTCATTGACAACATATTTCTTTTCATATGTGTTTCCATTAAAACATAGAGTTATCACGAATCGAAGGCACCTACACAAGTTTGCGGTCTTGGACAGTCGAATTAACACAAATGCTGTTCAAAATACATCGGTGCTGCATTCGAGCAGCCGGTGCTGCGTTAAAGCTATGTAATTAAGAAGGAATTTTCTTTTTCTTTTTAAGACACTACTACGGTCGAAAGATACTTCCCTCCTGTGGTAGTCATGTCAACTCAGTCGTGAGATTTATACTGCTAATCTTATATAGGAACATTTTCAATATTTTCGGAAATGTTCGATGTTTAGTATGTTTTGAAGAAATAAAAATAACGAAGAGCTATCGGTCACACAGCACTATTACATTACGTGTTCCAAAATCGAAATCAAGGTTTTATTTCATATCCCAGCCAAACCCGTTTTCGCTCTTTGGAGAAGGGGTTGGATGGGGTATTAAAGTTAATACTCGGACTACGTAATGCTGCCGTTGAATACACGTGCCCTGCAGATAAACAAGGTAGATAAAACTTGTACTTTTTACAGGACTTCCCACTACATACACTGATTTATCATTCCCATGTTCTAAATCTACAGCATTTTAGGATTAGGCAACAGAATATTTCATGTAGAGCATGCACATTATGGCATTACTACATTACCATTAATACCCCGATGACTTACGGTGACAGAGTGATGCAGGCAGATAATAATTGTAGGAATTTATTTCAGAAACAAAAGCAAATAACCTATTCTACTGATTAAACAACATGATCACAATCACACCACTATCATAGAACAGAACGTAGCATATTCTTTATTGACTTAAACTTTACAGTTTTTCCTGACACACAAAAACATACATACACATTCAGTAAACAAACTTGATCATAATTTAAACAGTGAAGCTGAATGGGGGCGTTCACGTCAAAGCTTCAACTTGGATGAAAATATACGAACATCATACAAACTACGCAAAATGGGGTCTCGAATATTTGTCAGAAATGAAAGTGACAGCTCAGGAGTTATGACAATTCGTGTTGAACAAAGCAATAATTACTTCAGCCATGTTCCACCAAACCAGGCATCAAACTAGATCAACCGACTGTGCATGCCATTAATAGCATCAACGAAATTACAAGAACCCGTTGTGAGCTACATGGGCAACAATGTCATTAGAGAACATAAGAAGAGCGCTCTGAGAGGGAATGATTGGAGAGTTACTTAAATTTAGATTTCATTACTCAAGTTATAGAACGAACTTCGTTAAATTCAACATGTTTAACCAATACAAGGGCAATATCTCTGGGGTACAGTGGTCGGATATGAATTGAATTGAATTGAATGTTATAGTCGCACCAACAGGTAAGGTCATATGGCGACTTTTCCAGGTTTCATTCGTGGAGATCCCAGGTGGATGGATTCTTCACATAAAGTTTCCTAGGCCCATAAAGGATCGAAACCACAGCGGTGAGGAGGGGCAAGTGATGTCAAATCTGAGACTCTAACCACTCGGCCATGGACGCCCCTTATGGTCGGATTAGCTGGTTAGCAAAATGTGTCGGGATTTATTTGGTCATAAGCATTTACTCAAAGATTCGTTAAATTTGGATTATAATTACTCAAGTTTGAACAAACATTGTCTATCTCAACAAATGTCACCAATTAAGGAGCAATTACTCCAGTGTTAATGAAGTGATCTGGTTGGTTAATCAGCTCAAATGCGAGCCAAAATTTAATCATAGACAAGTCATTGAGCACACTTTGTACATTTTAAAAGATTTCGCTGAAATAGAGGTGATAACTCCTGGGTTACTGATGCAATTTGGCTAATGTCCAAAGGGCAGATAACCCCAGCCCTACTGGTACGTTCTGGTTGGATATAACATTTGACCGTGATATTTTAACCATAAGCATTTTGTAGAAGTTTGGTAAAGTATCAATTACAAGTATTGAAGCTATTGAGCATACATTCGTCAATGTCAAAGCAATTCACCAATAAAGGGGAGAAAACTCTATGGTTATTTGTGCGAATTGGCTGGTTTTCAAGCAGACCGAGATTTTTTGTCCATAAGCATTTTTTTCCAAGTTTGGTATAATTTAAATTAAAAATAATTAAGTTCTTCAGAAGCACATCGTCAATTAACATAGATTTCATGGATGAGGGGGCAATAACTCCAGGGATACCTGTGCAATCGAGTTGGTTATCGAATTTGACCGAGATAATTTGTCCATAAGTATTGAGTCTAAAAATAGTATAAAAGTCGAACAAGAAATGCAGCTTTCGCAGAACACAGTGAACGCAAAAACACGCAAAAAGACGAACATGAATTGCAATGCTAACACAGAGTAAAGGCATATGACGTCTCAAACACGAAAAAGGTTGACAATAGGGCTACCGCCTTGGAACGGTTGGTGGCAAAAAAAGGCCGATGGGGGTTTAAACCAGGTTCTAAGGTACACCAAACCTTACACTTACCCTACTGTCATCGCAATAAAACGGGACAGTGTAAATAAAGAAATCCCCGCCATGAACTATTCTCTAACCAACAAAGCAGCATTAATAGGCAATATAAGTAAAGCACGAAAATGCTCATGTATATATAAATACTAAACAACAATAGCTTAGAAAGTTTGGTTAGATTCAGATAATGATTACCCATGTTATTCAGCGGACACTAAATGTTCATTTGTTTGGACATGGTTAATCTTTGACCTACTTTATGACCTTAAATGGCCTGAATGGCAATGGCATCGGGCCCTATGGTGTTGGGGCACTCCAATAATTATCATGGTATCAATGAAACTTTTCTACTAAAAATGCAATCAACTCGAAAAATAAGCGTTTGTATTGCTGAGTGGCCGTCTACTATGGTGTGTTATGGGTTTTTAACACAGAAATAACCCCACGACAGAAAATATACAGGCAATAACCCGATAATGTAGCTCCTGTAAGTACGGATGGACGGACGACGGACACCGCACCACGGCATAAGCTCCGCTAACAAATCCCATTATATTGTGTCAAACGACTTTTTCTAAAATCAAAATATAAAATATTATCCTCAATATTTAGTCTTTCAGTATAGTCTACTATACTAAACCAAATTGCTAAGTACCAACCTAAGAATATGTCAATAATATTCTCATTGTTTTGTGTGTTATGAGCTTGATTAGAAGTAAGGTTAAACTGCAAAATAACGAGTGTAAATCGTCTGCTCTGATTGCATGAACATATTTTAAAATTGTTAAGTCAATGTGTTTTCTTAGAAATAAGTTATAACACTTATACAACTGGGTATATAGGATTTTATTAAGTACTTCGAATTATTGAAGCTTTCGATGTTCCTCATTCTAAAATATGCCAGTTAAAATTATTTTGACATCATGTTTTACTAGCATTTCCACTACAAATGCGTCAGCAAAAGAAATTTTCGAAATATTTAATGTTAACGCTGAATTACAGTTACTTTAATTTCAAACAATATTCAATTTAAATGGAGGTAATTTAAGATGATCCATATCTTTTTTTTTTTTATAGACGGAAAATCTGCGATAAATGGGTCAAATGTTTATGTTTTTTTCTATTATTTCATACCAATATTTAGAATTTTATATCTTTAAGCGATCTTTGACTCATGTGTTTTCTCAGTACATTTCATGTTTTCATATAAAGGGAGGGTAACTCTCAAAAGATGTAACAATTTAAACAAAAAATAAATGTTTTACAAACTATGGGTCAAAACAAAATACTTCTATATCTATTCTAAAATATATTTAAAATAAGAAAATTAGTTTAAAAGATACAAAAGTTGATACTTAAACATTTTGCTCAGTGTATATCTCAGAATGTCAAATATTATATCATACACATTTGTTGATACGCATATATTAATTTAGGGATTACTTTCTGCAAGCGTTTTGTTTGCCAAAACACGTGTAGGACATATAGGATTTTCTAAATAAAATTATTTGTGAAACTTAATGTCTGTAGCTCGAAATATCCAGAAAATAATATTGATTTGACCAATTAGATTATTATTTTTAAATGTCCATAGTTTGTAGAGACCCTGGTAAATTTGTCCATAATTTCACATCCATGTTACTATGTATCGCTATCCATGGTTAGATTCTTCTCAGATCTGGGCTCAAAAACATTTAGTTCAGGCATATCCAAACCTGTATTAAATCAGGAACATGTCTCATTCTTAACAACATTTGGATCCTGACAAAATTAGATCTAGTCAACTTGAACATGTATAGCATTGCAGAAAAACGACACACGTGTATCTGTAATAATTCCTTCTTTAATAAAGAACTTATCACAATTATTATTTCTATATTGTGTTAAGTTTTCTTTACCTCAAAGTAATTTAACACCGATACTATCCAATGCATAGTTTTGATATGGTGTAAGACATATGTTCCTGTCACAGTTTATTGGATGTGGTTCCTGTCTCAGATGGTCGGCACAGACACAAAGTATTATTAGACAGATGGGTCATCAAGGTTCCGAGGCAAATCCGAGACACACCTTACACAAATACATGTATAGCTCTGTGCGGAAACGTTCAGCTACTTGTGTTATTTCGAGATGAATGGATTGTCTCCCATATTGAGAAAAATAGTTGCCACATGGAACAGGAAATGTAGCATTCAAGAACTACAGTCAACTCAAAACAGGCACACAAATAAACACTAATTGCAAAGATGAACAACAGACAAGATAAGACATCAAACACATAAACAGGTTGCCAATAGGGCTACCGTATTGGAACGGTCAGTGGCCAAAAATACATTTGGGCAGATTTTACGGTACACCGAACCTCACTCTTACCGTATTGGCATACCAATAAAACAGGACAGTGTAAATGAAGATCCGCAACACGACTGCAAGCTTTAGAAAAAATAATAAGTTGGGAAACATAGACTCAAATCGGTCAGTGGCAAAAGCGCCGATGATTATGTAAATCAGGTTCTAAGGTGCAGAATCCTCGCTCTAGGCCATATATAATTTGCCATACGTCATAAACACTTACATGTACTGGACAGCAGTATGCTCTTATCAAATTTAGGTCAACATGAATGACCTTATCCTACTTTTAAGCACTTCGTTTGTACTAACATTCTATGAGGTCAAAGACAACACGTTAACATTATACTGAATACAAAACGTTGTTGGTAGTTCATTGTTTTTAGAACACAAATTAAACCAAAACACAACAAATGAAATACCTGATGTCCTGTTTTAATATGTTGGCTTTATACAAAAGCTATCAGCATCTGATAAATAAATCGAATAGCACCATGTTCTCATGTTATTGCATGTCTTACAGTGATTTACAGTTACATATACAAATTCATGATGTGTTTACGTAATTAATGTGTGTGTTGAAAAGTATATACATTAACCCTTTTTCAGATACTGAAGTCATGGATACATGCTTACAGGTCACAAAAGCTTACGGATTGTCATATCCGTTCGCAAAACTCAGCAAGTAAGTATGATTATAAATAGTTTCTAATACAAATTAAACACACAAAAGACAAGAAACGCTGAGTACATAAGGAAAGTAAGAAGTGCTGATACGGTCAAGAACATACATTTATATCAGACTACACCAATTACCAACCAATTAGAGGGCAGGGAAAAAGTTCCAGGGTAAATTCGGAGCTATTACACAGAATCTCTTAATTTTGATTGGTTGACAAGGTAAACAAACCAAAAAATCTTGCTAAAAAGTTAAAATTCATCTTTTGAAGAGTACTTAGAAAGGTTAAATCATACATTTGTGCAATGTATTCATAATGTGTGGTATAATCAAAAAGATAAGTATATTTTACATTTTCTTCATGTTTTTACATGCTAGTAGGTGGGTCAGCACCATCCGACCCAACCAGCTTTTTCAAAACATACTCAACATATGGTTAATTATTGTTTTATGATAAAA